>CAMXCT020001890.1:173553-193553 GCA_947184155.2 Cladocopium goreaui | reverse complement strand
AAAAAAGCAATACGTCCAGTTACTGATGATCTGGTGGTTTTAGCAACCAAATATAGTCGGGAGAGTTGTAATGTCGACCCCAGATTGACACAGCCTTGTGGTTAACTGGGGAATATTGGAGGGTACCATCCAAATAGTGAGTTTATTTGCTACCAGTAGTACCGCACAAGGCGGTGGCGGAAATTTCAAAAATAGGAAACCTATAGGAGAGATTGGTTGTTGTGAATCAGGGATGGCAGAGCGAAGCCACTGATGGACCGAAAGGTGTTTGAGGTCTCCTCTCTTTCTTTTTCTCTGACTTCTACCTCCCTACCTACCTATCTATCTATGTATGTATTTATCTATCGATCTCTCTCTCTCTCTTTCATCTAATTACCTATCTATCTATCTATCTATCTATCTATCTATCTATCTCTCTCTCTCTCTCTCATCTGTCTATCTGTCTAGCTGGCTACCTGTCTATCTGTCTATCTATCTGTCTACCTGTCTACCTGTCTATCTGAGGTGCAGTGTCATTCAGTGTAATGTAGTGTAGTGTAATGTAGTGTGGTGTAGTGGATTGTAGTGGAATGTAGTGTAGTGTAGTGTAGCGTAATTTAGGGTAGTGGACTGTAGTGGAGTGTAGTTGTGTAGTTATAGTTGTAGTGTAGTGGAGTGTAGTGTAGTGAAGTGTAGTGGAAGGTAGTGTAGCGTAGTGTACTGTAGTGGACTGTAGTGTAATGTAGTGTAGTGTAGTGTAATTTAGTGTAGTGTAGCGGAGTGTAGTGTAATGTAGTGTAGTGTAGTGTAGTGTAATTTAGTGTAGTGGAGTGTAGTGTAGTGGAGTGTAGTTGTGTAGTCGTAGTTGTAGTTGTAGTGTAGTGGAGTGTAGTGTAGCGTAATGTAGCATAGTGGAGTGTAGTGTAGTGTAATGTATTGTAGTCTAGTGAAGCGAAGCGAAGCGAAGCGACATCTGAACCTCCAAAAGTGGTCCGAACCCCAAGTGTTTTGTACATTTTGACTTCGAAATGTGCTTCGCGCCACAACGGTATGCACTTTTTCGACATCTGAACCTCCAAAAGTGGTCCAAACCCCTAGTGCTTTGAACATTTTGACTTGGAAATGTGCTTCGCGCCACAACGGCGTGCACTTTTTCGACATCTCAACCTCCAAAAGTGGTCCGAACCCCTAGTGGTTTATAAATTTTGACTTGGAAATGTGCTTCGCGCCACAACGGCGTGCACTTTTTCGACATCGCAACTTCCAAAAGTGGTCCGAAGCTGATGTGCTTTGTACATTTTGACTTGGAAATGTGCTTCGCGCCACAACGGCATGCACTTTTTCGACATCGCAACTTCCAAAAGTGGTCCGACGCTGAGGTGCTTTGTACATTTTGACTTCGAAATGTGCTTCGCGCCACAATGGCGTGCACTTTTTCTACATCTCAACTTCCAAAAGTGGTCCGAACGTGGTGTGTTTTGTACATTTTGACTTCGAAATGTGCTTCGCGCCACATCGGCGTGCAATTTTTCATCTCTCCTCTGGCCAGCTGGCTCCGCACCCGCCGCTTTAGCGAGCCTACTTTTCGACCCTCCGGAGCCACAAATCATTGGAAAAACACAGCGTTTCGCGACTTTCCTACCTTTTCGCGCATCTGCATCTTCTTTCTTCTTACTCTTCTTTCTTCTACTCTTCTTTCTTCTAATCTTTCTCTTCTCTCTGCCTCTTCCCTGCTCTGCTTTTCATCTGTCCATATTGTCGGAAGTTTGACTTCTAAACTTCCTTCGACTAAAATGGTGCGCCTCCAAAGTAAACAGCCCAGGGGTGAATCAAAATCCGGGGTTTACATCCCAAAGTCGATGCTTTCTCATGTTCCATCGCCCTATGAAATGACATTTTCCATGGGGGACCCCATTTTCACATCCGGCCAGGTGGATGTCTTCCTGAAATCCCTGGCAGAAGTCTACCGACAGGACCTCACTGAGCGTTCGCCGGGACGCAACAAGAGGGATTGATCCCGCGGTCAGCTGGAGCTGGAAAGCACTGGGAAGGCTTTAGCACCCAGAGAAGGTATATACATATATAGAGATTTAGCATGATTTAGCACCAATAGCCATTGTATTCCCATTATAATAACTAATGATATCCCCTCTATAGCCCATTGATTTTTCCCTTCTATCCCATTATATTGCAGTGAAACTATATCTCCATTATATCCCAATTATCGTCATTATTCATTATATCCCCCTATATCCCGCATTCTATCAGCATACTCTATTTCAATCAAACGCTGAACTCTTTGGATTAGAACCCACTAATCCTGAGGAGTAGTTTATCAACGTGAATTTCATAGCCAAAATCATGGTGATTTGTTTCGTTTCGAATCTGCGAGCGCAACATGTTTCCATCCGTTCGCCACCTGGCCTGACCGGGATGGCCTGAAAAACCGCAGCCTGCAGTTCGTGCAGAAATGCTGTGGCTGGAGGGTTTTTTGGGTGTAACTTCAAATGTCATAAAAATTGGTTCGAAAGTTGAATCATTACAAGTATGGGTAGTTCAGGTGCCCGGATCACCATCGATCAAGTGCCATCATTTGATCAACAAGCACACACCCATTTCTACTCTTGTAAAGTTGACAACGCAATATAAGATGTGTGATCCTTCGTGGATATGCTCGGTGGCACAGCACATGCGTTGCTTTGTTGCCAAGGGTGATGTTGTCGTTTCCAGCCAAGTAAATGATACTAAATGTAGATTGATGCTGGTTGATGCAAGCAGCGGCACCAACTGTTTATTCAGTATGATGCATCTTGGCAGTGGGTTTCGGCTGTAGGCTCAAACCGCGCCAAAATATCTAGCGCTTTGACAGCGATGTTGGCATGAACCAATGTTGGGAACGGCAGAAATTAATGGAATTTCGAGGTTTGCAGCAAACATTCCCAACACCGGTAGATGACTTTGAATATTATCGATGGTTGAAACTCGAGCACGCATCCGAAGAGAGATGAGATCAGAAACGAACAACAGACGTTTCTGATCTCATCACTCTCAGCTGATGGCCTGACTGCCTGAGATGCCTTTGGCAAAATTGGAATATCAGAAGCTGGGAGCTTTGCATATGTTCAGTCTTTTTTTGCATCATTTGGCTATCTGTCAGCTCAAAACTTCGAAAGCCAGCGGATAATCCTGGTCTATTTGGTATGTATGATCCCAATTGACGAATAATCCATAATGATCCATGATAATCCACAAAAGTATACATCTTCATTATACATAGGAATGATATATACGTATATATATATATACATAATATATAATTATATATACAAAAATCCAGTCCAATCCACACTACTCATTATCCCCATTTTTTTTGGGTGGGAGTTGGCTCCACCAGGAAAGTCATCCCTGGCAAGCGCATCGGTCGCTACATCGACGAGTCCTCTCAGGATGACCTGTGGGATATCCCGGAGGAGACGGAGGTGGGGATGGATCCTGTCGATCGTTGGCTAAGGGCTGGACAACATTACTTCATACGCATGGGCCACATGGGAATATGATTGGTAAATATTGGAAAATGGATATGTCAAACTGCTAAAAATGTATCTATATGAATGTTCGTGTATTATCTTGGTTGCTAGGAATTATTATGTTAGAATAATCTATGATAGACTGTGATCATCTGGGAAGTCCAAGTCCTCAATAACACCACAGGTCCTGGCGAGCTCGCGCAGGTGGAGATTCGAAATGCTCGTTTGTTGGACGGCTTATCATGGACGACTGCTGGATTTGAGCTTTTACATGCACCAAGCACGACTCTCAGCTGCAATCGCTGGGCCTTTTTGGTGATCAATTCAGCTTCAGGCTCAAAATGCCCCCCCGCACTTGCTGGGAATTGGTTCATCCTTGATGCATGTACCCCAAAATACGCTCTGAGATCGACCATTTTAGAGGACATCAGTCTTCCAACCCCCAACGCCCAACTCATGTCACAGGGTCTAGTTTGGAGGATGGTTTTCTAAATCTAAATCCGTCCAAATTATCCCTTCAGTGTGGTGAACGCCCCATTTTAGGATGAAGAATTTTCGCGATGACGACGAGGTCCAGAAGGCAATGCCATGCCATGGCTGGGGCTGCTTCAAAAGGTTGGATGTATTTTGTTTTTGATTTTAACCATGTTTTAGCGTCAAGAAAGACGGGCAAAATAGTTTGAATGTTCAGTGAAACCGAGGGTGTCACCAACATTCCCCAACTCACATGGAGATTGCAAAAAGAAATGCTGGAGATTTGGTCCGACCAGTTATAGGCCTCCAGTCTCTACACAAGAAGGCGCCAATATTTTATCACACGTGAACTTTAGTGAAACGTCGCTGGCTACCACGGACGGTTTCTGAACACAGTTGGATCCTTCCTAGATGGCGATCGCCGGTGAGCAATTGCAGGTGTACTATGCAGAAGTTGAGCAACTTCTCAAAGACACGCTGGAGAAAGCTGGTTCGAAGGTTGAGCAGGTCATGGTCTTTGACCATACGACGCTAGCCAAATCTTGGTGAATGGTGAAGGGGTCGCCATTTTGAGTACGGCCTATTTGATATCCTGCTTAAAAAATGAACCTTTTGCATAGCATCCAAGGGTAGCCATGTATTGGTCAACCCCGGAAAAACAACCCCCCTACGGTCAAATAGAACAATGATATTTTTGATGATTTTTGAGGCTGTTGGAAAACCCACTGGCCCGGAGCGTCAATGAGTGGTCATGCTGAACTTAGCTTCACATAGGAACCCATGGGAGTCAACAAGGGTGAAATTAGTTGCATTGATCATTGAAGCATAAATGAAGGAAACAACAGTAGAACAGTGAAAGAATGATACATGATACGTTGAGAATAATGAAGGGGAAAGGGACAAGAGAACACATGGAAACCATAAATGAAAACAACGAACAAGAAAGAACAAAGAACAAGAACGACAACGAAAAAGGATAATGAAAAAAAGGAAACGGAACGGAGCAGGACAATATTTACTCTACATCAGGTGAAGAGGAGAAGGAACACATAAATACATGGGCGACATACAAGAAAGCAAGTAGCAAGAAAGAACAAAGAACAAGAAAGACAAGTTAAAAAGGATAATGAAAATTACCAGAGAAAGGAAAAGAACAAGAAGAAGGACAAAAAAAGGACAAGAACAACACAAAGGGATAATGAACAGAAAAAGGCAAAGAGAAAGCAAAAGGACAATAAAGAAGGTTAACGAAATAAAAGGGAAAAACGGAACATTTTTTGGTAGAAAAAGAAAAGCCAAAGTAAAGGACACAAAAGCAGAAGACAAAGGAAAAGACAAAGGAAAAAGGCAATAAGAGAAAAACTAAACCCATGGGGCTGAGATGCGCATTATTAATTGGGGTGGTGGGCTTGTATTTGACACTACTCATGGGGCTAGAGATACCTTTGCATCCTTGTGCGAGCTTCCAAAACCATAATTTTTTTCGCAGCAAGTAATCAGATATTTATTATTTCAGGGATGGTCTTTATTTTGTTCAAATGTAAAAGAGGAGCAAGATTGGGAAGAAATCAGGTGAAGAGGGAGGTTTAGCCTCAGGGTCAGCACCAAGGTCATCACTGGGGTGAATCAGCATGATAAACAGGGAGGGGTCAGAAAAACACCCCGAAAATTGCAGTATCAAATGGGCGCCACCCAAAATCTGGAGTTCCCCATGCTTCATTGATATAGATTGAAATCCCGTTTGACAGAGTTTTGAGAAAATTGTATTGAATCACGTAACTGCAGCCACCCACATGGCTCATGTTGTGAAGAATTTGGGTGACAACTAGTAGATTTTCACAACGTAGGTCAAAATAAACTATGCTCAGAAGACAACAGGAACCATCTTACAACAGCTCACTGGACTTGATCCACAGCAGCAGCGGTTGGTGTTGGGCATGACCATCGCCAGCTGCTGGCAAGCAGCCATTCGAGAAATATTCTACATTCTTCAATTCTTCAATTTGTTTCGCTCTTGTTTGGAAATATTGTTTAACTGTTAAGTATGTTTTTCTTGGTCCTTGGTTTTTAAATGTATGGTGTTTAAATCTATTTGTACCTTATTTTTTGCAGACAGAAGCCTTGCCGGCTGCTCAAGAAAACGATTTTCTATGAATCTTTCAATAAGGCCCGCCGCAGGCAAAGCATTGAATTTCACTTGTTTTTTCAAAAATGATCGTGGAGAAAGTCGAAATTCCTTAAACTCAAGGCCAGACCTTAAGTTTAAGGAATTTCCGGGGATATAAAGAAAAGTAAAATAACATAGATAGTAAAGACAACGTAAAAATAGAAAAATAAAATAGATAGTTGAATAAATAACAATAAACAATACCTAAAGAATCATAAGAAACATATCAAAAACATATCAAGTAAAAACATAATAAGTTCACAATAGTTCACAATAAAGAATAAAAAAGAACAAAACAACATAAATGAATTAAATATATTCAAAAGTTTAATACATGTTTGTAGTGTATGTTTAAACTTTGCTTTCAGACTGATGGAATCAATGCTTTTTGGGTGACGATCCACATGCTCAAAAGTGGCGCCTGCGGCGGGCCTTTTTTAAAGATTCATAGAAAATATTTCTTTGAGCAGCCAGCAAGGATTCTGTCTGCAAAAAATAGACAGTAAAAAATACTTTGAGAAGATCTGCGTTAAAAAAAGACAAAATCTGGGCCGTGTCTCAAAATTAGTTGCACAACTCTATTTTCAGCCAAGGATGCCCCCCGCGTTTGGTTTGATAATTTTTGCATACTGCATGCACCTTATTATCCTTATTTCCGGGGACTGAACTTAAATACAAGCCCGCCACCTTATTTATGAAAGATAACAATGTGACATTTATATATATATATACATACATAGCACGAACATGATATCTAATATTTAGATATACATCTATCATATATATATACACATGTGCATATACACATATGTATATATATATACAGATATACATATCTATGCGCAGAAGTTCAAATGTGTGTGTGTCCAATATACTACTCGTACAGCATCCCTCCAATCCATTTCCCAGGATTCGTAGCAGCACTGCCTCAAATCTCAACACCTTGGGCGCCAAAGCCAGCATGGCTGGTCCAGTGACCCGGGTGCACGTGGATTACAATGAGGTGTCAGCACCCAAGCGACTGCAGCAGTTGGCAGAGAGACCTGGATATACTGGTGTTCAGCTGCGGGCGGATGCTGAGAAAGCGCCTGTAAAAAATGAGTTTTTCGAAAGATCGTTTTTTGAAGGTCGTTCACTTGTCATGAGTTGTGTCCATTTTGATGTTTTCATGTGTGCATGGCCAAGAATCATGTTGAAGGAAATTATGAGAAAAGATGTGGCGCCTTGCAAGGTCCTGGGCTCTGGCCAACGCTTTGCATTCATCAATGTCTGGTGTAGCATCGTTGCTCGATGTTTTACGAGAGCTGCCGCTGTGTTGTTAATTCCGAGATTTGAAGGGATGCTTGTTCTTGATATCCATTGTCAATCATACGGCGATCGCCATCACCAATGCTGTTTACGAATGTTAGTAAACCGCAAAATGCTCGTTGTCAGCTGGGATGGTTCGCCAAGAAGACAAAATGCTAGTTTAAGATGCGATGGGCTTTCATTGTATAGTTTGAGCTTATTCCAAGGATCCGGACCATCCAGTCTTGCAATGTCCTTTGGCTCTGTGTGATCCCGGATCGGTTGACGCCAATGACTGGATCTCATACGAATCTGTGCAGAGTTTGTTTTCTTGTTTTTCCCCAAACAATTTACTGTTAGGGGTTCTCAGTTCTTTCTGAAGATGTGTCCGCCTCTTTGTGACTGGTGGTGTCCGCCTCTCCGGTCTTGTCTGTGTCTTGTCTCCCTTCATTTGTCTCCCTGAGTGGTGGTGTCCGCCTCGCCGGTCTTGTCTGTGCCTTGTCTCCCTTCATGTGTCTGCCTGAGTGGTGGTGTCCGCCTCTCCGGTCTTGTCTGTGCCTTGTCTCCCTTCATTTGTCTCCCTTCATGTGTCTCCCTGAGTGGTGGTGTCCGCCTCTCCAGTCTTGTCTGTGCCTTGTCTCCCTTCATATGTCTCCCTGAGTGGTGGTGTCCGCCTCTCCGGTCTTGTCTGTGCCTTGTCTCCCTTCATTTGTCTCCCTTCATTTGTCTCCCTGGGTGGTGGTGTCCGCCTCTCCAGTCTTGTCTGTGCCTTGTCTCCCTTCATTTGTCTCCCTTCATGTGTCTCCCTGAGTGGTGGTGTCCGCCTCTCCGGTCTTGTCTGTGCCTTGTCTCCCTTCATTTGTCTCCCTTCATGTGTCTCCCTTAGTGGTGGTGTCCGCCTCGCCGGTCTTGTCTGTGCCTTGTCTCCCTTCATTTGTCTCCCATCATGTGTTTCCCTGAGTGGCGGTGTCCGCCTCTCTGGTCTTGTCCGCCTCTCCGGTCTTGTCTGTGCCTTGTCTCCCTTCATGTGTCTCCCTGAGTGGTGGTGTCCGCCTCTCCAGTCTTGTCTGTGCCTTGTCTCCCTTCATTTGTCTCCCTTCACGTGTCTCCCTTCATTTGTCTCCCGTCATGTGTCCCCTGAGTGGTGGTGTCCTTTGGCACACTGCATTGTCAGGGCTGGTAATGGCAATGGTAGCGGGAGTGGCAATGATATTGGTCGTGGTAGTGGCAGTGGCAGATGGTAGTAATGGTAGTGGAAGTTATGGTAATGGCAGTGGTAATGGTAGGTTGGAGTGGTAGTTGTGGTTGTGGCACTGGTAATGGTAGTGCTACTGGTAGTGGTAGTGGTAGTAGCGCTGGTCTTGGTGGTTTTGATAGTACTGGTCGTATAAGTGGCAGAAGTAGTGGTGGTGGTGGTGGTGGGAATGTTGAGTCATGGATGACAAAGCGAATCCACTGATGGACCCACAGGTAATTGAAATGCCCCAGAATGTAAAGTGTAGAATATACAGTATTCGAAATACGGCACCTGCGACGCAAAATAGCATTCCAGACAGGACGGATCTTCGCCAAATGTTGTGCCTGCCAGGCACAATGAAGATGGAAGTCTCCAAAGTGCTTTGCCTGCGACGAAAAATGCAATTCATCTTTGGACAACGACGCCAAAGCATTGCGTCTGCCACAGAAAACGATTTTCGACACGTTTGCAGATACGTGAGAATGTCAGGACGTGCCACGCTGGCCTGTAAAACGACATTACAACCAGCTGTGATACCTAAAGAAACGACACGAGACATGTTGGAGCTGCAAAACGCATTTAGTGCGAGACATCCTCAACTTTTCACACTTCGTAGCTTCAAAATGGACATTTTCCGAGAAGTTTTCTCATGAACCTCAAAATTTGCTACCTCGCAAAACGCCACCACGGAACCACGTTGTCATCACTACCACGACTACGTCTACAACTACCACTACCACCACCACCACCACGACTACTACTACTGCTGCTACTACTACTACTACGACGACTACGACTACGACTACAACAATGCTACGACTACGACTACGACAACGACGACGACTATACTACTACGACGACGACGACTACTACTACTACTACCTCTACTACTACTGCTACTACTACTACTACAACAACTACTACTACTACGACTACGACTACGACTACGACTACGATTACGATTACGACCACGACCACGACCACGACTACGACTACGACGACGACGACTACTACTACTACTACTGCGACTACTACGACTACTACGACTACTACGACTACTACGACTACTACGACTACTACGACTACTACGACTACTACTGCTGAAGCTGCTGCTGCTACTACTACCACTACTACTATTACTGCTACTGCTACTGCTACTGCTGCTGCTGCCGCTACTACTACTACTGCTACTACTACTACTACTACTACTACTGCTACTGCTACTGCTACTGCTACTGCTACTGCTACTGCTACTGCTACTGCTACTACTACTACTACTAATACTAATACTAATACTAATACTAATACTACACACAACATTACATTGTTACACCTATTACGCCAAATTACATTAATTAATCTACACGAACCGACATTACATTGCACTACATTACGTACATTTTTTTACAAGTACAACTAAAACTACACTGATTATATACATTACACTACAGCTAGAACTCCACTACACTAGGACTACAACTACAACTGCTCTACACCACAGTACATCCAGCAGTTGTGGGTGAGGTGACTACTGCAACCATTGCATCCACTCCAAAAACACAACTCCAATTACCTTTCGGTCCATCTGTGGATTCGCTCTGCCATGCGTGATTCACCACAAGCAACCGCTCCCATAGGTTCCTATTTCTGAAACTTTTGCCCGCTCCTTGCCCGGTACCACTGGGAATTTATCTGGAAATATTAGAAGGAAAAAAAGGTCCATCATGTCCAAAGAAAAAAATTGCAATTTAAATAGAATATATATACTTATTCTTCCCCAAACAGTGTACTGGTTGGGTTCTCTTTGCTTACTTACAATGTCCGGTTGGATGGTGTGTCCGCCTGCCCGAAATCTCGTTTCCCCTTGTCTCCCATTGTCTCCCCACATGTGTGCCTGTGTTGATGGTGCGTCCGCCTTCCCGAGGTCTTGTCTGCCCTTGTCTCCCTTGTCTCCCACTGTCTCCCCACATGTGTCCCTGTGTTGGATGGTGGGTCAGCCTTCAGAGGGTCTTGTCTCCCCTTGCCTCCAATTGTCTTGGATGGTGTGTCCGCCTTCCCGAGGTCTTGCCTCCCCTTGTCTCCCATTGTCTCCACACACGTGTGCCTGTCTTGGATGGTGCGTCGGCCTTCCCGAGGTCTTGTCTCTGCTTGTCTCCCATTGTCTCCCATTGTCTCCCATTGTCTCCCCACATGTGTGCCTGTGTTGGCTGGTGCGTCCGCCTTCCCGACGTCTTGTCTTCCCTTGCGTTGGCTGATGCGCCCGCCTTCCCGAGGTCTTGTCTGCCCTTGTCTCCTAGTCTTCCCGCATGTGTGCCTGCGTTGGATGCTGTGTCCGCCTTCCCGGGGTCTTGCCTCCGCTTGTCTCCCATCGTAAGGTGTGTCCGCCTTCCCGAGGTCTTGTCTCTCCTTGTCACCCGTTGTTTCCCCTTATGTGTGCTGCCCTCGCCTTCCCGAGGTCTTGTCTCCCCTTGCCTCCGCTTGTGGCCCAACGTCTCCCACATATGTGTGCCTGTGTTGGATGGTGCTCGCCTTTTTGAGGCGAGCCTGTGTTGGATGGTGCGTCCACATTCCCGAGCTCTTGTCTTGCCTGGTCTCCCAGCTTCTCTCCCATGTCTCCCCACATGTGTGCCTGTGGCGGATGATGCGCCCGCCTTCCGAGGTCTTGTCCCGCCTTGTCTCCCTGTGTTGGATGCTGTCTCCGTGTTCCCCCGGGCTTGCCCCCCTTTGTGTCCCTTCTTATTTCCCTATCTTGGATGGTGTGTCCGCGTTTCTGAAGCCTTGTCTCCCTTCTTATTTTCCTTTGTTGGATGGTGCGTCTGCCTTCCCGAGGTCTTGTCCTCCCTTGTCCCCCCTTGTTTCCCATATTGTCTTCCCGCATGTGTGCCCCACATGTGTGCCTGTGTTGTGTGACCGCCTTCCCGAGGTCTTGCCTTCCCTTGTCTCTTTTTTTCTCCACATGTGTGCCTGTGTTGGATGGTGCGTCCGCCTTCCTGAGGTCTTGCCTCCGCTTGTCTCCCATAGTCTCCCCTTTTGTGTGCCTGTGTTGGGATGGTATGACCCACTGTCTCCCATTGTACTCCCTACATATGTGCCTGCGTTGGATTTCCGAGGTCTTGCCTCCGCTTGTCTCTCATTGTCTCCCCACAAGTGCGCCTGTCCTGGATGGTGTGTCCGCTTTCCCGAGGTCTTGTCTCGCATGGTCTTCCTTCTTGTGTCCCTTTGTTGGATGGTATGCCCGCTTTCCCGTCTTGTCTCCCCTTGTTTCCTATGTCTCCCACTGCCTCCAATTGTCTGTCATTGTCTCCCCACATGTGAGTCCGCCTTCCCGAGGTCTTGTCTCCCCTTGTGTCCCTTCTTGTTTCCCTTTTGTTGGATGGTGCGTCTGCCGTCCCCTTGCTGTGGATTATCTCCCATTGTCTCCTTTTTTGTTTCCCTTTGTTGGATGGTGTGCCTTCCTGAGGACTTGTCCCCCTTGTCCCCCAGCTTGTCTCCCAGCTTGTCTCCCAGCTTGCCAGGTTGTCTTTCCTTCTTGTTCCCTTTGGTGTCCGCCTTCCAGCTTGTTTCCCTTCTTGTTTCCGTTTCTTGGATGGTGCGCGCGTCTTCCCGAGGCCTTGTCTCCCAGCTTGTCTCCCAGCTGGTCATTGTTCTTGTTTCCCTTTGTTGGGTGATGTGTCCGTCTTCCCCCTTGTCTCCCACGTCTCCCTTCTTTTTTCCCTTTGTTGGATGGTTTGTCCGCCTTCCCAAGTCCTTGTCCCGTTTGTCTCCCAGCTTGTGTACCAGGTGTACCAGTTTGTCTTCCTTCTTGTTTCCCTTTGTTGGAGGGTGCGTCCACCTTCCTACGGTCTTGTCTCTTTTGTCTCCCAGCTTGTCTTCCAGCTTGTTTCCCAGCTTGCCCCCCAGCTTGTTTCCCAGCTTGTCTCCCAGCTTGTCTCTCCCTTGTCCCCCAGCAAAAATTTTCGCACGCCGAGAATTGCGCAGACTTGAAAGTTCACAGAGCTCCGGGATTGAAAATGATGTGTCATCTTTCACTTTCATCCTTCGATGTTTTCAACACATCCAATTTGACAGTCCTATGCTGCTTGCTTCGAGCGTTTGGATGCACCCCCATCGGATGCTTCCTTCGCCGTTTTTCGGCATCTAGCGTTGCAACAAAGCAAGCGAAGCCGAACAAAATAAACGTACACAAAGTGGTCTGTGGCACTTTTTGCAGATATGTTCATTAATCCTGCTGCTGCTATTTCATGTCTTTGGCCTTGTTCCCCAAAACATTTCTTGAATCCACCCACTGTTTGGGGTCTACAGTGGTGTAATTTTTATTGTGAAGTGTTCCTTAAAACTTAAAACTTAAAATGGCTCTTGTTCCTTCATTTCTTTCATTAGAAGAACCCTGAGAACCTTAGCTGTACCCTTTTCTTGGTCTTATGCGTCTTGAGGAAATGGTCTACCCTGACCGGATTGGGAGCAGATTCGCTTTGCCGAAGAAGAATTCATCGGCCCACAAATGGTTTTACTATCCTGAGATGAAGATGGAGGAATGCTTGATGTTTAGTTGCACCTTGGCTGAAGATTGCAAGAGCAACCAGGCGATCCAAGCGTGAAGCTATAGGATGCCCACGTGGGCGGGCACTAGTTTCCAACATTTCTATCTTTCCACGCAGATATTGGGAAGCAAAAATCGTGTTTACTCGTTTGTGATGTTGGATGACTTAAAGTCTTCATTTTACCATGTTATAGACGAGTTCGTTAGTTCAGTTCAGAAGATATTGGCAGATTGGCCACCAAAACATGCGTTCTTCAATGCCCTGGTTGGTCGAAAGTTGGTTTCATTCTTCATAGCTCTTAGATTTTCAAAAAAATCCGATGGAAAATGATGAGAAATTATTAGAACCCTCAATCGAGCAATGATCAACGTAAAATTTACGTGGCTCCTGACAAGGAGCTGCACAGTGAGGTTTTGACAGTCGCCAAGATGGTCCTCGCTTTGTTTTCCATTGCGCTTTTGATGACCAAACCGCTTCCAGCGATATTCCTCGACGCTCGATAGAGGTACGAGCAATCGTAATCTTCAACGAATATCTGATGGTCAGGTGACGCTTCTGCTGCAAAAAACATGCAGCTTCAGTTTGTAAAAACCTATGGATGGCGGTGCGGAAACGATTGATAAATCCTTATGCTTAATGCTTGATTCCTCCTAATATGTAGGTTTATGCTGCCATATTCACGCTTACTTGTCTCATATAATCTGATATGCAAACAAGTTGCATCAATTTGCTATTTAAATAAAATAAACATAATTTCAATAGGTAGAAAAAAACATATATAGATCAAAGCACAAACTACAATGAGACTTAAATGTATAAACAAAAGCAAACTTACAAATTGATGTGTTTTTGGCGTTGGATAGTAAGTCGTTTAAATTGATTTAATATCTATATATATATAATATGTATATATTGTAGTTTCTTTTTACGTGTAATTTGATTTCCTTAAACTGAATTTACAAGAGTTTAATATGTCGAGCCGAGTGTTGAATGTGGCGTGTAGATATCGTTTAGAGTGTGGAGTGTAGAGTTAAGAGCATAGAGTGTGGGGTGTGGAGCGTGGAGCGTCGGCAGCATGGGGTGTAAAGTCTTTAGAATGCAAATTGGGGTATGCAGAGCGCGGAAATAGAGAGCGGGGTCTACGTGCAACAAGTGCAATGTACAAGAATGTATAGACCACACAAATATGCGGAAAATAGTGTGCGATACTCGCTTATAGTGAATTCACCCCGCCTGATCCAAAATCTTGCGTTTAATTGGGGGGGACTTCCCGGGAAAGTCCTCCCAATATGCGTTTAGTTGTTGTGGAGTAGTTGCGTAAGATAGAAAATTATGTTTTTGAAGTAAATATTGGTTTATCTAGTTTGTGTTTATATTGGTGAATTTGTTGGTTTGTTATGTTTGGCTTATTTATGAAATCGTCGAGTAATTATAGTAAATGCTAGGTTGATGGTGGGTTGTTGCTAAATGTCTGCTGGATATAACTATATTCGGATTCCCCGTGATTTAACACTTATATGAGGATTTAATTTAAATCTATTTATAATAAATATATTTATTATATTTTAAATATTCGAATTAGATATATTTTATAATAAAAATATATTTTATTTAAAAGTATAGAAATTATGTGTATTTATGGTATATTCTTATTATTTTTTTATTTTTGTTTTTACTAATTTGAAATTATTGATGGATATTGACAATAATTTATATTTTTGTGATATTTTATATATTTGGAATAATATTTTTTTGATTTTTATTATTTTCGTATTGGGTTTATAATAATTATGTTGTTTCGGTAGCGTCCTTTGTAGTCCGAAACCCCAAGCCTATTACACGAAGTACAGGTTGGTGAGCGTAGTGCAGCCTTTTTGGTTCGGGCTGCTAGAAAGCGTAGCTAGGCCCTGTCACCCATGGGAGTCCCAGGTACGAACGTGCGCCCTAGAAATGGTATTGGGCCGACAAGGCCATATGAGAAAGGCAATGTGACATGCCAAATCTGAAACAGTGAAAGAAATCCCTATTGCGTAGTACGCAATTCACACCGGTGGAAGTATGAGGGATAAAATTTGAAAGGAAATTTGGTGAAAAACCGCCGCTCAGTCATCCCAGGTGCCAGGCGTCAAAATGCCGCCCAAGGTATGCGAGCACAGGGTATAGTAGTTCTTTTCTTGGATCTCCTGCGTCGCAAATCGTCTTAGGCACTGAGGATCTGCATGCCAGCAGCGGCCACTTTTTGTAAAGAACACAGGTGCTTGGGTTAGGTTGTGTAGGTTCGCCTGGTGGCTACGTTCCTGTGCACGAAGTCTTTCGTTCAAGGTCTCGTAGTAGATATCTAGCTCCCTATGATGGGTTTCCTGCATGGCGTTGTGCACATACAAGGGCACCATCTCCTCTTCGATCACAGAGACCAGTCGTTGCGTCTCTTCGTAGTGCTCCTGGATAGGTACTATCTCGTGCATTCCCACGTCAGTTTGTGTTGCGACTGACATTATCACTGGTGTACTCACCTCTTCGAGGTTTTCTCCTTCAGTGGCTGTATCAGCCCTTCCAAAGCTTCTCCATCTCTTCTATCCGCCCAATACCAAGATGCCGATGGCAATCGCCAGGATCGCGGTGTAGAGCGGCTTTAGCATGCCCAGGTAGAGGTCGTTGTAGGTGAAGGTTGTGTTGTTGGTGGTGTCCAAGTAGGTCACTGAACTGCCGGTCCAGTACATTGCAAACATCGCTTGTAGAGCTCGCTGAGGCTTCTTCATTGCATATATCTTTGAGTTTCTTTGTCTTTCTAGAGGTGTCTTGTTTTTCGCAGCTTGGAACGTAGTGTCGCTCTTGAGCTTCACCAGGTGGGTTCGAAGTCGTTCGGCCAATAGTTGGGTAACCGTCTGTTTGGTGAGTTCATCAGCGTATTGTTGTTCTGATGATACCCAGCGGGTCTTCGCTGAGCAACAGGCCAATTTGTCCTGTGTCACCAAAATTTCTATGGTGGTACGTTTGTCTGTACCACTGCTTGCCTGAACTTCAGGCTTCACCAGCAAATCGTAGAGGGCCTTCGCGTCCACGATGAGTGCCGGTTCCACTGGCATCTTCGGCGTCTGCAGGTCGTTGAGGACCAACCAGGGCTTCCAGATCAGATTCCAGAAGGTACAGGTGAACAGCAGGCTGTCCGCAGCTTCAGATGCTGCTTGAGACTCTGCCGCCAAAGTGGACCTTGAGATCCTTGCCAGTTTCCAGCTGCGCCAGTCCACCAGGTTGTAGTGGCCTTCAGCTCCTTCAGCAGTAGCTCGGTCCACCATGGCTACTATGTAGCCACCTTGACTGGAGTTGTCGGCACGGCAGGCGAAGCTTGCGTCCGAGAACGCTATGAAGGTCATGTCCTCCTTTCTCCCAAGGCTTCGAAATTCCAAGCCTACATCGCCGTTCTGCTTGGCGTACCGTAGGACTTTGTTTGCTTCCAAGAGAGTGGTTGTAGTAGCGGTGGTCACTGATCCAGCCATCATACTCACAGGGGCCTGAAGCCATGGAGCAGTCTGGGTGGCTGGCCATTGTAGTCCACCAAGGAGGCCTCGAAGCGCAGTTCTTTCGCCTTCGGTCACAGGCAAGACTTTCTGTTGTCTCTCTTTTGGAAAGCTGATTGGTTTCTGCTTTCCCAGGTAGTCAGTGTGGTGGATCTTCCAGTGGTTGTCTTCGATCTTGATGATCTTTGCCCCGCAGTAGGTGAGCTCCTCCTTCTCAGCACCACTGTGCCATTCTCGAAAACTGAAAGTCGATCTCAGCTTGTCCATGAGGGCTTTGGTTGCAGGGTCACGTTTATCACAGCATCCCAAGAGGTCATCCACATGAAGTCCAAAGATCGCCAAAAGGCGGGGTGCTTCAGCAGCTTCATCACCATCTTGTGGAAGTTGGATCGGCCGGTCGTAGGCCAAGAAGAGGCAGCTGTCTAAAGGGTGCTGCACTATGGCTCCATCGCCCATCTTCAAAATCCTTTCCACAGCTTCATCAAACCAAGCTTTCGGAGCATCCACTAGGCCATACATGGGCTTGATGAGCTTCATCACTCGGCCGTGTCCAGCTGGTAGACCAAGTAGATTATCAGCTTCACGGGGAAGCTTCACCCAAATTTCTCGTTCAGAGTCAGGGTCATAACTCTTGCCCTGAAGGAAGGCGGTCGAGATGTCGGCCGTGAAGGGGTAGTAGCCCAGCATTGATGCAATGCTCAGCACAAAGTTCCTGGAAAGACGAGTCAACGTAGGGCTCGCTGTAGTCAAAGTCCCGCTCAAAGCATCCGGGTCTTTGAACCCTTGACATATGAGCCTCGCTTTTGCTCGAGGGCTCCCATCAGCATTTGTCTTCCAGTTGAGGATGAACTTTGCATTGGCCTCCTCGTCGAAAACCCAGACGTCGTTCTGGAAGAACGAAGCTAACTCCTTCTGTTTGGCCTCCTTGAAGGCAAGTCGGTCCGATAAAGACATAGTTCTTTCGCTCAAGGGAGCGTTGGTCTTGTCCTCCTGCAGGTAGATGGTTTTAGCGCCAAAGCTCTTGTCCTGGAAGATGTTCTTGGCATCCTTTCGGTGTGGTGTTTGGATCTTGAACCGTGTGTAGCCAGTCCAGGTATGTCCTGTCAGCTGTCTGCAGGGCGTACCACGGGTCCATTTATCTCGGACCATTTGTCCATTGGCCAACTTGGTGATGCGTTGGCGTGCCAAACATCTCAAAGGCACAGGACAGTTGTCCTCTGTTGGAGTGAACTCCTTCTCCCGGGCCACATAGTGCATCCTCGTGAGATAGTTTCCCTCAATGCGCCACTCGTCCTCAATCTCCCCCAGGACCATGTAGCCGTTCTCATAGTTCCATCCCGGCGGCAAGTGGCTGTTGGGCAAGAGGTCAACCTCACAGGTGAACTCAATCTTGTCGTCGTGAACTCAATCTTGTCGTCGTCGTTGAGGGGCTTCTGGGAGTATGGAGTCTCTCTGACAGGCTGTGCAGTAGCAGGGCCATAGGATTCAGGCCTTCTGATCAGAAGGGTCTCCTGCCTTGCAACTCGAGCTCGTTGTTGAGCAAAGGACTCTTTGCTCTCAGGTGCAAAGAAAGGTTTCTGGCCCTCAGGGATCGGCAGGTGAGAAGTCGTCAGTGAAGGTGGTACCTGCGGCTCTTCCAAGGGCTCAGGCTCTGCATCAGCTGTTGTTGTGGCAGAGTGCAGGTGTGGTGCAGTTGAAGGTTGTGCACTGGAGGAAGTAGTTGTTACAGGTAGTGGTGGTGGTCCCATAGGAGCTTCTCCAGGTAGTTCATCATCCATGGGCCCCTCCGGCTCCTCACCATCATCATCTTGTTCGGAGTCCATTGGGGTGCCAGGTTCGTAGGGTTCGGAAATCCGGTCTGCGTCCACGACAAATGTCGTGGTACCAGTCCACACATAGTGAAGCTCTCGGTTCCCCTGAGGCACCTTCCACTCGTCTCTGATTCTCAGATGTTCTGGGTGAGGTGGTTCTCGACGAATGTCGGTGGTGCGCTCGGGCTTGAAGAGGTGCACAGGGACATTCTCAGAGAGTGTCGGGACATAGAGCGCCCGTCGAGGAATGTTGTGAACTCGCGTCCACAGCCTCCCATCATCAGAGGCTTGCCAGTGGTCAGGTGGTAGTTCTTGGACAGGAAAACGGCCCATGTCGCGGTCGTCCTCCCCTTCTTCCTCATCTGAAGCGATTTTGTCCCGCCTCCTCTTGTTGGTCTTGCCCAAGTCGATGTAGTTCGTCACTCCTCTGTTTCGAATGCCCTGTAGAGCTTCCTTTGCCACATCAAGAGGGTCCTTCTGCTTCTCCGTGACATCCTGGGCCGCATGAGCTGGTTTGACATGCTCAGGTGCTGCTCTCAAGAGCACAGTGCCATGGCCTAACCAGTAGATGTCACTGTTGGGGCCAGTTGGCCCAGGTTCCCTCATGATGACAGTGGTGGGGCCAACCCATCGAAGCTTTGCCACTGACCCTGCTGGAGCATCACGCCAGTAGTAGCAGAGGTCGCCAGCGCTCAAAAGCGTCTGCTGGCCCATGAACTTCCGCAGCAGGGCTCGTCGGAGACGTTGGTCTCCATCGGCCTCAGCAGTTGCTTTGGCAGCTTCTTGCTGCAGTCGAAGCTTCTCCATGAACTGCGCCGATGGGTCCAAGTGTGATGGATTTGAGCCTGTCTGCTCTTCCATCAAGTGGCCCGGCACGTGTGGCGTGTAGCCCAAAGTCCATTGGATCGGACTGAAGCCACAAACATTTGGGCTGCGGTTGATCTGAGGGATCACGTAGTTCAAGGCAGTGACAAGCCCGTCAGGATCTCCGGCCAAGCTGGGATTTCCTTGAAGGAAAAGTGTCACAGCACGTCTTGTGACCTGGTGCCTCCGCTCCAAGACAGCCAAGCGGGTGTGAGCTTGGCCGGGTGAGATCTGTAGCAAGATCCCTTGCTCGCAGCACCATTCTCGCATTCTGTCACTGCTCCATGCCCTGTGCTTATCGACCTGTAGCACCTGCATAGGGCCGAAATGTCGGACCCAAGCTCTCTCCAGTTGCTTGATGAACTCCTCCGTGCTTTCACCACCTCGTAGATGTCGTCCTGCAAGAAATCGGGTGGTGCTGTCGGAGATCATGAGCACTGGTTGTTGGTGCTTCTGGCCAGGAACTTGAATCCAAAGAGTATTAGCTTGGACTCGATGGTTGAACGTCGAGTTCCTTGGCATATTTGACACCGGAACACCAGTTGGTCGATGATGTAGTTTACAAAGCTGGCATTCATGTTCTCGGGCTGCAGTG
>CAMXCT020001890.1:0-173116 GCA_947184155.2 Cladocopium goreaui | reverse complement strand
CCCCTACAAAATGGGTTTTTATGGGTTATTTTGTAGTGAGGTTACCTTGTGAAAAGGTTTAAGGCCCACTTAAATTTTGGATAGTAAATTATTTTGTAGAAAAAAATACCGGGGTCCATGGATAAAGATAGAAATTTGATTGAAAAAGGGATTTTTTAAGGCTAGGTAATTTATAATGAAATTACCGAATCCCATTGTGTATTTTTTAAGATTGGAACCCTTGTATTTTATAGTGAATTTATTGTGTTTTTGATTAAAATTGAAACGAGAAAAAATATTTATTTAAAAAAATACCAGACAAATATATAGAAAAATAGGAATTTATGTCTCAATAGTATTTAGTAATCAGATGTGTCTTAATAGGTAGCCCGTCGTATCCGGAGCATTTTGGCTTGAAATTTTGACGTCAAAATGACACCGCCAGGGATGTGATTATTTCTGTGCGGTTCGCTTGTGTAACAGGGGCGTTGAAGCACCAGTATGGGATACTGCGCGGGGATGTTGGTACATCTTGACCCAAGGTTAGGAATAATTAGGGAATATAATATAATAGAAAGTATGAGCAAAAATTATATTTTGATATTTTTGAAAAAAAAAAACCGGGACCACTACTAAATGGATGGCTCCAACCCCACCCCCCTAACTCGAAGGGGTATAATTTTTTGGAATTTATTGAACATATTTAACGTAAACCTCCCATTGTTGGAAACAGCGGGCCGACCCTAGTATATATATTTTTTTTACTACTAATATTACGATCTAGCCTGACCCAGAGCGCGTGCGCGCAGTTTCTCGAGGCCAATTTTCCCAAAAATCTGCTATTTTTTTGGGAAAATTGACGAATACAAACTTAGTCTGCGCGAATACAAACTAAGTCTGTGCTTCCTGAGCCCCCTGCGCGGAGGTCGAAATTTTACTACTATTTTGGGAAAATCCTTTTTTAATTTTCCCAAAAAAATAATACTTTTTTGGAACAAATTCTCTTCTCCCCAGTCAGTGTCCCACTAAGCAAATGCAGTACGGTCGGTCAGGGTCGGTCGGGGGTTCGATTCCCCCCTGGTCCAGTGTCGCTCGGTATTCAGTTGTGTTTGAGTATGTGTCTTCTAAGTTTCCCCCGTAGGTCGCTCATGGATCAGTTGAGCTTTCGTTTTACATTTCCGTTCTTCTGCATGTACCGCATGCGTCTATCACTCTTTTGAGTGCACTTGCGGCCCCACTGTCGCTCGGTCGATCTCTCCTGCATCAGTTGCGCTTTCGTTTTACGTTTCCGTTTTTCTGAATGTACCGCATGCGTCTATCACTCTTTTGAGTGCACTTTTGGCCCCACTGTCGCTCGGTCGGTCTTTCAGTTCCATTCGAAAAAGGGTCTTCTGGGAGCTTTGGTTTTGCGTCCACTGTCGCTCGGTAGGTCTCTCGTCGATGTGTTGTTGTTGTTGTTGTTGTTGTTGTTCTTGTTGTTGTTGTTGTTGTGGTGGTTGTTGTTCTGGTTCTGGTTCTGGTTCTGGTTCTGGTTCTGGTTCTGGTTGTGGTTGTGGTTGTGGTTGTGCTTGTGCTTGTGCTTGTGCTTGTGCTTGTGCTTGTGCTTGTACTTGTGGTTGTGGTTGTGGTTGTGGTTGTGGTTGTGGTTGTGGTTGTGGTTGTGGTTGTTGTTGTTGTTGTTGTGGTTGTGGTTGTGGTTGTGGTTGTGGTTGTTGTTGTTGTTGTTGTTGGTGTTGGTGTTGGTGTTGGTGTTGGTGTTGGTGTTGGTGTTGGTGTTGGTGTTGGTGGTGTTGGTGTTGGTGTTGGTGTTGTTGGTGTTGGTGTTGGTGTTGGTGTTGGTGTTGTTCTGGTTGTTCTGGTTGTTTTGGTTGTTCTGGTTGTTCTGGTTGTTCTGGTTGTTCTGGTTGTTCTGGTTGTTCTGGTTGTTCTGGTTGTTCTGGTTGTTCTGGTTGTTCTGGTTGTTCTTGTTGTTGTTGTTGTTGGTGGTGTTGGTGTTGGCGTTGGCGTTGGCGTTGGCGTTGACGTTGGTGTTGGTGTTGTTGTTGTTGGTGGTGGTGGTGGTGGTGTTGTTGTTGTTGGGGTTGTTGTTCTGGTTGTTGTTCTGGTTGTTGTTCTGGTTGTTGTTCTGGTTGTTGTTCTGGTTGTTGTTCTGGTTGTTGTTTTGTTATTGTTTTGTTGTTGTTTTGTTGTTGTTTTGTTGTTGTTTTGTTGTTGTTGTTGTTGTTGCTGTTGTTTCTGTTGTTGTTGTTGTTGTTGTGGTTGTTGTTGTTGTCGTTGTTGTTTGTTGTTGTTGTTGGTTGTTGTTGTTGGTTGTGGTTTTTGGTGGTGGTATTGTTATTGTTTTTTTGATTTTGGTTATTAATTATTTGTTTTTTTGTTATTCGAATTTCTTATTTAAAATGGGTGGCCTTAAGGCCCCTACAAAATGAGTGTTTATGGGTTATTTTGTAGTGAGGCTACCTTGTGAAAAGGTCTAAGGCCTACTTTAACTTTGGATAGTAAATTATGTTGTAGAAAAAAATACCGGGGCCTATGGATAAAGATAGAAATTTGATCGAAAAAGGGACTTTCTAAGGCCAGGTAATTTGTAGTGAAATTACCAAATCCCATTGCGGATTTTTCAAGATTGGAACCCCTGTATTTTGTAGTGAATCTATTGTGTTTTTTATTAAAATTGAAATGGAGAAAAAATATTTATTAAAAACAATGCCAGACAAATATATAGAAAAGTAAGAACGTATGTTGTGTCTTAATAATATTTAATAGTTAGACGTATCTCAATAGGTAGCCCGTGGTATCCGGAGCATTTTTGCTTGAAATTTTGGTGTTAAGATGGCACCGCCAGGGATATCATTACTTCTGCGCGGTTCGCTTGTGTGACAGGGGCGTTGAAGCACCAGTGTGGGATACTGCGCGGGGATGTTGGCGCATTTTGACCCAAGGTTAGGGATGGTTAGGGAATATGATAGAATAGAAAATATGAGGAAAAACTATGTTTTGATATTTTTGAAAAATACCGGGGCCACTACTAAATGGGTGGCTCCAACCCCACCCCCTACTAAACGGATAGCTCTAACCCTTCCCCATTTAATTTCGGAATATTATTATATTTTAATTTATTTTAGATGTTATTCATCCATATATGTCTACATATTTTTTATTTTTTGCCATGTGCTCGAGAAAATTGGGAGGAATGGACTGGCAGATTTAGGCACCCCATTTTGTAGTGCTTTTATAAGTTAAAATCGTTTTGTATACCCAATGGTAACTCATTTTGTAGTGTTATTATGGAATAAAATTATTTTGTACACCCAATAGAGGTACCACTCATTCCTGCGGCGCTGGTCTGAGTCATACGGTGCAACAAGATCATGACCGGCCTCAAGGTGAAGAAAGCTATCATCACTCTTACTGGTGCAAGTGTCTTGGTACATTGGCCCGGCCAGGTTGGACCTATTCTGTTGCCTTGGATCTTCATGGATCTTCGTTATATTCCCTAACCATCCCTAACCTTGGGTTAAGATACACCAACATCCCCGCGCAATATCCCATGCTGGTGCTTCAACGCCCCCGTCACACAAGCGAACCGCGCAGAAGTGATGATAACCCTGGCGGTGCCATCTTAACGCCAAAATTTCAAGCCAAAATATGTTCCGATTGCCACGGGCTGACTATTGAGACACGTCTGAGTATTGAACATGTGTATCAATGTGCTGCATTCCAATCTCTGGTTGCCTGCGCAAGCGGGTGAGAGGCCATGGCACAGCGAGACAATCGGTGCAGCTGCAAGAAAAATGAGCGAATATTTTTGTGCCAGACGGCATCCTCAAATTGGGTTCTTGGTGTGTTTTGGGTTTACTACAAAATGGATATCTCGAAATTAATTACGCAAAGTGGTTTTTGATTTTTCAAACTGCTCAGGGCCCCTCGGAGCCTGTTTTTAGTCTACAAATTGGGTCTTAAAAAATGGTTAAAAAAAACCTTTGAAAACCATTTTGATGAAAAAAACAAAATCAATCCTGTTTTAACTAATTTTCAGTACTTATTTTCTAGTGAAAAGGCCTATCCAAGGCCAGGTACTTTGTAAAGAAATTTCCAGGCAGCCCATTTTGTAGATTGAGTCAAATCATTTTGTAGAGAAAAATACCGAGACTACTACTAAATGGGTAACTCCAACCCCACCCCCCTAACTCGAAAGGGAATAATTTTTTGGGATTTGTTCAACATACTTAACGTAAACCTCCCGCTGTTGGAAACAGCGGGCCGACCCTAGTATATATATATATATTAATATCAAATAAAATTAAAATTCAAAAAAATTAAAAATATATAATCAGAATATATAAATATACCACTAATTAAACAATTAAATACCAATATCAAAAATTAATAAAAATCCAAGTACGCAAAGTCTCCAGAAAATCAATGGATCCTCCCTTTCGGCACATAACATAATTATGAACCACCTCAAATTCTGTAGAAAAAAATGCCTGTTTCGTAACCTCATTCCTAAGTTTTCGGGGAAATTCCATACAGACCGATGTCAACATCCTTCGTCTAGGCCGTAGTCAATGCATTATTCACTGATCA
Organism: Cladocopium goreaui; assembly: GCA_947184155.2. Lineage (NCBI taxonomy): Eukaryota > Dinophyceae > Suessiales > Symbiodiniaceae > Cladocopium > Cladocopium goreaui. The sequence goes on along the minus strand of CAMXCT020001890.1, from coordinate 168,547 downwards.
AAATTGAATTTGCACAATCTACTGACAGATATGACCATATATAATTTATATATATATATACATATTATAAAATTATAATTAGTTCCCCACCTGCCAGGTGAGGGTTGTTAGATTTTATGTCAGTTGCCTCCTCCTCCTTCTCCTCCTTCTCCTCCTCCTCCTCCTTCTCCTCCTCCTCCGCCTCCTCCTGGCTCGTCCTCCTCTCCTCCTCCTCCTTTCGTTGTCCTCCTCGTCCTCCTGCTCAACTGCGACTCGCGATCCACAGTGTTCGCTGTCGGACCTCAACCACGACCATCCACGCCCAGTGTTCCCGGACCTCATCCACGACCATCCACGCCCAGTGTTCCCTGCCGGACCTCAACCACGACCATCCACGCCCAGTGTTCCCTGCCGGACCTCAACCACGACCATCCACGCCCAGTGTTCCCTGCCGGACCTCAACCACGACCATCCACGCCCAGTGTTCCCTGCCGGACCTCAACCACGACCATCCACGCCCAGTGTTCCCTGCCGGACCTCAACCACGACCATCCACGCCCAGTGTTCCCTGCCGGACCTCAACCACGGCCATACACGCCCAGTGTTCCCTGCCGGACCTCAACCACGGCCCAGTGTTCCCTGCCGGACCTCAACCGCGAGTATCCATGCCAAGTGTTCCCTGCCGGACCTCATGTAGGAATGTCAGATAGACTGCCAGATAGAATGCCAGATCAGATAGGATGCCAGATAGAATGCCAGATAGAATGCCAGAAAGAATGCCAGAAAGAATGCCAGATAGAATGCCAGATAGAATGCCAGAAAGAATGCCAGAAAGAATGCCAGATAGAATGCCAGATAGAATGTCAGATAGGATGCCAGATAGAATGCCAGATAGAATGCCAGAAAGAATGCCAGAAAGAATGCCAGATAGAATGCCAGATAGATGCCAGATATATGTCAGATAGGATGCCAGATAGAATGCCAGATAGAATGCCAGAATATATGCCAGAATATATGTCAGATAGAATGCCAGATATGTCAGATATAATGCCAGATAGAATGCCAACATATATGCCAGAATATATGTCAGATAGAATGCCAAAATATATGTCAGATATAATGCCAGATAGAATGCCAGAATATATGCCAGAATATATGTCAGATAGAATGCCAGAATATATGTCAGAATAAATGACAGGTAGAATGCCAGAATATATGTCAGATGAAATGTCAGAAAATATGTCAGATAGAATGCCAGATAGACTGCCAGATAGAATGCCAGGTGGAATGTCAGGATATATGCCAGATAGAATGCCAGAATATATGCCAGAATATATGTCAGATAGGATGTCAGAATATACTAAATATATGTCCAAATATACGTCCTGGTGGGGATCACACGAAGTAGAGTATATAATTTACTTAATTTGATGTTTTTTTCATATTTTATCCGGGCCACGTCCTTTACTCCAGACACGCTGGAAAAGGGCAGTGTTTTGCCATGTCAAGACATTGATTCCTGTGGCAAATTGCCCGGGCCTTGGCCTTTGGTGTATCATGGTGTATCTCAAATTGGTTGGGAAAGAAACGATCCCCATTCATTGATTGTCTGGCGCTGTATAAATGTTCCAAAGTAAGGGCATACTAAATATGCCACAAACCACTACTATTATTGTAGATCCCCTAGATCTATAACGTTTATGAGAAATTGGAAATACACCAGAAGTCAATAAGTCATTTTGACCATTTCAACAGGAGTGATCATAGTGATCCAAAAGAAGCAACAGCTTGGGTCTTTGTGCCCCTGTACAGCTTCTTAAATGCTTTGTGTAGCAAGTCCAGCGGCCTCCCACGCATTGTATCCACCATCCAGCACATAGGCGTCTGCGAATTGAGCTCGTAAAGCTTCCCAGGCCAGGGTACTCTTGTTCCCCTTCCAACAAGTCAGCAGAATTTTCTTTCCAGCCATCACAGGTGGCACCCGGCCCACCCAGTCATCCAAGGGAAGAACCATGGCACCCTGTGGAATGCGTCCATTGGTCTGGCTCTGGATTTGTTCACGCGTTCGAACATCCACCAGAAGAGCACCCTTCCTGAGAAGCTTCAGAGGAAAACTCATGGTGGATATGGACTTACGGTACCCCATACCATACACTCATACATATATATATATATATAATTATATATATAATTATAATTATATATATATAATTATATATATATATATATTATTACGTGGATTTGTCACCCACAAAAAAGAATACTCCCTATAGATTCCCCCAGTAGTGGATTTCCCATGGAAAAAATCAAAAATCATCAGCAAATCCAAGATTGTATTGTAATGTAGGCTGCCTCATAGTAAATCCGATCCAATTACCAAACAGCTGATTTCCTTATAAAACCCTTATTAAAAAAAGCAAGAAAACAGGTCCACAAAGGGTACCCCCTTTGCAAGCCCCAGAATAGCAATAACAAACCTGCACCAGGCATGGCAATAGTGGAAACTTTTTTCCGCAACTCCAATTTTGTTGTCCTCCTTCTCCTTCTCCTTCTCCTCCTTCTCCTTTCCCAACTCTTCGCCAATCTCTCAGAAACCCAACCAAATCCATTCAGAATCTATCAGAAACCCAACAAAACCATGGAGAATCTATCAGATACATATCATGATCCCAGCTATAAGGTTCCAAAAAATTACTATTGGAATGCTGACCCCCCCTAATTTTGTTTAAACATATTTTATTTAGGGAGGGTGGGATTTACTATTAGGCAGCCTACATTATATATATATATATTATACATACATACATACATATATATATACATATATATATACATACGTATACATATCTGACCCATTCATACCCCCCGGGCTGGCCAAGAATGTGTCATCCCAGGCTCTTGATCATCTCCAGTCCTTCCGGCACCGCCACCAGCCGTTCTCCCAGGCGTTGCTTCAGCAGAGCCACCCGTGCCCGGAAGGGGCTGCTGCCCGGGGTGAGCTCTTCGGCCGTGGGGGGCTCGTAGACCTTCATGGTGTGGTCGCCTGGGAAACAGCTCGGGGATGCTTGGCGCCAGGACGCCTTAGGGTTGGAACACGAAAAAACAAGCCAGTTGGATGGATGGATGGATGGATGGATGGATGGATGGGTGTATGTATGCATGCATGTATATGCATGTATGGATGTGGATTCCTACCCACTTACGGACTTGGAGTAGGGAATCAAATGGGAACAATTTTGAGGCAACAATGGTTTTATCACCGAATTTGCCTTGGCTCCAGAGATGACTTTCTTGCTGGACATGTGTAATTAACATTATGCAGGTTTTGCCGGTTTTGCCGGTTTTGCCCAAATGTTTGGCGCTGGCGGGAGGTACGGGCAGGAGTCTCGTTCCTCCAGATGTATCTTTATGGGGCTGTAGCTGGGTTCATGTTTGGCAGCCAAATCTTGTGCAAATGTTGCAAGAAGATTCAATGTGTTCTGCCCTCAGATTTGTGGGCCGCTTTTGTTTCCACCAGATATTTTGATGGGATTATCAGCAGGAACAATGGGCAAGGTAGGAGTTGAATGGAATATACTAATAGATTATGGGATATACCATCCGGTTATTTAACATAGCCATGGAAAATCTCTTATAAATGGAGGTTTCTAGCTGGGAACATCATCTATAAATGGGCCATCTATACCATAGCAAGCTGTTAAATAACCAGAGAGTATTGAGTTTGTAAGCAATAGGGCTATCGTTGGGATAATTCGCCAGCTTCACTTGTAGCCTCCACAGCTGCCCAGTAGTACTATCTGGTTGGTGGTTGAGCCACCCCTCTGAAAAATATGAAAGTCAATGGGAAGGATTACAGTACCCCATATATTATGGAAAATAAAAAGTGTTTGAAACCACCAACCAGCTTGGGACATGACTACTTCCAAACAAACGCAGATAACGTGAAAGGGCCCGTGTCTTCCTGACCACACACATAAATGGCTAGTCTGAGATATGCAAGAGACGTGTTTTTTGGGCCTGGTTGATATAACTCCACAATGATGGCAAACGACTAAGCCATATTACCCTCCAGTAATCTATGCTATTAGCCATGCATGGAAAATATGAGCTTTGCCAATTTATAGATGTCTTGTACCTTGAGAATGGTGTTTTTCCATAGCTATGTTAAATTGGCAGAGGGTAAACAACCCTTCAATAATCGGTATACCATGGTATACCCAAATATCAAGCCGGGACCCCGCGCCTATTGAGACTGGTTCGGTGGAAGCTTGCTGCTTCGCAAGGTATTCCTCCGGACATTGGGGCAGTCGGAACCATCCCGGAACCCTCTGGTGCTGGGGCGATGTTTTGCTGAATAAACCATCAACCAATGGTAGTGTCTGCATTATGTAAACATATATATATACTATGTCTCAGTATTTTATGCTTAACTCTTTTATAATTGAATATGCTTAATATAAGTGATGATATTGAGGCACCATCTAAAACAAACATGTTAGTGATATATGGTCAAAAACATATGAAACTAGTGGACGAGGCTGTGATATATTCTGATTGCTCTACGTCTCTGTGGATGTGTCCAAAATAAACGAAGCTAGTGGCATCTGAACCGTCCAAATCTCTGAACATTTTTGAGTTTGTCATTGGCACCAGGCACCATCCCCTCCATTTATTTTCAGATCTGCTCAAAAGGTGTCATCACGGCCAAGGCGAGTTTGGATACGAGCCCCCTTATACAAAAATGTCACACCTCAGCTGGTGAGGAGATTTCTCCATTTAAAACTAATTGCAAATCATATAATCTCATCAATCTAGCAAGCAAACATGTTCTACCCGTCATATTTCTAGTGAGGGAGATAGAATGAGTTTTAATTCGAATATTTAATGGCCAACCAATTTTGGTCAACTGGGATTCTCTTCACCAGGGATGTAAAGAAGAAAGTGTGTATGAAACCACCAATTTGATATCACTTGATACTGATGGCAAGTATATTGCAAGTTCAGTTTATACTCCCGTTCTTGGTGCTTTAGCCCCTCCCAAACTTTTGGCAGCCAGTGCTCGTGAGAGCCTGTGATGCTTGCATTGTAGGTATAGACAGCAATGTTGCAGTCTCCAAACCCCTCCACATCACTAGAATCACCGGAAGGGTGGAGTCTCTGGTGTTCGCAGGATACAGGTCAACAAAAACGACGAAAACACGTCGTCACGCATTCCATGCACCAGTTCTGACGCAGTGTCGTCGCTCTGTTTTGACGCTTCGAAGCACCGCTGTCCTTGATCTTCGTCTTCTGGGCTTCATTGAGGTCGCCTGGGGATACGGGTCATGTGACCTGGGATTTCCCGGGTCGGTCAGAGGATGGAGGTCAAGACCCAAAAAAGGCTCAAGACATTGAAGTTTTGAAAGGTCAAAAAAGGTCAAAACATGTAACAAATAACAATCCTACCCAGCATGACCAGTGGGTAGACACAATATATATATATATATACATATATATATATATGTCAGCACATATGGACAGCTTAAGCCTGTGGATACATGCATTCTGCATACACGCTGACTGGTCATTTCAGCCCATCCCAATCGATTTTCCGCTGGGTACTTGCAATCTCTTGCGGTTCCAGTTTTAGTGTTTTCCCGATCCCCTACCCCCAAAAAAGGCAACGAACATCTAGACATGTTGGCGATCGAATCGAATCCATTCCGCAGTGGTGATTCATCAGGAATGTCTTCACCATGTCCCAACTCTTCCACTTTACAACTTCATGGAACTTGAAGGGTTTCCATTTAGGTCACACCCCCAGTAAGAGGGGCTTAGTAAGCGATATGGAAATTCACTTTTGATCATTTCCCAGGGAAACCATTTGGTTCTCCAGACCTAAACTTTTTTTGGGGGAGCTGCTCCCCTTTACAGGGTTGCTCCCAACATCCCAAATAGATGATAAAGTTATCTAAAATGGATGTAGAGAGGTAAAATGACCCATTTTCCCTTGTGGCTATCATCACAAAAAGAATGTGGGTTGGAGCAACCCTGCTTAAAATTCATATCCGTTTACATATATCTATGTACTTGACATACCCATGAAAAATCGCAATTGGTTCATACTTCCCAGTTATCCCTCCAATATCATTGATATAAAATATCGACTATTACCAACTGAATATGAACCAGTGGTCCAATGATCCAAACATGTTGCCATTTATTTTCATAATATCCGATGGTTGTTGGGGAATTCCACTTCATACTCGCAATATTATCTATCCATCCAAAATTGGGTAAAACTTACCCTCCAGCAATCGAACGAGGCAATTGGAAAACCCCTTATACTGTAGATGGAGATGTTCGATTGTCATGTTTGATTACCTGAGGGTAATAGTTATCTAGATATATATAATAACTAACTGGTAGTTAGTGATATTCCCCCCAATATTTGGGTCTCTCTGAGAAAGGTGCATAAGCCCTAAACGGTACTATTTATATCAAACATTATGATTATATAACCAATGAATTTAGAGGTACCATATGTTCAAACAAGCCCATTTGGTTCTTGGTGCCACTTCCAAGTTTTCACCCATTCCAAAGGCGCCTCCCAACTGCGCGTTGTACTGGACACTCTGCGCGTGAACGCCAGCGGGTCCTGACCCTGCTGCTGTGGCCAAGATAGTGGCGAAGCGCCTAGACGATCTTGGCACATGAGACTTCCCAACTTGGAGCTGTGAAAATGGGTGAAAATAGGACAAATATGAAGAAATATATATATATAGGGGTGTCTAAAAATGGTGTATGCCACCCAAATAGATCCAAATAGCCATTTGCATAGGGAAAATGATGATTCACTACCCCATGTTCGTAAGAATACATTATTCACCAAGAAAATTGGGACGAAAAGAGGCAAACATAGGTTTAACATGGCGGATATCAACAAGATAGCTGGGAAGTAACTGTGGAATCTACTATCGGATATGACCAAGAATCTAAGAAAAATGGAGATACAATGTGATATACAGAGCTGGGACTCGAGAGGCTCCAAGAATCGCCTAGATATGCTTCGTGCTTTTGAGACAACCCTCAACAAACCCATAGAAAGGACAGTTCATGTTGAACCCAAGAAACTATCCAAGAAATCAGGTACTGTTCAACTCGTCTCCAGAAGATCATTTGCTATTTGAGACTGGTAGGGATACCCTGCATCTGTGTTGCCCCAAAGCACTTCCCCAAAGGGATGGAAAGTACTAAACTACCCAACACCAGTTAGTTCACCCCAATTTTCCATGCCGACTTCACTCATCTTCACCATATCTTCTGGTTCAATCCCGTTTGTTTTTTCTTTTGCCAGCTCAAACCGGTCAACCCCCCCGGTCAAACGAGCCCCTTTTTGTGACCTGCGACTTCCGCTGAAGCTCCAGAGCCACTTCAGCTGCAACAGCCTCAGTCTTCACAAGTTGTCCCTTCAAAAGCTGGCTGGTTTGAAAGGGACTTCCCATTTCATGGATCCCAGTAGTTTTCACATAGCTGCTATAGCTATTGAATTTTTGACCATTGAAATTAAGTGGATTTACCTCTTAATTTCTGCTGATTTTCCAGTTCGCTATGTAAACGTTTACCAGAGGTTGTGATATTGTTGTGATAATCTACCCATATTACCAAGTAGAATCTATCCAACTGTGTTGAAATTTCCAGCCAATCAATCCAGGGAATTCAATCATCATTTAGTAGTAAAATCCACAAAAAATCATCATCAGCCAGCGGTGGTTTGGAGAACCGGTTAATTGGTGATATTAGTAAACATATGGGGATGGGTCAAAACCCTGGTACCCCTAGTGAACCCCAAAATAGCTGGGATTTATGGATGTTCATCCCACTAAAAATGTATCTATAGGTATTGATCCATATCCATATTAGTAAACATATTGATTAAGGCATTTTCATATTGGTTAAAGTCAGGGTTCTACCCCCAATTACATTCGTTACATTTGGGGGGACAAGTGGAATTCTAGAGCTCAAATGGCGACGACGTTTCCCCCTTTCCCCCGTCTGGAGCAACCCGACGGTAAAATTGGGTGGAGTTGACTAGGCTTGACCAACCAGAAGGGGTTTTTGTCATATTTATCGTGTTTTTCTGGGATATAATGGTAATAGGGCCATAACCCCCAAATCCAATGATATTGGGTATATAACCCACATATAATGGTATTGGGTATATAACCTACAAATCCAAAAGCTGTGGATTTCCCATCGCCATGGACATACGTGAAAAAAGGATGGCGAATGACGAGCGAAAAAAAAAGGTAAGCGCGACTCAATGCTTGGGTGGAAGGGGAAATTACAATTGATTGAGCCCCAAGTACGATGGTTTCCGGTACTGTAGATATTCCCTTCAATCACTCGAACTATAGACAAGGAATTTTCAATGACTATCATTGAATACTATCGCCAAACCAGCATTTTGTAAGGCTTGGAGGGACTGGAAATTCAATGGACTTCACATCAACCTTTTGTCGCTTCTTTGAGGGGAACCCGCTGACTGCAATGCCACTGCTTGGTTTCTTAATCTTCTACTAGAGGTTGACAACTCTTAGTTGGATGGTGCTTTTCCATCAGATTGAGCCCACTAAAACTAAGGCTACAATCCTGGTCCTACTATCTTTGGGGGTATGGTCATACAATTATCATGGGATCGATAATCTTGAACTATCAGATCATGAATGATTATATATACACACACACTTGAATATTTGAATTTGTGTGAACGATTCCTTTGCCAGTCGCCAGCACTATCAAATAATCTCATCTGGATAATCAAACATATTAAACTTTATTAAACCCAACAACTTGCCAACAAGAAACCCAAATTGCATATGGTTTATACATGCTTATATATGATGTTTATGTCAATCCTCACACGATATGCAGACACATCGTGCATGGTATGGTATTGTCATAGTTGTCTTCGCTATACCATGCTATACCATCCTTTCCATCCGCCGAAATCCAAGTAACAGCAGGCAGCCAAGCGCGGCCCGGCCTTGTCTGGACAAGCGAAGCGCCATGGCAGTCGAAGCAAGGAATCACAACTCACGTGACAGCTACCTGGTGCCCAAACGTTCGCCAAGAATGGCCAACACATGTGCCATGGTCCAAAGATTCTTAAAATTTTGATTGATGAGGTATGAATGGTCATCCAATATCATCAGGGCCATTAGGGATTGGGTATATAAAAACCCCTGTTCATGCAGGATGACCATCCACTTCTAGGGCAAAATAAGCAATCTCTTGACCATGGCATGGAATGATATCCAAAATATAAATATGAAATACTGTTTCTCCAAACTTGGAGTACCCATGTCACCAAGAATACCCACGGGGTCTGATGATAAACCATGGAATGCAATGTGTGTTCGTTTCCAAAAAAGTAAGACAAACCCATGCATAGCAACCCCAACGTAGATTAAACACTCTGGATATTGGAAGGTCCATATAAAATCTACCCTCTGGTAAACTAACAGTTTGCTATTGAAAATGGCCATTTTTTACAGTGGATTTTTCCATAAAAAATGGTGATTTTCCATAGTTATGTGACAGTTTACCAGAGGGTATCACATCATGAATCGCTTTCTGCCGTTTAAGGGGACTGCTTTCTGCAATCATAGGCCCATGTTTAATAGACCGTAGGACATCGCCAGTTGGACTTCAACGTTGAAGTACGCAATCATCACTTTCCGCATTAAAGAATATTTGGGGGTAGATCCCCCATTTTTGGACATCCCCATTTTGATGGTGAGCCTCTGAACAAGGAAAACGCGTTTCCTCGTTAAGCACAGCCACGATCATGATTTTGACTGGCAAAAAGTAGTAAACTACTGACACCTCACAAATAGCTAGAGAACATGATTTTCTTGTTGGAAACCGCACCTTTCCTGTGAATCTTACCTGGCGCAAAATCAATGTGTATGCCAAGTTAACACGGAAAATGATGATAAAAAGTCATGGGAATTTTTGGGGATCCAAATGTTTGAGACAACCCTATATAGATCTATGTAGCGCGAATCTTTGGCTTTCATGTCCTCAGCGCTCCAGGCATGCCAGGGATTTTCGTTTTTTATTGACTCAGACCGCCACCTTCATCCTCCAGCGCTATGTTGGTGCAGCAATGTCTGCAGAGAATAGTGGCTATGGTCAAAATTAGATACCCCCAAAATTGGATGGTTCACACTAAACGTTTAAAGTAAAAAAAAACATCTACCACGACCCATTCCCAACTGATATTTGATTTTCAAACGAGCCAAGTCCAACTGTAAATTCATTGATCCCCCAGCAGGATGTGGGCGAGAAAAGCATCCCAAGGCTTGAGAATCAGACGCCTATGGGTATGGGTCCAATTTAGTTACACATTGAACCACCCCCCAACATATTTAAATTTAAATGCTGTACATAATCGACATAGATTGAAATATGTTGAAATATCTTCACTTACTCGCCCAATGTACCGATTTCATACAATCTTATTGACCCATTTGAACAATTGGTCAAACCCGTTAAACATCACGTCACTGCTGCACCTTGAGTATGACGTACGTCAGCTTCGGAGTGAACAGTGTATTGGGACTGCAGAACTCACTGAACTTGAAAAATTAAAAATTCAGCCAGTGAAATTTGGGATAATTCATATTAATTCATGACCAATCTGGGAAATCCACTGAGCTAGACTAACTCTTTGGCTGGTTAGCGAAATGATGATGTTCCCCATTTCGACCATCAAAGTGCTCATCGTTAAGGTTTTGAGATTTCCGGTCAGATCATGGCTGCAATCCCAACCAGCTGTAGCTTTGACATCCAATTTCTTGACGCAGCGGTTTCGAGGCCGCTTGACCCGCTCATGGCGACGACACCTTCTCGAGCCTTGGAGCTGGCGAGAAGCTTCGGAAGATGGTCAGTGAATGTGGAACAGTTCACCCCAAGTCGGTACTCAAATGACTTGTTCATACATTTTCTAGATAGACTGAACTAGATGAGGAATTTGGTGGTGTGTTATTAAAATCTAAGCAAAAAATTAAGGCCACGTTTCCACCTCTTAGTGGTTGAGCCCGTTGAGCCCTTCACCTCAACCAAAATGCCGAAGTTGGACGGTACCTTCTATACTCATTTTTTTTGTAAGAACCTGTTGATCATAGTTATCATATCTCAATTTGTCCGGGTGAAGGCTGCTTCTCACCTTGTACCTCGGCCATACCCTCTAGCAGCGCAAGGAAGACTCCCCCCAATTTGCAAATGATCTGCCCCAGTAAACTTGGGGTTTTGTATTGATTTATACACAACTTTTATCATTCCAAGTTGCAATTCATATCAATTCAGATACCCTCTGGTAAACGTTTACATAACTATGGAAAATCATCATTTTCTAGCTGGCTAATTCAACTATTTCGACTGGTCCATGTTCAAGTTCGCAAACTGGTTCAACGTTTACCAGAGGCTCATTTCCAGAAATTCCAGCCAGACTTCCTGGTCAGTGCTTGGTGGTTGAGCCACCAACCCCTCTGAAAAATCCAAGAGTCAGTTGGGATGACATGACATTCCCAATTTTCATATGGAAAGTCAATGAAAGCCATGTTCCAAACTACCAACATAGATCATCATCATATTCCCATTGTTCTTGGTTTATACCCTATTGACCACTATTAATATCACTATGTTCCAGTCACCACCAACCAAATATCCAACTCGCTGTTTAGTAACTGGAAATTTGAGCAACTTACAACCACCAGATGATTTTTTTATGGGATTTCCCACCCACAAGAGCTCAGGCACAAGGGCGGTGCACCGGCTGGTAGACCGGCTTCATTGGGGTCCATGACAACCCAGGCCTGCGCGTGCGGCAAGCAGATTTCGCCGCTGTCGGAAAATTCCCGACGAAATCCATGGGAGAAACATACGTAGGACGATAGGACGATATGGGAAAATCATAGGAAAATATGGAGAATCCATGATAGTCCCCTATAAAAATCTATAAATGACTATATAATATGGAGGTTCAATCGGAAACTCTTCTCAAAATCGGTGATGTTCCGTTGCCACGTTTGATTACCAGAGGGTAATTATAAGCCACATATTTTTGGGAGCAATGATTTCTCATGATTTCTTGTTTCAGCCAGGGAATCTTGCCGGAAATCTTTACTCTTTCAAGCTCCCCTAAAAAATGTGGGCAATTCGAGGATGAGATCGAAAGAAAGCACTTCGGAGCTGCCAATCCTGCAGGATGTGCCTCTCATTTTGGGGAAAAAAATAATGTGGTATCTCGGATAATCGAATGCTGCAACAGAATACCCCAACGTGTTCGTATTTAAGACGTATCTGCTATGAAAAATAATCTGTAGATACATATATATATATAAATGGGTGGTTTGCCATGGCCAGATTAAGCTACCAGAGGGTCAACCCAGTAATACAACCCTCAATGTTTTGAGGTTTACAAACTACCCATAATTTTCTGGTAGAAGATGGTAGAAGTAGGTGGTAGAAGATGGTGTGAATCTATTATAGTACCACATCAACCAGAATATTTCAATGGTCTAGAAGGATCTAGAAGTTCTGTTAAGATTCTTAGTGTATTGTCTCCAGTTTATCGATTTTTGCATCATCCAGTGACCCGGAGAGCTGCTAGTGACAGCAGGTAGTGGATATCTAAGGTTGGGGTGTTCATCTAGTTGGTTTGTCAGTGGACATCCTTTACACACCCTAAACTTGACAGAGAAGGCCAGTTGCATGGGTTCCGAAAGACGGGTTTCCTATTGAATATGGCCACTTTGGCTTTCCATCGCATCATTTTGGAATTAAACATCTTCCATCGAATTTCTACATCTGGTGTTTGATATCTGAGGAAAAAAAACATTATATAAAACAATCCAACGGATTTTCACTTACGCATCCCATAATTCAAAAGAACTCAGCTCGCAGTCACAGCTGGAAGCCTCCTGAACACCAAGCTTGACCAGTTCCGATTGATGTAACTTCAGCCACTTGCCATCCTCGCCCGGTGATAGGAAACTATGGAAAGCTGGTGGTGAAAAGATGCTGGGGATTACTGGACACAAGTTTGATCCAAATCACTAACCAACACGAACCAACTCCCAAGTTGTAGCCGCGGAAAAAAACAATGAGACCATCTATCTACTCTGCTTTAGAGCTGCATTTGACTTTCCGGTTCCAGGTCATGAGTTGTTTGTGAAGGTTTGTGAATCTCCGACTCACCATGATCAAGACCTCATCAAGATTGCACTTTTGGCACTCAACTCCAACCCGACCAGCAGATCAGCAGAACATTCGGCGGCCTTCACACTTTGTATTCTTAGCCTCTTGCCGACCTGTGGAAAAAAGCAGGGTGAAAAACTGGGGGTAGCAACCACAACAGTTGCGCAGAATGCACATGGCTGGCAAAGACTTTCAGCTCACACCAAAATAGGATGGACATACCGTTCAATGGGAATTTCCATGTGAATATCACCAGAAAATATGGCCAGAAATATGGTACTAACGTACCTCCATTTTAGGATCCTGAAATGACCACTGAACCTTTTTTTCTCATGGCGATGAAACCAGCTGTTTCCACATGATGAAACCAGCCCTTCATCGCAGCTTGGAGCCTTCTTGCGGCCCACCATCTTTGCCTGCCGAGGCTGAGAAATTCTGGCCAGCCACAACTGGCGGCATGGGGCCCCCAACGGCATCAAAGGTATCAAAGTGGGTAGATAACCATAGTCTAATTATGTCTAATAGTTGACCCTAGCTATAAATTTTGCAATGCAATTGAAGTGTGTATGACTGGCAGTCGATTGGACATGGATCCCCTCTCGCCCTTTTTGGCGATCAGCCCTCCAATCTTCAGACTGGATTCAGATTTCGCTTGGAACCATACCCTGAGTCCTTACGAGTCCTTACGTATCGGCACCCAACTTTTTGCCCGGCTTCTCAGGGGATTGCTGCCGCCTGATCTCTCCCAACTGGCCCATTTACAGTATTCCCATCTGGTGCCTCACTTGGTTACATAACTCTCCGGGATCCCCCAACTTTCCCATGGAACATCCCCAAAAGTCTGAATGAAACCCAACGATGAAACCTTAAAAAAAGGGGATCCCCAAATACTAAAATCCAGCATTATATCAATTATATTCGATTATATACATAAATTTAGGTGGTGTAAACCCCAATCCCTTAAATACACAGGCTGGTTTCCATTCAGAATCCATTCAAAAGCCTTAGTCATTCCATAATTTACTGGTTGGTTAATTTCATGATTTCCATGGCAACCCCCATTAGACCGGGGTGCAACCTCCAGCCATGGCCTTCTCGTCAGGCTGTTCGCGGATCATCACGGCAGGTTTATGCACCACTTGGTACCACATCTCCTGGCGTTCAGCTGCATGGAGAAGCTGCCTGGTGTTACCATGGAAGGATTCACCAATTTTCATGGGGATATAGGGGAGATCTTGGGGATTGTGGGTATATGATATGTGTATATAATTACATATGTATATATGTATATAATAACATATAATTACGTGTATATATATAATTATAATATATGTATTATATATATATATACACAGCAAACAAACATTGATGTATGTACTACTTTCATCGGGATTTGGTGGAAAAATGTTGATGTAACCACTTGAATGGGAATTCACCAATGATTTTTTGGATTCATGAATAGACGTGCAGCCTGCAAGGTACCCAGGTACCCAAGTCACAAAAACCCGTACCGTACAGCCTTGGTGGAATCGGTGATTTAAACTTAAGAATCGACGATGCCATGGAATTTGTCTGTATCATTGGGTTGGCATCTATCGTGGTGTCCATTCTGTATATGCATATATATATATATATATTCTATAGAGCTATAGATTTATACTGACTCATTGGAACAACAAAAAGCACTTCAAGATACTTCAAGTTAGCTTGATTGACTTTGGGTGAGTTCGCCAGATAGACAATCTGGCAGGAACTTGATATTGAGAGAAGTGGCATTTCCAATTATTTTGGAATGGCCAGGCATTGGTGGCTCACAGCTGGTAAGGGCTGTCATTGTCAGCTTCATCATACGGATCGATTGTGCTCCGCCTTTGCTTCATGTTTCTTGCAAAACAACAACTTTTCCACACTATGCTCCCCCCACGGAGAGCCCCAACTCTTGCGGAGCCTCAAAGCCACGAAAAACAAGATCAAACACGACTTCGGAATAAAAAATGGTTCCAAAATCCATCCTGCTTTAAAAAAACATCAAAACTAGCAGCAAACAACGACAAATTCAACATAATTCAACCTATGATCTGGTTGGGAAACTCCATTTCGTCGCTCGAAAAAATGGCTACCCGCCTCCGCAGTAGCCGCCAGCGGTGCCGTTGGAAGCGCCAAAGTGGCCTTGGTGATGTGGCAGTTTCAATGCCATAAACCTCTGAGGATGAAATAGTTTGGCATCACCAATTCTGGTTGGTGGTTTCAACCCCTCTGAAAAATATTAGTCAGTTGGGGTTACTATTCCCAATATATGGAAAAATAAAAAATGTTCCAAACCACCAAACAGATTAGATATCCGATTGGATATCAATAGATATCCAACTCCGAGCTGTTTAGTAATTGGGATTTTGAGCAACTTACATGGGAAAAACCGGACATGTGACATACGAACGAGGCTTCTTGAACAGATACCGGCATCATTCCTCTCTCCACCGTGCTGTTCACCCCAAAAAGTAGTTTCATGGATGTTCGTCCCCAAAAGATCATATCATTCAAGAGGTTTTACCCTCTGGTAATGACTAACATAGCTATTGAAAATGGTCATTTATAGCGGATTTTCCCATGAAAAATGGTGATTTTCATTGATTTTCCATAGCTATGTTAGTTTACCAGAGGGTAACCCATCCTCAATTTATGTTGGCATCAATGTTTGACCGCCACCCAACCCCCGAGATCGGACCCATCTGGACCCTTCGAGACCTGACCTGTTCCACCTGCTCCAGACTGGAAGCCGCCCGCATCTTCAGCTCACCTGTCTCCTGTGGTATCCAAAGTCATCCCCAAACGCCAGCATTTCTGGATTGAATCCCACTTGTATGCAGATTAAATTCACATTCCAGGAAGTTAATAGTCTGAATGAAATCATTTTAATGTGTATGTATAACTGTATAATCAGCACACTTGTGCTTGCACCTCGCGTTCCTTCTGCTAGAAGAAGCCACACGGCATTTCCCTCAAGTCGCGTCGCTGCTGTCCTCATCTTCCATCAGAAACTCATGAGCTTCGTCGCCATCCTCATCCTGTGGTAACAAATCAGCCATTAGAAATACCCCTATCCCATCTCATGAAATATTAGTTGGTTGATGTTGGTTGATAGATGGATTCCTACTTACTATTGGTTATAATTTGATCCCCAGTCAATTATATACAGTAATAGGCAGTAAAAAAACAAATCAAACAGGGTATTGTTTAATGGCTCAAATGGTTTCCAAGATGTTGCGGAGTATAGTCTAGTTCTAAGGCTCAACATATGTGCTCTTTGCTTTATTCGTGTCTTTAAAACGTAATGGGTCGTGTCAATGCGATGGTTTGCTGGTGCCAGCTGACCATTGAAGCCAACCTCGTTTGGGACAACCAAAAGTTTGACCATTCGTTGAATGTTGACTTTGGATGACTTTGCAGTATCCAATCTCTTCAACATCCAAATTCAACACATTCTTTTCCGGCATTGGGGAACCAATGTCAAGTCGTTTGGACACTTCATAATTGTTAATATATATATATATACGTATATAATACATTACATATTATATAATATTATATATCTACATATACCGCAAGTCATTGCTCAATTGCAATGCGCCAACCATCGTCTCGTCTCATCAGTCGCGCCTTGAACATCGGCAAGGCATAGCCAGGGACAGGGCCGTCCCCATCAGGCCTGACAGCGGGATCTATTGAGTATTGAAATAAGATGCTTCCAATCTTGATTGATGATTATTGATTATTGCTGATGATTATTGTTGATGATTGCTGATTGGTGATGACTTTTGATGATTATTGCTGATGATTATTGATGATTAGTTCCAATAGATTATCTGGTTGGTGGTTTCAACCCCTCTGAAAAATATTAGTCAGTTGGGATTATGACATTCCCAATATATGGAAAAATAAAATTCATGTTCCAAACCACCAACCAGATTATTGATGATTATTGCTTTGCTTGATTGGTTCATTTCAGTGCTCCAAATACCTTGGAAGTATTTGTACATATTTGAACCCCCTGGATGCCCCAAAGTACAGTCTCGCTGTGTGGAGCTGTAGCGTTTATGGAGGATTTTGCTAGGATCAAATCCAATGCTACCTGCATGGTATTCTAGGTCGATGAAACATGGTGAATTGATGGTTATTTATTGACTCTTCAAGAAAAATATGAGAAAAAAAGTGAACGAAGGAGGAGAGGCAACTGAAACTGACAGCAACAGATTCACTACCTTTCTCCATGGGGATGGAAGTTGTCCATGGGGTATGATGATTCAT
This sequence comes from Cladocopium goreaui, assembly GCA_947184155.2. Taxonomy (NCBI): domain Eukaryota; class Dinophyceae; order Suessiales; family Symbiodiniaceae; genus Cladocopium; species Cladocopium goreaui. Next base: position 151,018 of record CAMXCT020001890.1, on the reverse strand, counting down.
TGGGAACCATCATCGCCAATCTTAGATATCCTGTAAACAAGAAATAGCCGGATAGAAAAACATATCCCCATTTATATATATATAATTCATATATATACTACATATTACTGGATAAATCATAGTACAGTACACTGAACTAAGGTGATTTGGGGGATGATTCCCCTTATAAACCATTATTATTCATTATTCCGAAATTCCAGTGATGTCGCAGTGAGGTCTGATTAAATGTACCAAACTAAACATCCAGTCTGACCCGGTCAGAGCATCACGACTTGCAATTTCTCAGCAATTCCATTTGTTGAAGAAATGGGGGTTTCCATTAAATGGGATACCCCAATAGCTGGATGGTTTATTTCAAGGAAAATCCTATTATATAAAATGGATGATAACTGGGGGTACCCACATTTCAGGAACCTTCCAAACGGTCCATTCTTGGAGGTGTTTTGTTTATTTCTGTTTCCTTTTTCCATGGTCAAACTTAGATATCCAGTGAAATGGCTGGTCATACGATCATCCACTTGGACCCAACGTAACAGATTTCCGACCACTTGGTCGCGTCATGATCTGGATGAAGAAAAACAATCAACAAAATGGATGAATCAAAAAAATATTTGAACACACGATAGATAAATTAAAAATCTCCGTAATTGACTGTATTTATTTTGGTAATCGCCAGGTGCCCCTGGAAAGAACCTGAAGAGAAAGAGTTCCGAGCCCTTCGAGGGCCTCGGTTGGTTCTCGGAGCAAATCATATGGAAATTCAAGCAGGATACAATATGGAACCAGGAAAATATGGACATGTCATGAAATTTCAGGCGGAAATATCAACCAAGCCGTACTTTATGTTCAAAATCCACTGTCGCGATTCCCAGTTCATTGATGGATAGTAATCATCCCCAATATATGTGGGGATTTTGAGCCGAAGGAAGTGTTCACCTGCCTGGGAAATGGAGCCAAGGATTTCAGAAGTGGGTTCCGTCCGCAATTTGTGGTTTATTTACCACTTGAAATACCATATCCAACTGGTAGTTACATGTATTTAACATAAATCAGCATTATATATATATATTATTATATCCAGTATGATACTATTGCCACAATTAAGTGGTACATCAGACCCAGGTGCTGAGCATTTTGTGCACATCCCTAGGTGACCTTTTTACTATTTCGGATCCCACAGCAGATTTTTCATTGATCTGGGGCGCTACATCAGCCAAGTGCAGGGCTCATCTTGGCCTTTAATCTTTGGTTCGGTATGATATACATCCCCAGTATATTTGGATAACTTCTAACAATTCACTGACCTGAAATGTGTGGTTATCTTGGCATAGTTGCCCTTACTAATATTGCAGTGACGTTGCAGGGTTCGGGCCTTTTAATTATCCAGATATACGGCCAAAACAACTTAACAACCATTTTTTTAATGAAAATTTGCTGGAATTTGAGGACCATGGGTCAATGATGGGGGTTCACTGGACGATCATCTATCACTGAATCTTAGCATTCCCCGGAAAAAAAAAAACTATGTAAAATCCAATCCTTTAAAATAGTGATACAGTAAGTAATACTTTTCTGCATCTCTTTTGGCTGGTTACAAGGATCACTTCTGCGGCAGAAGTCTTTCCCCTGACGAAAAAATCCAAGGCGCGGGGTGAAATTCACATTCCGAGGCCTCGGTGCAGCGGAAAAACTCACCGAGGATCTGAACGGGTCATCTGCAATGGTTACCCGGCCTGGTAAACGTTTACAGTTTGCTATTGAAAATGGCCCAGTGGAAATAGTGAAATAGTTGATTTACCCGCATTAAGCATGGGGATGTTCCATAATTCTTTCTAGATATTTACACTGATATATTCTTGAAAGCGAAACAGGCCAGGTTTTGAATATTTGCAGAACCTGATAGAAACTATGTGACTTGGGTGCGTGTGAAAATAGAGTATACCCCCACATTTCTCAATGGTTCTCTCAACAAAAAACACTTGGTGTGTGGACTGAAGTGAATCCCCAGCATCTCCAACCTGGGCATCCCCCACAAGCCCATTGCCACATTGATCTCTTCCTGCGTTTTCTTGACCTGCGCTTGGCCCCGGGGGCCAAGCCGAAAAAGAGGAGCAAACAATGTGTATATACATATATATATGCATTATGTATGTATATAGACTTACTGTATACATATACATATGCATATAAATCATTATATATTGATATGTATATATATATTGTATATATATATTGTATATATATATTGTATATATATATTGTATATATATTGTGTATATATATAGAGATATTTAAAACAAATACGCTTTACTTCAAGTGATCCCCAACCTGACATATTATTCTAGCATTCTTTCTGGCGTATACTCTGACATTCTATCTGGCATTATCTCACACTCTATCTGACATTCTATCTGACATATATTCTGACATTCTACCTGACATTCTATCTGACATATATTCTGACATTCTATCTGGTATCTATTATGACATTCTATCTGGAATTCTCTCTGACATATGTTCTGACAATCTATATGGCATTCTATCTAACATATGTTCTGACATTCTATCTTGCATTCTATCTGAGATATGTTCTGACATTCTATCTGGCGTTCTTTGTGGCATTCTATCTAGTATATATTCTGATTTTTTTTCCTGACATTCTATTCTGCCATTCTATCTGGCATTCTATCTGACATGTGTTCTGGTCCAGGCGTGCCCCACAGCATCCGGAGCTGGGCATATGGTGTTCGAATCCAGAGCTGGCAGAGGAGGCAAGGAGGAGGAGGAGAAGAAGGAGGAGGAGGAAGGAGTTGCACCTTTGTTAAAATCTAGAGAACCTCACCTGGCAGGTGGGAAAAAACAAAAATAATAATTTAAATATGTGAAAAATGATGTTTTTTCCTTTAGGGTTTGTATGAAAATGGGCTATGTATGCCCCAAAAAATTGTTGTTTGAATATAACAACTGATGATTCACCAGTTGCTCTTGGGAAGATGTGGTATATTGCCAAAAAACGCACATTCTTAGCTGCTTAGGTATGCTTAGATTGTATAATATATTCCTGTTTATATCAAACTATAACTATAAGTTGTTGTGCCAACATACCAGTCACCAGTCGTTTTTCGAAACGCTGCAGTTTGAAGTTCACCTTTCATCCAGGTTTCCTACTGATGCTTCAACCACTTTTCACCATATGAAAAAAGCCATAGGCCATAGGGCCATTGCCTAACCGATGATCAAATATCTGGCAATGGAAAATCCACTTTTATATCAGAGAATCAGCACCAATCCACTAAAAACATGCCATGTGGCAAACCCAAACGCCATACCCTCTGGTAATGACTAACATAGCTATTGAAAATGGCCATAGAAATAGTTGATTTACCCATTAAAAACTGTGATTTTCCATAGCTATGTTAGTTTACCAGAGGGTAAACCTATATAAACCTCAACAGTTGTGGTTTGACCCCGCCTTGGGATGTGCCATGGCCTCCTGCATTTTGCTCAGCATTTCTCGCACGCCATCCCAGTTCGGCGCCAGCTTCCAATCCGGCAGCACCTGCCGCCGGCCATCTGGGTAGAAAAGGATGCAAGAGGAAGAAAATCTGGTGATATATAGATGTGGGTCAAAATGGAAGACCTAGGGGACCACAGATGTTAGTCTAGTTTAGTATTAACCATCCATAATTTTGGGGTACCTAATTTTGACCCATACCCATATATATATATATAGAATATGTATTGCAGATGTTCATGTTCACATGGGGACAAATTTTGATGAATCCCCAGTTTCTTAAGGCTTGCATCTATCGCTGGAAGGTGGTGATGGTGAAATGATCATGCTTTTGAGTGGTCGGAGAGCACGTTTGGAAACAAAAGCACCCGTGCATCAAAGCCGCGCTGTACCCTGTCCCGCATCACAATCAGAACAAAGAATGCTGAGATGTTGGCCCACTTAATCTGGCTTCTTTGGTTTCGACTCGCACACATATCGAATACATTATGTAATAATATACACACACCATTTGGGCGTGTCCAAAACAAGATTGTAATTCGAGTACATTTCAATGCGGAACATGATCAACAACAATGGAACATAATCAACAATTATGGAACACAATCTAAGAGTTTTAGTTCTAGTGGTTGTATGTAATACTGTCTATCAACTGTGTGTATATATATATATAATTATATTAAAAATATATAGTATCCCAGATCCCCAACAAATCCAAAAGTCAAGGGAATGGCTAGGAACCGCCATAGATTTTGGGGCAAGCTATGTTCAAACAAATCCGCTTTTTGGGCTCCATCTGTCGGATATTTTTAGGCACACCTTGGCGTAGACGGTGTGCGCTAAGGCGTTGAAAGCCTGCCCGGCAGCCAACCGATTTCATCGGTTTTGGGGTTCGGGAAAAACGTTGGACAGAGAACTTGGGGAACTTGGGACTAAAGGTTCACTGAGCCATACTAAACCATATTAAAGCATATTAAACCATGTAAACCAATTTATATAAACCACTAAATCCCGGGGAATCTTTATCTGAGAATCTCTGTGTAGCTTTTTGGTGGCAGATGGTGGCAGTCTAGTCTTCAAAACCAATCAAAACCTCGGTGGCTATCAAGAAAACAAGGACCACGGTAGAGGAATCTGGACTCACTATGGGATCTTGGGAAGGACCCCTTTTACTGTGTGAAAAAGGAGGAGTTCTACTCATTACCACCGGTTAACTCCCGAAACACGCAACAGCTATTGCATTGGATTTACAGTACATGGTCAGATTCTTTGGCAGAGGTTCCAACCGCTTGGGGAAACCTGATTTGTTAAATGCTAATGGGGTTGTTGAAAAATCCAATTGAACGGCTGCCATTTCGAGCGAAAACTTCAGAGACGCTGTTTCAACAGTGATATCTGAGAGAATGAAGACCCTGGTATTGTATTGGTCGCGAGGTTGTGTAGTTGGCCTGTCTTCACAATGAATGGCCATGAAATTCTTTGCGGGAATGACTAAAGACTAAGGACACAGAAATGCCTATAAGTGCTGCTTACACACCCACTAAGCCCTTGTAAGCCCATCTGCTATTCTACGCAACACATCGAAATCAACCAAAATCGCACTAAGGAATCCATGAAGATCCACTAAAAGGATCCGAACGAGCACCATGGCGCTTGTCCCGTCAGAGGGGGCCACGCTGAAAAGTTGCCCATTTTGCAACCTGCAAGCGTAAACTGTTTGCCCTGAAATTTCGACCATGTGTGGCGAAACGACCGCCGAGGCCGGTGACCCTGGAAAAACAGGCCCTCTATGTTTAAGGGAAGTGTCACTAACCATGGCATTTTCCCCAATTTCTGGATGGTGGGCGTGGGATACGTCCATGTTGATTTACGCTGCGCGGGGAAGAAAATCATCAAACATTATAGCAGAAAAAATGTGTGCGTAGGAACAATTGATTCAGCATGGCAACAAAATGCTACAAACCTATCACCTCATGCCTGGTTACCCATCAAACAAGCACTATATGATTCCATGCTAGACTGACTTTCTTACCGGAGGCATCATAAAAAAAAAAAATGAAGTTTTCTTCCCTGCCGTTGCTGCTGGAGAAAGAGAGTGTCCATCCGCTACACTAGTGACTGCTAGTGAAGAAAAAACAAGTAAAACAAGTAAATCATGATGCTTCATTGTTTCAGCTGACCAATTCTTGGCTTGCAGTGCAGTCTTTCTCGTAGGCTGAAAAGTTTGAAAGTTGAAGATACCCCTCAAATCCAGCCAACAGTAACAGTGACACATCCTGACTTGTATTGCCTGATTTCCTGATTCATTTAAAGTCGAAGACAGAAGGTGTCAAGTGCTTACTCTCCCAAATATCACATATCTGAATAAGTCAGAAGAATTCACAGACCCGAAAAAGCCTGATTTTGGAAGGGTGACTTACACTAAGCATCATTCCAGTGAGGTCGCAGAGAGGTCATTATAATTTCTCCAGAGATATATAGAGATATGATGTTCAACAGATTTGGGACCATCAAAAGTGGCTGGTCACACCAACCCGCCCAGTGTCAGTGGCTCCGGCGTATTGCCAATTGCTGCCACTGTTTTGGGCCTGCAAAATTTGAGACGTCAACTGTTCAGCCGACCCTTTAAAGGACACGATTTCGGCCCAATGAAGGCCGCCGAGCGGCAAAGCTCAGGGGCCACAACCGTGAGTCGAATCTTCCCAACAATTTTGACAAATAGTGTGAGAGCAGAAGCCGAATTCACTACGATACATGCTTCTTAGTTACAAGACAGAGTCAGCTGAAAGACTTTGGTTTGCTGACTTTCATCTAGACCTCAGGCGCACTACAAATGGCAGTACCTGAAACTTTAGACAGTATGTGTGTATGTATATATATATATATATCTACATAATATATGTATATATATAGATAAATCAATCTATGTTTTCAAATTATATCTCATGTGTATATAATTGTATGTATGTATGTATATGTATATATCGGTCTTAAGTGCTTCCAACAGGCTGGCTTTTTTGTGATTGGAACTTTATCCAACCTTGCCACCAACCTCGAAGATCTTGGTGAACAGCTGGGCCGAAGCCCAACCTCAAAATCATGGCCACCATGGGCGGTTTATTCCATGAAGGTGTGCGCGCCGCGGCCCATCACAGCATCCACGGCACCGTTTGCCAAAGAAGTTGAATCCGATGTTTTGGGGAACTTGGGGAAACCAGTTTTTTAAAGACCTCAATTCAACCCCACTCACTTGACCAAAAAAGGAAGAAAACTGCACATGTCTGCCAAAGATGTATAATATGATATAATATAGTATACAGTATCTATTATGTGCAGTGCTTCAGAATATTGGTCACTTTAAAAGTGACCAGCATCAATACTCACGCTGCTGGCCATCTCCTGCTGGCCATCTGGCAGGCCAACCTCACGTCACGGGGCGGCCCGGCCCCCCCCCCCCGGTGGAGAACCCCTCGTGCCTCACCAATCCTCGCGCGGTTTTGCAAAGCCCCACCGTGCCCCCCCACGTTCCCGGCCTCAAAGTAGGCCATGCTATCGTAATGACCCTTGGTCTTGCGCTCCGGGTATTGCACTTGAAGTTGTTTCAAATTCTCCTGGACTTTGGGTCATATACAAAGGGGAGTCTCAAGACAAATGGGGGTCCCAGTGCTTTCCAAAGAAATAAATGTTCATCCATTCATGGATACCCTCTGGTAATTTAACGTAGCTATTGAAAATGACCATTAATAGTGGATTTTCCCATTAAAAATGGTGATTTTCAATAGCTATGTTAAATTACCAGAGGGTAACTTCCGACTCTCAGAGACTCTGAAAGGACATGGTGATTCTGATTCTTCATCAGCTGTGCCAGGGCCCGAGGTTAACATCATCCTGAGAACGACACATCCACATGATCCACATGTCAGCAGAAAGAGTAGCCGATGCTGGCAGGAATGGCCAGCTACCTGCCTTAAAAAAACTCCAAAAATACCGCAACCCCTTAAAAAAGATAGAAAAGTAATTTAGACAGTTTTAGATACCATAACTTACCACTATGTGTAATAGGATTTTCCTGTTCTGTCTGTTTTGGGGGTTGCTATGTTTCTCGAAAGCTGCAACTTAAGTCCTGAAACTCAGGCTCCGTAAAGCCTGCCAGAAGCTGTTGCCTGACGCATTCCGGGATTCCAGGTGTTGGAATATCCTGTAACCTCCAAATAGAACAGTTGAACAAAAAATATATGGGGATGGGTCAAAACCCTGGTACCTAGTGAACCCCAAAATAGCTGGTAAATGGATGTTCATCCCCTAAAAATGGTATGTATAGGTATTGATCCATAGCCATATGAAAGTAGGTAAACATGTCATCTATACAATCTTGGAAACACGTTTCCATCTGGGACTGACTCACTTACATTGATGGTTTCAACTTTCAACCAGTCCAAAGTCACAAAGTCCTTGTAGATCATGTGTTTTATCATTTCTACAGTTCATCGTTTTTGGAAAGATATGATAAAACACCAACCAGGTCTAAGTTGATATATCATATGTATATATATATATTATATGTATAATCCACTTGGGCTCACAAGTACAGGATACATAAGATTTCAGGTGAGGGAAAAGTGAAGTATCATGAACACGCGCAAAAAATGTCCCCTAGGGACTCTGGCTAAAAAATCTTGAGAAATCTACCAATATCTTGGAGGATAGTGTGGAATGATCTGTACATCCACGTTCTCGGTTTGAGGTATAATCGGTATAATCCAAGTTTTAAAGTCCCTTCCATCCATGCCCAATTTGTCTCGGTACACAACAGTAACCATCATCATGGATTCCTTATACTATATCGATCCCCATGAATAGGTGGATGGCCATCAGCTTTTGTGCGAAAATGATCCAGCTTTGACCATGGACCATGGCACCAACCTCTTGTTCACCATCCCCATTGGGTTTTTTTTGAAAGGAGAAAAAATCACCCAAGAATTGCAGTTTGAATAGGGAACGTGATCCTGAAACCGTGGATTTACTGTAGGTGTGCCCAATTTTTTCGGGAAACCATACATCAGCTTTTGGAGTAGCCCATTTTCAGATATTTGCAGACAACTCATGAATGTTCTAGGCTCCCAAACTGCAACTGTAAGGTTTCCTGGATCTCGAAACCAAAAGCCTGGCACAGCTGAGAAAGTCATCGGGAACCATCCCATTCGGTGGAACATGTACCTAGAAAACATTTGAAACCACCAACCAGGTGAACATGTTGCCTTCAACCAAAGACACCTAAGACCCCGTGAAACCTCCCGAAGACTCATATATTCACCTTGCCCGGAGATTTGCCAAACCAACACTCCGCACAATTTTGCAAAAGGAACGTTGGAAGACTGGTTTCCCCCAGGTTTCAAAACACCCAACCCCACTAAACCCCTGCCCAAGCAAAAAAAACATTTTGCCAATTTGCCAACCATGTTTTTGTCCCAAATGGACACTTCAACCAGCCAAAATTTTGGTTTACTATCTGGTAGTTTAACATGAGGAAAATCACCCTTTTGAATGTTTGATGATGTTTGTTGGTTTTTCTTACCCACCATCTAAAAATCATCACCATAGATCCTATACAAAAAACCTTGTTTCATGAAACCAGAGGGTAACCGACGAAACCTGCGGGGGCGGCGTTCGCCCGAAACAAGCCACCTCTCCATGCGAGCGTTTCCGTGGTGTGGCTGGCTCCTTCGCCGATGTCTCCTTGTTGGGAGCCTCCTTGGCGTCCGAGTTCGCCTGCGAGGATTCCATGGATATACTGTATATATACACATTTATACATGTATAATTATATATAATCATATATATAATATATATATACACATTTATATACATATAATTATATATTATATGTATATATACATATATACATATAATTATATGTATGTACATATAATTATAATATCAAACTCAGTCTTGCGGCGAAGCTGAGAGACAGCAGCTCTTTTGATCCGAAAAGGGCGCCCTGTGCGAGGCAATGAATTGGAAATGAGTTGATCATGATGTGACCTGTCGTGGCTGGTGCAGAAAGGAAACAGCTATGTGGTATGTTTGGAGGTTCCCGTTTCACACCCGTCCTCAGCCACAACAGGGTTGGAAATGCTGGCTGCCCTCTTGGCAGCTTTTCTGGCATGTCTGCCAGCTCTGATTTCTACCTTGCGCAGCTTGGCCTGCTCTGTGGGCTCCAACTGCCATCGGCCACATTCTAACGCATGCAAAAGGGATTCCCTTTCGCAACCAAGCTTGGTGAGAACATCAGCTAGCATTTGGGACGTGTCCGTCCAGATTGCAAAAGCATCAGAGTCATCTTCATATGTGTTTTCACCTATCAGTTCTTTCACTTGTGACACGAGAATGCGGACACGTTTGTCAGTTGGCTGACCTGCATCACGGTTGAGCGTCTGTTCCAGACTTTTGGCGTCCGTGAAGCACATCAGTTTGCTTTTGACGAACTGAAGATCTAAATCTAAAAGTCTCTCACCTGGATGCGTGATCTCCATCAGCAGGGTCCTCAAATAGTCTCCAGCTTCAACTCCATTCAAAAATCCATTTGATTCAGCAGCCAGAGTACTGCGGCAAACTCTTTTGATGCTACCTGAATACGTTTCGAGGATCATGATGGGGCAGGAGGATCCATCCTTCAGTGCAGAAACAGAAAGACCAGTGATGAAGCCGCACTGGGACTTCAAATTTTCGCCATTCGCAAAACTGCTGTCAGCAAAAACGAAAACGCAGCAATTCTCCAGAGTCATTTCGTCGCTGTAGATGAAATTCCATTTGGCTTCATAGCTCTCTTTGAGGGCTTTCACTGCTTTGTTCAAGTTAATCACATCCTTCACTTTTGGGGAACTCATGCTTTGGGCTGCAACGCTAACATTCACCATGAGGTCTGGCCTAGACTGGCGAGTGACCCAACCCATCTGGCCTATGAGGCCTCTGAACAAAGACTGCTCTGCCTCCGTCAAGGGGCTGTTCACCATTTTGCGCCGGTCAGCGGCAAGCACCATGTAGTCGATCGCCTCGATGGCATCGTACTGGTCAACCTCAATGGAAAAATCATCACGCTGGAAAACGTTCTTCCCACAAAAACGAAACTTGCCCTTGTTGATCTTTAAATAGATGTCCTTTTGCATGGCCTCAATGGAATCATGAAACTGTTTACCTTCTCCAGCACAAAACAAATCATCGACATGTGTGATGAGAATGCCACAAAGTTTTCCATCGACCACCAGGAAAAAGAGCGCATGTTCAAGGCGCGACATGATCCAGTTGTAGTACCTCAGGGTTTTGTAGAGCTTCTTCCACCAAGCTCTGCCAGCATCTTTGGTACCATAAATTGAGCCAAGAGCTCGAAGAAGATCATGAGGCAAAATTCCAGGAGGAGGTGGTCTCGGTGGCCTGAGCAGCAGCAAGCGGCTGATGCCATTTGATTGGAGATAGGCAGTGGATGCGTCACAAGCCATGACAATCCACTTCTGAATAACAGCAACTGCACAAACCAAATTGAAAGCAAGAAGACTGGCCGTTGGTGAATCGCTTCTGATACCTGTGTCGGTCTCTTGGTGACCTTGGACAACTAAACGGCTCTTCGCTTCCAGTGGAAACTCTTTCTGAATTTGAGTTTGTGACTTTCCAGTTCTGCCTTGAAGAGCGGCAGACATGAGGCGCTTTTTCCGGTTCTTGTCAGTGTGGACCCATCTGGTCCCGATGATCTTGGCATCTTCGGGCAGGTCCTCAATCTGCTGAGGTGAAAGGACTTCCACAGCATTGAACTTTTGCCAGGATGACCACTCTTTCGCCATACTGACATCATACTTGGCACGATCTTCTGGTGAAAGATCTTTCAAAGAAATCTCAGATCGCACAGCTTTTCCAGTGAGAAAAACATCACCTGGCCCTTGAGAAACTTCCACAAAACATTGTTCTTGCTCTTCTTCTGACTGGGATGGGGAAAACGCCTCATCCTCGAAGTTGAGCATCTTCTCCAAACGCTTGCCCTTCAAAACGGAAGGCATTGTTTCACATTCAAAATCATCGTCTTCGACAAAGTAAGATCGCTGTGGCTGTTGACCATGTTGTCTTTGGACAGCTCGATAGCCATCAAGACGATCTGGATCTCGAAGTGCTGTTTGGAGGTTGCCAGTCTGAGGTGCAAGAAAAGGGACAGGTACAGGCTGAAGTCCAAGTCCAAGTTGTGCCTGACCTGTTGGTGTGTTCACTGGCTGTGGTTCTGGTTCAGGAGCTCCGGAAATCGTGCTCATCTGCCGGCCATGGGCAGGTTGTTGCGGTTGGTCATCGTGACCCATTGTCTGATCAGGAGGATCAGCAGGAGCTTGAGGAACTTCATCATTCACTGTTGGAGTCGGCTGCATGAGTTGATCTCCTTCAGCATCAGGTACAAACTCGCTGGGAGAGTATCCAGGAGACTGTGGTTCATCGGCAGTCGCAGGAAAAGGTAGGACAGGTGGTCCCGTTGTTGGAGCTGGTAGTGCAAGAGGTCCTTGATCTTCAGGTTGAGCAGGGACAGCAAGTGGACCTCGCAAGTCAGCAAAGTTTCTTGCTCCTCGTGCATATTCAGGCTCCAAAACTTCTTGTGGGATTGTGTGAGCCGCAATCAGCTCATCTTCACTGGCAAAACGCAATTGTTCACCTGTCACCAAAACAACTGATGAACCATACCTGAGCCAATAGCTTCTGGGTTGTCCACCATCGGTGAGAAGCTCTTCATCATCTTGAAGTCGAGTGGGAGATCTGAGCTCGCAGCCAATGACCCGGGCTGGACCAAACCATTTGTAGTTTCGTCGACTGCCTTTGGGCATCTGAAGCCGGAGGAAGTAAACATAGCTTCCCACAGGGAAAGGCCCTCTCGTAGGTGTGGACTGGTGAAGCAAAGCGCGTCGCACACGAGAGTCAGTGTCAAGTCTGACCTGGGCAACTTTTGCGGCTTCTCTGATACTCAAAGTTTTGGCCATTGCTGACTTTGGGTCTTCAGCGGCCTCAAGAATCTCCAAACGCTGGGATTCTTCGTCGCTCAAAAGTGAGCCAGGCAGTCTGATTTCTGGTTGGCCTAAAACCCATTGGTTCGGCGAGTAGCCGTTGCTTCTGGGAAAGGAGTTGCGGCATTGAGTGATGATGGACGTGGCGAGGATCATGTCGTCCAGACCACGCAGCTGCATCTCATGGACAGTCCGCAGGAGGATGTCCTTCCATAGGCCACCGGCTCGTTCAACTTTTCCGCTCTTCCATGGGGCTTCGAGCGGCATGTTCTCTGTTTCAACGCCAAACTGTTTCATGTAGGCAGTGAAATCAGCCATGAATTCTTTCCCCAAGTCAGCTTGGATCGACTGAGGGAGGCCTGCCCATGAAGTCCATGACGTCAGAAAATGCCTGAGAACAGCTTTGGACGCAGGTGGGCCACGAACAGTTCCAAGACAGCTGACAACTTGGAATCCAGTCGCATCATCAATCACATTGAGAAAGCAAAAAGACTCGTTCTCAATGTCCTTTCCATAGAAAACATCTACAAGCAAGTGGTTGTTGAAGACATACTTGTTGGGAAGACGAACTGGTTTGGGACGTCGCCTTCTGATACTTTCACCGCAAGCATCGCATGACAACAGCTCGGCACCAGCAACTGCTTCTGGTTTTGCACCTTGTCGGCGGAGAATCCTCTGCAAGGTGATGTTGGTGGGGTGGCCGAAGTTGACATGCAAAGTTCTGAGAATCTTGCGGATGTCAGGGTCAATCTTGAGCCATTCTTCACGTCGTTGGGTTTCAGCTCGATGGAGCAAAGGCTCAAGTTGAGAGGCTTGTCGTGCCCTCACATCAGCATCGTCTTCGTCAGGAGGAACTTCAGCAAAGGGATCGCCATCTTGGATCGCGGGCTGAAGTGGTTCAGATGGTCTCAAGTAGACCGGAGGGGCTCCACCATATTGGCTGGTCAAAGTGGTGACCCGTCCTTTCCTCCTTCTTTTGGGACTCTTTCCAACTTGAGGAAGTCGGCGAACTTCTGCAGGAAAAGCATCTTGAGCTTGTTCATGGGCTGCTTGCTCAATCGCAGCTTGTTGCACGATGGTTTCCAACACACGCTTGTTGAGCTTGTCAGGCCAAACTGAGGCTTGGGCAGTGCGTTGACCTTGAGAGTTGGCTCCTTCAAGGTGTTGGTGTTGATGAGAACCATCGCAAGAGGAATCTTGGAAAAGGCTTTCTGCTGCTATCATGGATGTCACGTAAGTGGAAGGCTTGAAGTGAGGAAGTCCAGAATCAGCATCTTCATAGCCAAGTTGACATCCATGAGCCTTGATGACGATCAAGTCACCGGACTGAATCAACGCTCTGACACCTTCAAGTTCAGGCTCATCAAGCCATGAGGATCCAGAGGGCTGTTCGACAAAGACATGTCGTTTGGCCTTGACACGCTTGCAAATCGTGTCGTTCACCAACTTCAGAATTGGTCGGCCACGTTCTTGCAGTTGAAGAACTGTCAATGCGGCAGGACCACCGCGGGCTACGTTGAATCGTGCCCAATTGCCCCAAGGACCACAAGGTTGTGTCAGGACAGTGCAGTAGGGATCCTCAACTTGGAAGTCATGGTTGAGGCGCCGAAGTCCATCCTTGGTAGTGGCATCCCAGCTGGAAGTGCTAAAGTCCAAAGGCACTCCAACCGAAAGTCCATATGCCACAAGCAGGAGAGTCAAACCCATTTGTCCTGCAAAGAGCTGTTTCATCCAGCACTTTCCATAGGGAGGTGACTTCGGAGCTGGAGTCTTGCCGGCCAACACCCGGAAGAAACGCCAATCATCGCCGTCAACGGCATTGGACATTGCATGGAGTTTCTTGGCCTTCTTGTGAGTGGCCTTCCGGATGGTGTTGGGCTGCTCTTGCATGAGGGACTCAAACAGCAACGCATCCTCGCAAGTTGGGCCATCATCTTGGGCAGCATGAAGCCCTTGAGCAGCAGCACGTGCTTCTCGGTCGGCAGCGATCTCAGTTAAAACTTGATCACAGTTGGCTGCCTCGGCACGCAAGAACTCCAGTTCATACTGCTGGTCAAGCCAATCGTCAGGATTGACATCAGGAGGTCGATCCAACATGGGATCATGAACGTAATCTTCGGGAACTTCATCTTGGAGGTATCCTTCATGAGCATCCTCAGTGGTGAAATCATCTAACTTCTCCAAATTGAAGTCCAGAAAACTGATTGCTAGATGTCCACGTGAGGTTTTGATCAGCGGCAAGTCCAAAACGCCGATCTTGGTGAAGGAAACCGTGCCCTTGCCCAAATCCAAAACCGTACCCAATTCTTCCATGAAAGGGCGTGAGAGAAGGAGTGGTGTTGCTCCAGGTGTTTCGGCTGAGTGGATCTCGCCATGGGTTCCTTGGATGCCGATGGGAAAGACCTTGACAGTGGTGCTGGCAACTTGACCTCCAACCCCAGCAAAGAGTTGGTTCTTGACTCTGCTTTTGGGCGAAAGTCCAAAGGAGGCAAGTGCAGCTTCAAAGTTCTCGGCCCATTGCTTGCCGTGCATGGTGCGAGTGCACCCACTGTCGAGGATTGCAAGTCCAGGAGAATCAGCATCGGAAGCCACATAGGCTTGGGCAATTGCATCATTGTCATCGGGCATTTCAACCATCATCACTTCACAGTCATGAAGTTGCATGATCTCAGGGTGGTTGGGATCATGCTGAAGTGGAACTCGGATGTGGCGGTTTGCCACCATGTCATCAGGGTTTGCAGGTCGCTTGTCAGGACGTGCAGCACCTGACTTGATACATCTCATGCCAGCGCTGTGGACCAACTTCACCCGGCCAAACAGGTAAAAGGCAAAACGGTAGATTTCTGGATGGAGAGCATTTCGGCCATCCAAAACATAGTCCAACACTTGGGCACAGTACCATGCAGACTCTGCTGAGGACGCAACTTGGTCATACTGCAGTCCTTCATAGGGTGTTCCAGAGCCAAGCAAGGAGGCATCTGAAGGCAGAGGCTGCAGCACATCAAGGTCTGAGTCATCCAGCGTTGGAAACGCAGGCAAGTCCTGGTTCATGGAGAGCTTGATGCCGTAGATCCAGCAAACTGGTTCTTGCTCACGGACAATCTTGGCCACCCGTGGAGCACCATAGCCAGAAGCGCTCGAGGGAGCTTCACTGACGACATCCCATCCAGGTACTTGAGCTTCAGAAGGCGTCTTTCTTGAAGTCATTGCGGCCGAAGACCTTGGCATACCAGGCAAAGAAACTGATCGGCCATCATCTGAAAGAGGACGGCGAAGACCACGTCGTTCTTCATCAGCTTCACCTCGAACTTTGCAGACGGTGTTGAACAAAGCTCGGGACCTGGCAGCTTGTCCCCACTTGGTGCACAAGGCGATCTGGACCAAGTAGCTCCAGAGCTCGTGAGGTGTTTTGCGCTTGGCCTTGATGACGGTCTTGTCGCAAGAGTCTTCCTTGCACGTCACAAAGCGTGAGTATCCATTTGCGCCACGGTGGAATTGGCGCTCATCTCCACCATGAAAACTACTATGCTCGCACAGGGTTGTATCTTTCAGCACCATCAGCACCTCATGCACTGATGAAAACGAAAAGGGAGTAGTGAAACTGCCATCTGAATTGTTGCCACCCTCTGACTCAAAGAGGACTGTGCGGTCATTGACAAAAGTGGCATCAGAGGCTTTGGACGCTTCGTCCGCATACGCATTGGGCTCGTTGGTGACATGGGCGGCAATGGTCTTTGGGACCAAGTCATACTCATGGGCCATGTCATTCACAGGAGCGATGTCATTCGCAGGCACCTGGTCATACTTGGGAGGCATGTCATTCCCAAGGCACAGGTCATTCTTGAGAGCAAGGTCAAACTCGGAGATCTTGACATTCTTTGCAACGTCGTTGTTGGGCAGCTTGTTGGGAAGGCACATGAACTGGGTCTTCTCATCCGCAGACTCCAAAGAATCATGCAAAACGAAAAGGTTGGTCGCAGGCTTCTTCTTCGGTGAGCTCGGCGTCGAAGGCTTCTTCTTGGATTTACCCTTGGACGACTTCTTGGCATTGGGGCAGATGTCATCTCCATTCCAATGTCCACGTTGTCCACAGGAAGTGCAAGGCGTCACTGACTTGAGAAACTGCACGGCTTGTCGCCTGTTCTCCTTGGCCTTGGCGTCGAAGGTCACCTCGCCAGAGCCCTTGAAGTTGAATCTTCCACCTCCACCGCCTTTCCCTTTTCCTCCACCCATCTTCTTCTTGAACTGCTTGTGTTGGAGGACAGTCGCATAGGCCTCAGCAAGCGACTGATCACCTTCAGGGTCATCAGGGTACTCGGCTATGAAGGCATCAACCAGCTCATCGTCAGAGGCTGCAGCCCAGGCTTCATCAGCGTCATCGCCCGGCTGCTCATCATCATCATTCTGGTAGTAGGTGTCTTCAGCGGTCTCTTCATCTTCCATCTCATAGTCTTCAGCTGCAAAGGCGTGTTGCTTGCCACCAGATTTCCATCTCGGCTTTCTGAACAGCAAGGAACTCGAGGAAGATGGAGCATGGCCTCGAGCTGAAGCACCAAGGTAGTCCTTTCTCTGAACTGCCTTACCAGCTGCATTCGGAAACTGAATCCGCATCGCATGGCTGATCTTGCCGAAGTCATACTCATTGTTGACGGAGCTCAGGACAGAAACTTGCTCTTTCGGGTCAAGTCCACCAAAAATCAGCAGCATCATCGCTCGGAGATTTTCTGATACCTTAGTTCCAGGGCTTGACTCCTCAAGTTTGCGGAAGTCCTGCTCACGCCTAACAATATAGGCTTGCATGTTTTCGGAAGGTCGCCTCCAAACACTGGGGCTGTAAAAGGCTTGCAAAAACAACTCGTTGATTTTCACTGGCACTTCATCAGCTATGGCTGATTTCAACGTTTCTAAAAGCAAGTCCATGCCTTCAGTGGTTGGTTTTCCTTCTGCATCTTTGGTTATCAGCTTCGTGTGTTCTAGCTTTCTAACGGCTTCCCAAGCTGAACTAGACAGTCCTGCTCGGAGGTGAACAGGTGTGGCACTTTGCAAAGCATCTTGGCCAGCTCTGCCATACCAAAGATCCCATGCTCTCTCCTTGTACTCTTCGAACTGGTCAGAGGCTCCGGCATATTGGGGAACGCCGTAGCGGTCTGACTCCAATCTGCTAGTTGCCATCGTTGTGGTCGTGAGGCACCGGCAGCGAGGCTGCGGGCACCAGCAAGGCTAGTAGGCACCGTTGCCTGCCAGCTGAGACGCAACGCGTCGAGGCGCGGCGAGCCCGTGCACGCCACAGGGCGCAGCACGGAAGCAGACACCGGTTACCAACCGGCTCCGCTTACCATCAAACTCAGTCTTGCGGCGAAGCTGAGAGACAGCAGCTCTTTTGATCCGAAAAGGGCGCCCTGTGCGAGGCAATGAATTGGAAATGAGTTGATCATGATGTGACCTGTCGTGGCTGGTGCAGAAAGGAAACAGCTATGTGGTATGTTTGGAGGTTCCCGTTTCACATAATATATTGATATATAATATATATATATAATATATAACCAACCTTTTAAATCAAATCTACAGTAATCTAATCTAATCCACAAACATTTATGAGGACTGTCCTTAGTCCTTAGATGTTGTTGCTAACGGCTGGCGACAATGGCTGGCAATGAGGATGAGCATGGATGAGCCTTTCGTGAACTGGTGGCGCCCGAATTCACCACCTGCAAGGCCAAACACAGATTTCGCCATGGGGCTTGGGATTTGGAGGTTTCGAGGCACGAAAAAAAAAACATCTAGGGGAGTTAGCCGGCACAATCGAATCAGATAGGGTACCCAAACTTGTACGATTGAGTTGCGAAATAGAGAGAATGTACCAATAAAAATTTGATTCAGAGGTCAAAGGCCATATTATGCCAATGTGTTCACTATATAGTTCACTTCTTTCCACTAACATTGTCAAGTCTAAGTATACCCATATATACTTATACATTTTTTATTTTTCTTCACCACATTTCACCCACATTCCGAAAATTCAAACATCCAAGAAGGTTTGTCCAATTCAACGCCGCTGTTGATGAATTGGCCCGGTCAGCTGCTAAGCGGTTGGCGGACGGTCACAGCCAGAGATTTCATAATTGTGTGTATCGCGCAGTTGACCTTCAGACCCATATAGTCTCCACTTTGGCAATTCGGGCCCAAGTTGCTGAGAATGGAGGTTTTGACGTAGGCGAAGGGGAGGATGAAATTCATGCCTTTCCTCAGCCAACGACCTTTGTATGTAACTGTGCTCCTCGTACACGCTGTAAGGGTAAGATCTCCATTTGTAGAGGCACTTGCTGTGACATGCCTAGCTTACAGACCGGGTCAATCGAAGATGCCTACTGTCATGCTTGTCGCAGTGGAACTTTGACTTGGGAGTTGGTAGATAAGATTTCCACTCACTATTGTGTGTTTACAAACCGGTTTGTAGGATATCCCCAGCCGCGATCTTCTTTCGGAAATATCGTAATTGACATGAGCCCATCACTGCAGAAACTGTCCATTGGTCGCACCATGTTGAAATATTTTCAGAGAGCCAAGGTCCATTTTTCCCCAACGCGGGATGGGATTAAGGTTCCTTGGTTGCTTGTGTTTGTGGATTTTTGTTCTTTGTTTCCGGAAACAGTTGAATGGTTTGACCATTGGTCAGTGCATCACAATGTGTGCAAGTTTCGGCGCGCTGCTGTAGCCTTTCTTAAAGATGTGAAGCATGAGTTCCAATTGGATGATCGTAGCAAAATCTGTTCGGAGTTCGGGTTTAGCCAACTTAAAGGTTTCTATGGGACGTTCTGCTTTTCCATTCCGTCTAGAGCTTGGTTTCTTCTGGCCACTTTATCTCTCAAAAATCTTCAGCGTGATTTCGGTTCTCATTCTCTGTTTTCGATTCGCGATGAGTTGGATCATCTCGCTTTGATTCCGCAATCGGTTGGACAACGGTGAACGGGGCACCAACCGCTCCATTAGGTTGCTCGTGAGGCACTGGTGGGCATGCAGAAAAAATTATGGGGTATACTCCAATTTCTGGAATGACTTCAAGAGGGAAGGTGATGTTTTAAACCCTTGCAATTCGGGAGTTTCCCAACATTTTCCCAATACCAAACAACCTTAAACCATACCCAATCCATGGATTTCGGTACCAAATCCATGTACTTTTTCCATTTCAGTAGCAAATTCTGACCATTTTCGAGTTTCAAACCCATGGTTAAATCATGATCAACCTCACATCTGTTTGCCTTGGAGGTGCCACCACTGGCGAACCAGGCATCAAGCTCTTCGGGCTTCCAGGTCCAGGCCTCGCCATGGCGAAGCTGGGGAGTTGAAACGTTTTTGAGGTCACCAAATCGAATAGGACATGATATAGTAGATGAGGTACACACCTCGATACACACTAATTATATATAATTATATATATATACATATGGCTTCAGTATAAATATATATATATACATATATACATAAATATATATATATACAGATGTATATATATAGTAGATGATGAGTAAATGATAATTTATAGATGTTAGTCAGAGTCAAGAAAAAATACCAGCCTGCTCAATGATAGTAAGTCAAACGAAATTATTAGCTAAATGGCGCATTGTTGCTGTGGCAAATGATGGTATCTTCTTGGGGGTGGTCTTCTTTGGTGCTAATCCTGGCAAACAAGAATTTTGTCACTTTCTTTGGATCAGTCTCTTGGAACACGATGGTAGATAATGGATGATAATGGAAGAAATGACTAGTGAGATGAGTTTGAGATATAAGTTGATGAGCCAATTAGCCAAGGCTTTAACTTGGACACTGGTGCATCCTTTAGGCTGGATAACCAACGGGAAAATCATTGTATAATCATTAAGGTTCGATAAATAAAGAAGGGTTCCTTAGGGCACCAAAACATGTCTCTTGCAGCATCTTTTCCATATTTTGGAAAGATTGGGTTCGAAAAAACGCTGCAAAAACGACTCATCATTTCACCCTGACTTCTGAGCATCCCTGCATCAGATGGCACCTTCACCTGGCGACATGAGATGCCAACAATAATCCTCACTAAAATATATGGGAACACTATATATCATATCCCATTGTTAAAACCGCTTCTCTTTGGGGTAGTTAGTTCTTGGGGTACTCATTAAAAATATCATTGATCATTCAATCACAACTAACATCTATCAATCTATCCCATGATTGCCCTCCGGGTAATCAAACATGGCAATGGAAAATCCTCCATTTACAATCGTTTACTGGGAAATGTCCCATCAAAACCTCATGCCTGGGGGTGCTTCCGGCGCAGGTCCTGCCAGAGGTTTATGAATGGCGACGCCGGGTGCATGTTTGGGGTGTTTCAACCGCCATGAATGGCGTATCCTCCGGTATACTAACATAGCTATGGGATATATTGCCAGATTTATGGGGATTTAATATGATCTAAGACATGCGGAGCTATATTATCTGGATATGAAATGAGATTTACCCCCCGGGAATCTGACATAGCTATGGAAAATGGTCCATTTATAGATGATTTACCTATTGAAATTTGCGGAATTCTTAAATTACAAGAGGGTACGAGCCAACCAACAATTTTGGGGCATAGTCATAGTAAATAAATTCAAAGGAATCGAGAAACAACTTGAATGGACCTGAGCATGACCATTTGGGTGTATACCCCCATTGTCAGACCCGAACCACATTGTTGCGTACAGTATGAATATCCTACTATGTCCTATCCCACTATGTATCCTAAGTATAGTTGATTTCAATGCGATAGTCAGATCCAAATCATATTAGTATATATTAGTATATCTCCCGTTCTATCCACAAATACCCCCTGGGAAACTGTATCTCCTGGAAAATCACCATCTCTTTCGGTTCGAAAAAACCATGGTAAACCATCTATAACTCAATGGGCCATGGCTTCCATAGCTATGTTGGCTATGTTAGTCATTACCAGAGGCTATCCCAAGCGTTGATTCTGGCGCCCGTTTGGCCCTGCTTTGTCATTGATGGTCACCGCTGTCCTCGAGCTTGCTGGAAAAGTCAATGGCAGAGGTCGCCTGACAAATTTCACCACAAAGGCAAGGGTAGTTTAGGTAGTTTAGGTAGATATATGTTGCATCATCAATGTTATCCTCAGCTTATGGTTATATTAATAGTATACATTGTATTACATTGATACCCTTTGGTTATTTAACATAGCCATCGAAAATCATCACTTTTAATAGGTACATCTTCTTTAAATGGGTCATTTTCCATAGCTATGTTAAATAACCAGAGGGTATATAATTTTGATCACTCTCCAACAAGAGAGCAGTAATATGAAAAATCCTAACGATGGGAGCGGGCCACACCTCCATCATTCCAGGCGCTCCAGCCTCGCTGCAGTGTCATAGGAATACATGGCTTTATGTCTATCTAAAAAATGTATTGTATACGTCAAAGTTGATATATATATATATAAATATATGTATAACTATACATATATTATTCATACAATCATACAAATATGCATAATCATGTATTCAAATATGTGTATATATATAATATGTGAAAACATTATCTTCATATAATCAGGCGCCAAGTGACCGCTCCAAGCATGGCAGCAGCCTGCATGGCAGCCTGCCGTAGAACATGTGCTGTTGGAACTGAGTACCATCTGGTGACTCACAGTTGGCTATTGAATTATGGCCATTGAGTTGTTGATTTACCGAATTTAAACATTGTGATTTTCCATAGTAGTGTAACAGTGTACCAGAGGGTTAATTATAGTATTTCATCAACCTGAAATAAGGCCAGCTATGGGGATGATCCCTCTTACTACCAGTGAGGTCACAGTGAGGTCACAGTGAGGTCACAGTGAGGTCACTATAATTTGCTCAGATAGAAGAAATCGTGCACTGGTTGGTAACTCTTGGTAACTATTGCTAAATAAGAAGCACTCTAAATAATGGGATGATATTGGAATTTTGCCCATCTACCAACTGGTGCAGGATTTCGCATCCATCCACAGTATCACTCAATTCCAAACATATGCCAAAGACAGAACATAACAAGGATTAGCAATTCTACTCACATATATTCATAATTATGGAGGTTTCCGGGAATATGGGTAGCCCAAACCATTGGTTTTCCCATTTATAATAAGCACTCTTGGATGATTTGGGGGTACCCCCATTTATGGAAACCCTCATATACAAGTATCTATCTGAATCCCCATACCCTTCGTGCCTGGGTCTCATGGCCTTGAAGGTTGGTCCATCACCACTGGTAAATGCTGGTAAGCCCATCATTCGAAAACGGGTAAAACATGGTTTTAAAAAAAACATGGGGCTGAAAAATGGTTTCATAAACAATCACTTGGTAAAACATGGTAATACTATGTAACACAATCATGGTCACTGGTAAAACACAGGCAAAATCACCATTTTCACGGATGAAAAGCACTGCTTGTTCTCATCGACGTCTCTCCAACAACTCTTCAAGCACCGCCTCCAGAGTTCCTCCGGGCTTTTGCGGAGGGCCTGGACCTGGCAACGTGTAACTGGGTCATTATCATTCAGCTATGATGCTAAGCTATGGTTAATCTATGGTCGTTGATCATAGATTAATGATAATGTCAATGATTGATGGATAATCTATGGTTAATAATTGAATGGATAATCCATGGTCAATCTATGGTCAATCTATGCTCAATATGTGGTGAACCTCTGGCTAATTGACAACAATGGATAATTTTGCAGAATCATTTATGTAATGTGAGCCGAAGACTCCATAATATTCCCCTACCCTATGATATATATATATATGTTTTTTTTTTTTCAAGGCCTCATTAAGAAGGTGGATCTATTCATTTTGGCGATGGCTTGTTCAGTTGTCCAACCTCGCAGCTCAGCTTGAACAAGTTGACTCTCATTAAAGAAGCTCCAGGTATAGGGTTGTTTTATGGTGTTTTCCCATGGAAACCTCCATTTATAGGAGATGGTCCGATGAAAAAATCTGCATCGATACGGAATCTTCCAGTGCCAAGTTTGATTACCAGAGGGTAATTTTTTTGTTGATTTGTTTTTGCATATCCCATCATAAATAGCATGGATCAAATTCTGATTCCCTGCAGTTTCCTATGTTGTGCCGCATAAAAAACCTTAGTTGTGTTATACTTAAATTCCACTGTCAGAAGGAACCATTCTGATAAAACTAGATCTTTCTCAGCGAAGTAATGTTAGTAAACCCATTTTTATGAAACTACCATTTAAGGGGATGGGTGGAATCCCACCCAATTATGGTAATTTTCGGAATGATCTATTATTATCCATTATTGGGTTTACTAACATGAGTGATTATTGATTAGATTCTTCCCCAATTTTTTTCTAGTGGATAAATGTTACACCCATAATTCACTAGTCCGTATGAGTCCATAACAATCATCATATTATTGTCATAGGGTAAAACAAAAAATGTTGTAGGCTTACAATTTGCTATAATCCACATCATATTAAAGAGGCTTAAAAAATGTTGTAGGGTTGTAGTCCACTAGTCCCCATAATAGGCTTAGACTTGTTCACTACTGGTTGGTGGTTTCAATCCCTCCGAAAAATATGAGTTCGTCAGTTGGGATGATGATTATTCCCAACTGAATGGGAAAATCCATGGAAAAAACCATTAAAATCCATTAAAAAAAGAACCACTCTAATCCATTAGGTTGGTGGTATATCTATCCCTCTGAAAAATGATGGAGTTCGTCAGTTGGGATGATGACATTCCCAATTAATATGGAAAGTCATAGAATTCCATGGTTCCACCAGACCCAGACCAGTCTGATTTGACCAATCAAAAATCCCGAACTTCCACCGTTTCGCCTGGAGGTGGTGGCGGCTGTCCAGGCTTCCAATTCGGATGCGGTGGTGGAGGGGGTGGGGCACCACGCCTCAGAACGGTGGTTTTCGCCGAAGAGTTGGCTTAGGAATCATCCTGAAGTCGAGAAAATCTGGATTTTTCAAATTTAGTCCCATTTTTGTGAGGATTTGGATTGAAAGTTCCATATGCCATCTACTCCAGGATGATTACTGTATAGACATATAGATATAGATAGATAGATATTATAAACATATAGATTATAGACTGGTATAGATATAGACATATGTTAGGCGATTTGGAGCCAAGAATTGCTTGTCATTTACCGTGACTGTTACATGTAATATCATGTGTATATATATTATATATATACATGCAAAAGTGTTGGTTTGCTTCGTTTTTTCAATGGGTCTTGATGGAATTCAATAATGTTTAATGCGATACTCAACAATATGAAAATGGCGTGATGGGGACATACCCTCTAGTAGTTTAACAGAGTGTTGGCGAATGGCAATCTAAAGAATAGGCAAATAATTTACACATGGGTTAAATGATCATAAATTCAAGTAAATGGTAACCTGGTATCGGTATTAGCATATAACATCGGATTATGAACATGGTTAATGAATTACCATTATGGGATTATTTGAGGACTATTACCCTTGGGTAAAACAACCCATTTGCAGATGATTCTTACCTATTCTTGCCATGGCCATGTTCCATGCATATGTTAAATTGCCAGGTGTAACAAAATCCTGCCTGAGCAAACATGACATGTTGAAAGAATGTTAAGCCAACATGTTTTTGCGAAATGGCAGAGAAATCTATCCAATATGATTTTTTGGTAGCCTAATATCCTCCAACATATTATGTTGGCGAAGTAATTTGGGGATAGGTTCATTAATATACTATTTAGCCAAGGAAAATAGCCATTTGCTTGGATAGACTGGACCGACATATGTGACACCATTGAGGACCAACGGGGAAAGTTTCCAAAAACACCTTTGGCACATCCGCGATGACTTCCGCAGTCCTTTATAAAAATGGACTGTCACCTGATATAAACGGGGAGTTCAAACAACAGATGTGGGAAGTTGTAGAAATGGCGGTCTTTCTCATGTAGCAAAGATGTTTCACCACTAGACCACCAAATGTCACTTTCAGTACTATACACTCAATTTTTTGATCAATTGTTTTCATTGCGAGACCCAAAATGCCTGCCATCCAATTCCAAGGTTCCCATTAGAACGGCCAAAAAAAAAAAACGGGTTGTTTAAGATGAATCCCTTCCAATATGAAATACCCCCAATCAAAGCCGGATCTATTGATTTTGGGGCTTCCACTTAAGGTTGCCATAAGATCATATAAGTCATCATAAGTCCATATGGCTATTTGAATCTATTTGATATTGCGGGGAAAGGGATTGCAAGCAAATCCTCTCAGTTTTTGAAGGTCCTCCGTCCTACCCCAATCCAACTTCTGAAACTTGGCAGCGGACTGGTTGCCGCGACCGCCTCGGGCATGGCACTTGGCTGAAAAAGAGTGCAAGGCCGAACATACACCATCTTGATGCATGGTTTCTTGATTAGATCATGTAAAATAATTCCACATGTTTTCTGCTGAAATCCACGTGGTTCAGCATTCTTGATCCATTTTTCTTGATTAAATCATGTCAAATCCCGGTGTTTTCTGCTGAAGTCCACCCATTTGGCAGGTGAAACTCGCCACTTAGAACTTTTGGACAAGGAATCACCCGTAGGAGACCCCTCGAAACGCATAGCACATCATCGACTTGCGGAATTCGGTAAGTGAGGCAACTCTCACAAATTCTCAATCATCCCAACAAAGCCAAATCTACGAAAAAGGAACCCAAAAGTTGGACTGACCAACAGCTCACAAAGGTTCTCAAAAGCGCCCCTAAAGGCGGGACTCTCAACCATATCCGCACAACCAACTTCGTGTAAGGTAGAAGTTACCCAGGTGTCCTCAAAAGGCAAAGCCTTTTGAACTTGCCCAATCAACAAGTTCACATCCTATAGGAGGTATTTGTAACGGGTCAATTTCCGCGTGGTAGTTTCACCCAAGTGACACCACCACGCCCCTCCCCAAAACGAAACTCGCCACTTCTGGTGAGAATCACTAGAAATCACTATATCAAATCACTATATAAAATCCCTATATAAAATCACTATATAAAATCACTATAAAACCACTATAGAATAGAAATCACCAGAAATCACCATTTTCCCCAAGGGCTAAAACCACTATAGAAATCACTATAGAAATCACTAAGACTATATAAATCATTATATAAATCATTATATAAAATCCCAATAGAAATCCCAATAGAAATCTCATTAAGTTGGTTTATAAACCCCATTAACTATAGTTATATCTACCATAAACCATAGTTATGGGAGTTATAAACCAACTTAGCTAACTATGGGGCACCACCTTGTATAGAAATCACCATAGAAATCACCAACTTTTCCCCCCCCTCCGTTCGGGCTCCCGGGCCCGGCAGCCCGAACTGGCCATACTGCAGCGGCACGGCGACCGGCACGGTGGGCACTTGCGGCACCGGCACGGTGACGCCGGTCACGGGACTCGGTGGACCGCCGCTGGGAGGTGGCACCACCTGCCAGGTATCGGGGAATCCCCCAAAAAACGCTGGTGAATGGATGGTGAATGGTGGTTTTACCATAGGAAAATGGTGAAAACCATAGGAAAACCATAGGAAAATGGTGATTTTTGATGATGGTTTTTATGGTGGTTGAATGGAATTGAATGGGATGATACCCGGCCTGGTAAACGTTTAGAGTTTGCGAACCTGAAACATGCCCAGTCGAAATAGTTGATTGACCTAGAAAAATCATAGTGATTTTCCATAGTTACGTTGGTTTACCAGAGGGTATATGGATGATATAGAAAAATAATGCAAATGTTCCAAACCACCAACCAGTGGATGATATAGATTGTATATGGATGATAGGGATAATGGTATAGGTCTATGAGTTAGTTATGAATATGGTATAGGTATGTATAGGTTATGACATGTTATGACCCATCTTTATAGGGATTTGTCAAATGATTTAACATAATTTAAGCATCAACAGGGATTAAAAGAGGGAGAATGGGATTCAACCATCACTTTCACATCTCTTTCGGTATTGTACAAAACTTAGAAAATGAGGATGGTGAAACAAATCAGCTCAGAAGGTCACAAAGACAAGGATTAGAATAGGAGTATATAGGGATAATGGGGATGAAGAATGATTCACAAGTTCAAACTTAGTTCAAACATGGATTTATATGGGTACCCATATGGGTTAAGGTCATCCATCTCACAATTGGAATTCACAGTATATGAATCCCTGGAGGAGTGATTCTTCCCCCAATATAGGTGTATAATCCACCACCGCTGTGGGAGCAATGGGATGGAGGACTCAGCCCCAGCAATTTTTCAGCCGGTCATCCGGGGAATCCCCAGGTTCTTTGCCTGGGGTCTGAGTTACTCGGTGGAAAACTCACCATGAATGTATAAAAATCATTGATTCCAAGGCTTTTCACATTTCGGGTTACCCACATCTCTTTGGAGCAGTTGACCCATTGGCCGCTAAAAACCACGCTGGCGTCGTCGCTTCCGGGTGACATTCCCCCAGGTCAGGTTGGCGGGTCGCAACTTGCGACGCCAGCTACGGGGGATGCGAAGTCGACTGGGACACAACTCCATCAGGAGCCCAGCCAAACGCCGACGCTCGGGATAGAAGAAGGTGTCAACTTGAAGACCTGCGATCTGGGATGTTTTTGACGATTTTGGGAGGGTTAAAAATACGCTGGGTATGGGTCAAAGTCCAAATGATTTTCGTTCACCCCCCAAAATAGTGGGCACAATGGACGCTCATCCCATCAAATATTTGGCTTCGTAGGTTCTGACCCATTCATAAAGAAAATCGTAGCCCGGGCTACCTAAGCTGGCTGGCAAGCGACAACTGGGAAGTGGATGTAAATCAAGATTTATCATGAGCAAATCATCTACAGGATTTTCCATCAGCCATGCCTACTGCCAATTATGATGCATCAAACACCTTACGCAACAAGCATTTTGGATGTGGATGCTAGCTGACTTTAAAATGCTGGAGCAGGAATTCCCCAAAAATACTAGCATCTGGTTATGACATTGCCAGTTTGCCATGGAAAGATCCGCCATGCTATTAAGAACGGTAAACCATCTATTTCGATTAGGGCCATCGAAAAACCATGGCTATGATTTCATGAAAAGTGCGATCGAGACCAATCAGACATCCAGAGGGCCATGGCCATTGTTGAATTGTTGCTGGGGGACCCTTAAATGGTAGATGTAACTTCATCACTACAATGGATCATCCAATCAGAAGTTTGGTGGGTCTTGAGTTTTGGGGACATCACGAAATGTGAAAGATATATGATATATCGCAGAGAGTTGAAAGCTTGACATCAAATTTGAAGCAAACCAATGGGTGCAATTTCAATGTACACCTGTATGTGTCTCTATAAAATATCTATTGGGGATGGTCCAAGTTGATTTTGTATCAACCAGGATGGTCATACAGCACATCTGGGTCGAAAATCATCTCGGAACGGGGGATCGGGGTCAACAAGTTTGAGCCGCTTCAATCATAACCCCCTATCCGGCAACGAAACATATATCAAACATGGCTGGAAAATCTAGCATTTATAATTATTTAGTTCCATGATTCGCCCCTAAAAAACAAATGGAAACCCATAGGATCCATGGTGCTGCTATATATGGTGTGCCATGGATCCCATCAATATACCTCAGTATATATATCAGCACCATGGATTCGTCATAGGAAAGGATGTCCCATCTTGGTTCAACCACCAGCCCAGGGGCAATGTGCCTCCGTATTTCACCATCTCGTCTTGGCACTGGAAGGAACCGTGCACGTTTCTCTTCGGCAATGTGCCCTGCGGATGAAGTCCGCCATGTCTCAATGGAGGACATCTATAGCACTATAAACATGGCAATACTACAATACGGTAAGAACATAATAATTTATTGATTTAAAAAATACTCATATATAATATATATATATATCATAATTAATATATTAATATTAAAGTATAATATAGTATAATATAATATGATATGATACAGTATAATATAATATATTACAATATAATACAGTAACACAATGTAATATAGCAATAAACGATGGTAATGTAATATGATAATATAATTTAATATAATCGTGTAACATAAGAAAGTAGAATCATATTGTCTATATATATCATGTACTGTACATCATTCTATCTATCGTATACTATATAATATTGTATGTCATACATTACACCTTATACACAGTATCATATATAATATACATTATTATTATCATTATTTTTAGTATTATTATTCTTATCATTATCACTATTATTTCTATTATTACTATTAATAATACAAATATTATGTATGTAAATATAAATATATATATATATATTTATTTATTTATATTGTATATATATGTATGTATATCTATTTATTTATTTATATTATATATATATGTGATGATGTGTATATAAAATCATGTAAACATTGTTGAGGTGACATTTAACTTATGATATCAGTTGTTGTGACATACTGTAATCTTGCTATGGTTTCCAAAGAAGGCCCCCCAACAAAAAAACAATCTGGCCAGGCTAATTGTGTATTTTTGTTCAATTGTTTTCCACAAAAACCATGAATCTATATGACCTATAAAATATGAACACACACCAACCTGGAACTTGCGTCCATTTCATGGGATAGTTACCCCAGTTACCAATTCCCATCATTCCAAACGTCGCAGGGTTCAGTCGTGATCAAGTTTTTCCATAGTTTTTCCTATGAGATCCCATTCTGTCCCATTCATTACACCACCATTTTTGTTGGCCAAATACCCATGAAACCACCATTTTGGGGATCGATGGTTTGACTGATTTAAGCCGTTCTTTGCTATACATCATGTTTTATTGTTAGCTAGTGTATTCCCATTAAATCCCCCCAAAAAATATCACCATTGGTTGTTGCTTAAATTCCCCAAAACATCCAAAACAGTATTGAAATGTGTGTTTTTTTTTCAGACTAAGGTACCCTAAGTTTCATTCTCATTTTCATCAAAATCCATTGCCCAAAAGGATATCCCCTTAATGTTGGACCGTCCATTTGACCGGTCAAAACGCGCCTGCCAGCGGTTTTTGGGTAATCTCAAGAACTGCTCCAAGGCATCCATCGCCCCTTTTGGGTCTTCTCCAACAGCTTCCAGACTGAAGGCAGCTAATCGACCCTCGGTTGGCGGTTTGATAGATTCCCCAAGTGGATTTCCCATTCGGAAAACCAACAATCATCTTCAGCATATCCATGAATAACTATGGAGGAGAATGTGGCATAACTATAAGTAAACTTTATTATGACCTGAAGAAAAATGCTGAGTTAGATCAAAAATTCCAGGAAGGGAAGAGCTTCCCATTTAGATTTTGCTCGGAGCTTCACTTATTACCCCAAGATTCGCGTAAGAAATTTCATGCTTCCCAAAGATGGAGAGCAAATGGGTTTGTGTGAAAATGAGGTATAGCTAGCCCCTTTCATTGGTCATTTTAGTAATTAGGGAGCAGACAAACCCTAATTTAAAAAAAAACGTCTCTGAAAGCGTGGAAAAAGAATCTGGCGATTTTTTCAAGATCATGTCCCAGAAGAATCGCAAGTGTAGGGAGATATATGGCGACATCAGAGGAAACCTGGTACAAGGTTCCCAGTTCTGCTCAAACTCACCTGTCTGCACATTCACCACTGAATGCTGGATTGGAAGGAAAACATCAGGGAAAACCATGGTTTATCAATGGATTGGTTGAAGGGAAAATCTACTGGAAACCATGGTGTTTTTCCCATGAACACAGGGGAGCTACTCCTGATTTCCTTCAACCAAGCCGGGGATATAAACTGAAATAGCCGTCTATCATTGATGGGAACCAGACAGTATCCATCAGTAATTATCCAAAAAAAAACATACAACGCACAAATTCGGAGCTGGGTTCTACCGATGGAACCATGACCATCATGACTGCATTTTTTGGTAACCAACTTGCATCATGCCACCAATCTATAGCGTTTTTCCCATGTGTTTCCCCTTTCGGAGCCCTTGTGACAATGTTGCAGCCACTTCTGCATGGGAGCACGTCGGCCGGCCGCATCGCACAACCCCAGCTGCATCCATTCAGGTGAGCAAGGCGCGCGACAAAGCCTGCAGTGTAGGCTTAATCCAGTTATAACCTACAACTGACGATAAGTTTGCTGTATAAGTTATAAGCCACTTACTGGGGTAGACCACCAAGTACTGCACCCTCTGGTAAGTTCACATTATGAAAATTCAGTGTTTTTCCTATGTAAGTCACATATCCCCCATTTCCACAAACGAATGCAAAACCACAAACACATCCAATTCCAGACAGTATGTCCCAACTTGGAGAAAATAGGGGCCAGTTCAAAAATTTGCACCATGCGATTGCCATCATATACCTAGGGAGTCAGAAAACGGATGGTCACCCCATGAATCGATCAACCTGGCAATGGAACATCCGTTTCCAGCAGCTGGCCCATCTTTCGCAAACAATCCCCCGCGGTAAACGTTCCCCATGAAGTATGAAAAGAAAGACGAGTAAGCATTCCGTAGCATGGTCAAACTTAAAGAGTTACCGTAGAAAAATGTCAATCGAGTTATCTTTTATGGGATATCATGATTCCTCCATCACATGGGTTTCTCTAAAAAGATGGTACCTGGAAGATCTTGATGTTGAATCACCATTTTCCCATTCAACGTAGCGATTTTGGTGCAAGCATACAGCTATGGGTCAAAAATGGGTGCCTCTAGGATAGTGAATACAAAAATCATGTTTTTTAAATGTAGAACGGTACCACCAAAAATGGGGGGTTCCTGAAATAGGGGATACCCCCAGTCATCCATTTAAAAATCGAATTTCCTATTATAAACCATCCATTTTTGGGTAGCATGTATGGAACCCCCATATTTTCCTATTTTTGTTTTGTGGTACCCGGTACCCGCATTTTCCACTGGCACCTTGATGCCAGCCACTTCACCGGGTCTCGTAGCATCACCAAGAACTTGGCTCTTGGAATCCTGAATATGCAATCGAAGATATACACCAGATGTGATGAAATGTATTTCAAATTACATATAATATAATTGTATATATAATTAATTGTACTGTTTTTTTAAATAAATACAATTATATAATGATACATAATTGTAAAATTATACTATAACTATATATATAATTAGGCGCAACCTTATGTCTCGCCGTCGCCCGAAACGGCTAAAAACTGTGGGTGTTTGTTGATGTTAAAATTTTCACCTTTGTATTTTTTCAAAAACTTGTCCCGCAGGAACACATGTAGGACACTTTTTCATCATCTCTCTGGAGCCTCTGAAGGCGCAGCTTTGAAGGCGTCACTAGCTGACACTCTGATAAGGCCAGCACATTCCTTTCTGCACAGACGAATGGAAGCCAAAATTTGTTGGAGACCTGGCTTTCGATGCAACGCGGCTGCAACGTATTGCGTCCAAGGGAGTTCTGGCGACGCATCAATGCAGCCAGGAACCTATTAGCATACACATGAGAAAGTCCACAGCGTAGCATCAACAGCGGTTTAACATAGACATAAGGAAGTCAACAGCGTACCATCAACAGCGTGTTAACATAGACATAAGGAAGTCAACAGCGTACCATCAACAGCGTGTTAACATAGACATAAGGAAGTCAACAGCTTACCATCAACAGCGTGTTGACAACAAATAAGAAAGTCAACAGCGTACCATCAACAGAGTGTTAACATAAAATAAGAAAGTCAACAGCGTACCATCAACAGCGTGTTAACATAAACATGAGAAAGTCAACAGCGTACCATCAACAGCGTGTTAACATAAACATGAGAAAGCCAACAGCGTACCATCAACAGCGTGTTAACAACAAATAAGAAAGTCAACAGCGTACGATCAACAGCGTGTCAACATAAGAAAAGCAACAGCGTAACATCAAGAATGTTAAGGTCGTAACATTAGAAGCGGGTCACAAGAGACTTGAATAGTGAAAATGATCACAGGAAGTTTAAAGGCGCAACATGATAGGCGCGGTGAGAACGTTATTATCGCCCCACCCCACCCCCCACCCACCCCACGCCCCCGAACCCCCCCAACACATCAAAAAAAAACATAAAACAATCGCACTTTTCAACACATCAAAAAACGCAAGAATCCCGCGCCCCTGCCAGCGAAAATGAAAATGAGTTTTTTACGACCATCGCAAAGCATTGCGCCTGCCACACAAAATGCACATGCTCAAATTCATTGGTGTCCGCAGGTTAAAATGCATTTTTTGGGGGTGAAGATTTCGCCTACACGAAATGCAAAATTCGAAAGTGACATATGACAGTTTTAGCGACGGCGAGACACAGGGTTTGCGGGTATAATTATATATATGTGTGTATAATTATATATATGTGTGTGTGTGTGTGTCTTTGTATATAGTTATAAAAATAATTAACTATAAATATGTATATATATATATATACAGAGGGCCGGTATTGTCTAGTGGATAAGACACATCCCTCATGCGTCAGACCTGGGTTCAATACCCGGGTGCAACACTAGGCGGACAGGCGGGCCACTACCCCACCCCTGCAGTTAAGGGGATGAGCTAGGGTGTGGTCCGTAAAGACTCTCTCTATGTATATATAATTATATATATATATACATAATTACAATAATATATATATATATATTATATCAACATATGCGCCTAACGAAGGGGTGTGACCATAACTCCAGAAGTGTACTGTACAGTATGTCAGCCTTGAAAAGGACACATTTTCTCTTCACAAATCATGAGGAGGCAATGCACCCCTAGATCATTTTCGCAAGGCAAACTCCCATGCCACTGACAAATATGATCTATGTAGGAACTAAATTCGGGATTTTCTCATTACAATTCCTGGAATACAACATATATGTATGAATATATAAGTTATATATATATACCATATATATATATACCATATACCCATGAATCTTCCTGGATGTCGTCCAGTGGCCAAAGGTTGCAGCCGGGGGGCTGTGACATGGCCCAGGCTCTTTCTGGAGTCAGGATCAAAGTTGGATCTGACCTGAATTATGTCTACCGGCTGGTAAGAAGGGAACATGGCAAGGGGAAATCGACCATTTGCAAATTGAATGTTCCTTCAAGAATGAGGTTTCTCCTTGCCAAATTGGATGACGCGTACCAGTAAATATTGGCTAGTTACTAGTTATGGAACATTTGCAAAAACCTGTCCCCAGAACCGTCCAAGGAAACGCCATTGTTTCGTGGTAAAGTAGCTTCAAGGGGAGAAAAATGATTAGAAATCATAAAACTTATTTTTCGGAAACCACCTGTATAATCAACTAATAATAATTAAGAACCTAGTGAAATTACATGAAATTACACAGTTATGAATTATCAACCTAATCGTCATTCCATGGTGATTCTCGCTCTCCTCGTCGGATGGGTGTACTGCATATCTAGAAACAGCTGACCAACTTCTGGTAATCAAACAACAGCGGCAATGGAAAAAGACAGAGGAAAATCATCTGTCAAATTCTATAGGTAGATATCGCCCAAATTGTCACACCCAGATTTTCCAGAGGCTGAAAAAATGGGTGCTTTAAGCTGCCCAGTCGCATATAGAGATTCCGTGCAAATCTCAGGTGTCGCGCCAGCGAACGCCCGAAGCGTCGGATCAAGGTGTGGGAGTTGGCCTTCACCAACTGGTTCACGGCTTGCATCTCGTACTTGTTCCAGGGTCTTCCCTTGCAGCTTCGGCTTGGAGTCGCGAAGTTCACCGATTCGACATTTCAGAAATGGGGTGAAAAGGGGAAGTGTAACTTATGTAACTTGGAGTTGGGAAGGGATTAATTAATGATGATTGATTACATGACATAAATCAGTCATGGCAATGGAAAATCAACTATGAATTAGGCTTTTCCATGGTCGTGTTTGATTGCCGAAGGATAATGTTCGTTGATATGATTTGATATGTGTTACCCAACCCTCGGGGTCCCACCAAATCAACAGAAATTGACCCTGATCAGTATGCGTTTGAAGGAAAGTAGTCTTCCAGCATCTTCCAACCTCCTATCTGGCAAGGTCTACGTTGGTTGGGGGGTGCTAACTAGTTCGATATGTCCATTGTGGACGTTGCTGTTTTGATGGTTAGTGGTGGGATGCCATTGGGATTGAAACAGCCAATAATCTACCAGTAGTTGCAAACATACGGGAATACATAGCCGACATAGCCGCCCACAATGGAGATGGCGTTTGCTGAAATCGGCGGGTGGCTCCCACCCAACAACAGGGCCCACCCCCCATTCGAACCCGTCTTGAACCGGAAACCCTTCTTGAGGCTATCCTGAAGTTGGAAAATGGTCAGCCACTGGACTATAACCCTGTGTGCGCGCAAGCAGGCCAAACATGGTGTGCCAATAGACCAACAAAATACTGTCAGTTTCTGCTACTAGCCATCAATTTTGGGGGATCACACGTCTTAACCCCCCAGATATCCTCCCTATTATATTATACAGTATATGTAATGTTAATATATGTTAATATATAAATACACACATACCATGTACATCCGTAAAGCAGTTTGAACCATGTTCAATCGCCCCAGTTCTGCCTGCGGATCCCTCCCCACCAGGGAGATGTTTGGATGACCAGACAGCAGGGCCGAGATGGACGTGGTTCCGCAGCCCGGGTAGCCCAGCATCACCGCGCGAAGGGGCCATGAGGCAAACGCAGTAGGAGCACCCAAACAGCAACCTGGGATAGCAGGACAACTGGGTGGTCAAAATTGGGTACACTAGACTAAAATCTGTCGCCCCCCAGATCATGAATTTTGACCCATAACTTATTAAGGTTTGTCTGAGAATTTAGGGGAAAAGGCTGAAAAACAAACAGATGGGTCTTGCAAAAGCATCCATTTAATGGGGATATTATGGTGATATAATCTATCATAGGAGGCAAAATATTGTGGACAACTATTTTAAGATGTCTTCAGAACGACACCGGCATGCTTATACCATAGTGGGAAAAGGCGATGTGCCTTGCGTCTGTATACAGGAATTCCAAAGAGTGAAAACTAAACTCTGACACAGCCAGGAAAGAACATCCTTGTGTTTGGCAAGATATTTAAGGTATGAATAACAACCATTTTATGTGTTTTTCTATGGGATATACTGGGATATCATGCGCTCTCTCTCTCTCTCTATATATACACATATACATACACATACACACAAATATGTCATATAACAGCAAATCAGAGGTATTCACCGATGTGGTGATGTGGGACATTCACAAGAAGGGGAGGTAGGGTAAAAACATCAATCATGATAAGGATATATAAGGATAGTACATTCGCAATCGAAATCATCCGAGTATACAAACCAACAATATGGTGTATGTATATACGTATATATATATATACATATATATATATGTATGTGTATGTATATAATTATATATATACACGCATGTTTTCTTCAATATGGAGAAGAGAAAACATAGGGGTCTAGCAAAATATGACAACCCTAGATTGTTACGAGTCAGGACTGGAGATGCTTGTGACACTTTGCTACGTTTCAAACTTCCAAAATATGCTTGTTTCAGTGTGACTCCCTGGTCATAGTCATACTGCCATGGCAAAGTCCACAACACAGCCATGATGCTAGTTGATTGACCAAACTTTGACTTGCCCAAATCAAAAAAAATGACCCAACGGCAACAATTTACATCGTACCCTCCCCTTGGACACTGTGGGGTTTCGGAGTTTTCACGCACAGAGTCTGGAGATCCAACATCCGTCCGTCGAGTCTGGAGCTAAGAATTTGTATCATAGGGAAATATCATGAAAGATTATGGGATATCATGGGATATTTTGGGTAGATTTTGGGATATTTTTTGGGATATCATGAGTAAAACTATGGTAGAACTATGGTCAAGAATGATATGTGCGATATGTGCTGAAATCTGTCTCTCCAACAAGAAATAAATCATTTTTCCTGACAAATGGATACAAACGGGAAGACAAGAAAAACAGCGAACCAGCAACTCTCGTAGGTGTAGATCCCGTTGAAGCACTGCATGTTCACATTGTCACAGCAGGTCTTTCTGAAGTAATCTTCTAAGTTCTTTGGCCAACACATTGACATGTCAAAGGCATGCGCATGCAGAAGTGCAAGTGACCAATGAAGCCACATGCCTTTCTTCGGTCTCCATGGCGAAACTGGCCAAACTACCGGCGCTCTGAAAGCGAATGTCCAACCACTTTGGTTTACCTTGGAGTCTTGGGTTTGTTGGGTGTGTTCTAGAATAAGTATAAAAGTGATGGCGTCCCAGAAACTTAGAAACTTCCCATATACAATTCATGTGGTCATATGGAGGTTTCCAAAGTCATAGGGGAACCCCCAAAATCATAACCTCGTCATTGATGAAACCTCTGGTGGTCCAAAAGCTGCTGGTGAAGCCAAGGATCAAATAATGTTGCCGCGATGACCGAAACCATAAATGGGGGATATCATGGAGACTATGATGGGGATATGATGAGATTTATATATTATATATACTGTATATATATATAACCATTATGATAAAATGATAACAATGATAATATGATAGTATTACAATATGACAACATTTTCAGTCAATGGTAATACGACAATATGGTCATATGCTATAATGATATATGTATATAGCCAACATGATATCATATGAGCGATCGGCATGCGATCTTGGGCCGAAGTTATCACCAGGAAGGGTGGGAGCCACCTCTGCACAGTGTCAACTGCTTCCTGCTGTAATGGCTGAGTAGGATGCCTGCACATGCATATGCATATGTATATATATATACGATCATACATATACGGCAGCACGTACATAATGCCAGGGCAACCTGATGGGGATATGCGTCATGTTTGTCAATTGGGAAAGGAAGAGTTTTCTCCCTTTGAATTGCAATTTTTGTGTACCAAGTATCTACCGCTATATGTATATATATACGTTTTATAGACATATACATATCATTTGCACAATGTATATATATATATATGCAGGAATCACATGTGCATATATATATATATATATATACACATTATAGATAAGAAAATATACCATCGTTCATATGTGGAATCACATGTTCATATATAATCAAATATATCTATATATATATATTATATACATTATATATATATTATAGATATACATTAAAGATTAATAGAGATACCATCGTCTCCCTCTCGTCTCCCAGTCTCGTCTCCCCACCTGCGGTGCGCCAGGACCTGGCGAATATGGGATCGAATGGATTGGTTTAAGGGATAACCTACAGGAAACCCATGTGTTTTCACTATCAAAAATGAGGGGTTTCCGGTTTCAATTTTCCCACCCATCCATTTTTATGGATAGAATGAAGAATATGAGAAAATGTGGACAAAATATGCGATTGTCTTGGGTCAATGATGGATTTAAACTAATCTAAACAAGAGGGAAAATATGGAGGTGTATCATGAGAATATCATGGGGTATATGTCCACCGATATGATATGTGCGTGTGAAAATGCGGAAATTATTACCAACAAACACACGTATTTTGATGGGGAAAATGATGATTAACAATGTATATATATATAGGATGCAATAGGGAGATTTTATGGGATCTTCTTCTGGGATTAAAAATATATTTATACATATATATATATATTATCTAGTCAGGCCCCCCCAATGACCCCAGTGACAATGGGAGAGAGAGAGAGAGAGCGCGAGATTTTTTGGAGGAGGGATAGAGAATGGGAAACAACACGGGTGATGCATAGAACATATTGAGGTATCTAAGAATCATACAATCCTTATTGGGATATAGTTGGATACACTCGGATTTCCAAACCCAACAATGTTATATGTTTGTCTAAAAATGATGGATTTACTCTATGTATGGCTATGAGTTAGTGTATGTGTGTAATTATTGTATATATAATTATTATTATTATATATATATAATAATTATTATATATATATGTAAATATGCAATTCTTTTCTACACCATTAGATTTGGGGTTACCCTACTACTGGGAAACAAAGCCAATTTCGGGAATGTCTAACCTACAACATGCGGTCTTAATGTGTCGAGACCGACAAAAAGCACCAGATATGTTCGTCAAGTATGAATTACCCAAAACTGGGTTTAGCTTAGAATCAAGATGGGCTATGACCCCACAGGCCATTTAGGAACCTAAGTTGCAGGTGCCTACCATATATAAGGCCTATGTAAGGGCTATGTACATGAATATCTCACAAAATACAGCCTTATATTATGGTACAGTACCTCCATAGTAGGGTCCTGAAATTTCCGCTGTCATTCAATCAGTAGTAGGGGCTATCGCAAATGTCATGATGCAACCCCCGCAAAAACAAAGACAGAACTTCAAAGAGGCTATAATTATGAAGGAGAGTGACTTTTCCCAACGGAAGTGGCCATTTTTAGATATGATATATAGTTGATGTACCCTCTGGTAATTTAACATAGCTATTGAAAATCACCATTTTTAATGGGAAAATCCACTATTAATGGTCATTTTCAATAGCTACGTTGAATTACCAGAGGGTATGTTCATTTGGCTATCTTTCGTTCCCTTTTTATATATCCGCCTGCTGACTGAGAATGACTGAGAATGCAAGATGTGACAGTGGTGTGGAGGCATCCCCAGCCTTGATTTCAGAATCTACAAAAAGCAAGTGGCCTCTTACCGTTCTACAGAGGTTTCCTGCCAGTGTTCCCGTCAAGCAATTCATAGATCTTCCTGAAGCCTCATGGAAAAGACATTTCCATCATTTTCCCATATGTACAATACCTTCTGGTGAACTAACATAGCAATTGAAAATGGCCATTTATAGTGGATTTTCCCATGAAAAATGGTGATTTTCCATAGTTTTTTGTTAGTTCACCAGAGGGTACCGCAAGCCATCATACTTTAAGAAAAACAACGGCAACTCATCGACCTACCTTTCATCGTCCCAAAAGGGCCGCCTGGTTTGTAGGCACCGCTCCCATTGCCATAGCTGTTCCTCGGCATCGAACCCCACCACGTTTGGAGTAGCCCACGCGTGTTCAGCTTTTGTTTGCTGGGACAAACAAACTTATATCCATCATTAACCATCATTAACCATCATTATATCCATCATTAGCCAATGTGACCCATGTGTCAGTCCTGTTCTAAAAAAAAAGTCAGGCAAGGTCAGGTCCCTGCAACGATTTCAACATATGAAACCACCAAAGCGACAAATCATGTGATGTGACAAATCTGATACCGTGATTTAGGACCCCAAAAAAATTGGTGGCTTGAAACTTGATAAATCGGATCGTTCTTTTTCTGATGATCGTCATTTCTATCCTTCAGAATGATCCATCCCCACCTTCACGTCTGCTGGGTCGGATGTCAAAGA
The DNA here is from genome assembly GCA_947184155.2 of Cladocopium goreaui. Classification (NCBI taxonomy): domain Eukaryota; class Dinophyceae; order Suessiales; family Symbiodiniaceae; genus Cladocopium; species Cladocopium goreaui. Next base: position 110,029 of record CAMXCT020001890.1, on the reverse strand, counting down.
TCCCCCATTTTGGGGGTTTCACACCCGAAAAACAAGCCAAGTTGTTTTTAGTATGGGATGAAATCACATATTTGGAAACATAGAATGGGTGTGATTCAGAGAGTATCTGCATTTTCCATTAAAAAAAACTCATTATATCATATATCCCTATTATACTACCACGTTCGTTGGTTAAACCCCAATTTTGGAGACCCCAAAAAAACCATCCTATATCATCCGAAAAATCTGGAGGCTTCCTAAAATGGAGGAACCTCCAAATCATCTAGTCATGGATGACCATGACTAATGTACTGAAGCCATCTGAAGCCCATGGTGACTTGGGGATCCCAACATTTAAGAAACCCCAAGATCTACCCTCTGGTAAACGTTTACAAAGCTATGGAAAATCACTATTTTCATACGTAAGTAAATCAACTATTTCAATGGGCCATGTTCAAGTTCACAAACTGTAAACGTTTACCAGAGGGTATACCATAGAAAGAAAAAAATATATATCATTATTTTCCGCTGATAAATCAATATTCCATCAATATCCCATATATTAATAACATGGAATCAATATTGATTTACCATAAAATTCAAAAAAAACAATCAATATGAACCATCCATATGTTCCATCAATATTTTCCATGGTAAATGGTATATTGATCAATATATCATTATATATGTTCATTTATTTTCCATAGATAAATCATGATAAATCAATATTTTCCATGGTTAATATCCCATATATTGATCAATATCGTCCCATTTACCATAAACCCTTCGGCTTCCCTCTGGTTTTTCTGTCGGGACTCGATCTCTGGAGCCCAGGGGAGTTGCCGAAGTGCCTGCGGAAGCACCGGGAGTTCATGGGAAAAAATCTGCCGAATTGCCTGCAAGCAATTTCAATAAATCTATGCAGCTATATATTCATATACATATATATATATATATATTCATATATATATATATATATATTCATATTTATATATGTATATTCATATTTATATATATATATACACCAAATAGATACATGTATTCAAATAGCTACATTCAAGCAACCCGCAAAAGGATGGAAGTTGGTGAAATCCTAGTAAAATAGTGAAGAATTACCAGATTCCATCTTTCTTGGTGTTTCTGTATAGATCATCTCAGTAAATTTATGCAGCATTTACAGCATCTGCCAAGGTACTGTTGTGGCGGGGACCTTGGTGAAAACTATCAATGGGATATTGCTGAAATGTTGAGGGGGTATTAATGGGATATACATCATGTGTCTTCAACTTGATATAGCTGGGTTGGAATATATATATATATATATATGCATGTATAAGTATAAGATATTGTGATTTAACCACCAAACATGGACATGTGTTACATGATTTAACAAATGGGTGTATTATGGCATAGAATGTCACCAACAATCTGATGTTTGGTGTCTGAAAATGGATGCGGCTTAACCATGAACAATAGGGAGTTGATAGGATTTAGGAGGATGTAATGGGACACATAACCAACATCTGAACATGACGTATATACATGTATATAGTACCCATATGTCAAGCTTTAGAACTTTAGATGGTAAAATTATCATGCAGCAGTGAATGGAATGGGCTACCCAGTTTTCAAACAAACCCATATTATTGGAACAACCTGCAGTTACACTAACAGATCCAACATCATCTAGCAGTTACACACACACAATAGTTATGCCGTTATCCCCGCAAATTCAACCTGACGCGCAGAAATTACTAAAACCCAGAGAAACACTGGGGCCATATCTACTGTATCAGCAGTTACAACCATGTCTTAACTTCAGAGATAATCATGGGTTGAAAAGCCATCGAAGATAGCCGATACACTTCAAAAAAATGCAAAAATGCTTGTGGATCACACTACCCTCATGGAATAAGGCTGAATATCCAACTTGTCTGCGAACTTGCAGCGTCGCCAATCTCATTTATGTATATTTATGTTATATTGTGCTTGCGCGAATGACACCTTTCCCTAAAACCTGAAATCAGCACATTTGGAGCTTGTGTTCCTTGCCAATCATTATTTATGAAAAAAACAGCCGGTGAGGTCGCTATGATTTGATATAATTCGCCCATTTATCTTTAACGACATAGATTCATATCCATGAACAGCTGTAGGATAAAAAATCGACAGGGATCATTGATGTTCATGTTGGAATATGTTGGCACCTAGATGAGGAATCCCATACTGGGGATAGGCCAAGTTTATTCTCAGATCACCAATAATCGTAACAGGATCCACCATATATCAGTCCCTAAATTAAGACAGAGCATAATCATGAATAATTAATCGATATCTAGAGGAAAGTAGTCTTCTAAACCCGATATGAAACAACACTGGCTCCCTGAAAAATCACTGGGTCCGGGTCAAGATTGAAGCCCCAGACGTGCAATTTTTCAAATCCCCATAGATGATGTTTCCATATTAAAACCATTTACCCTCTGGTTATTTAACATGGAGAATGGCCCATTTATAGATGGTTTACCTATTAAAAATGGTGATTTTCCATGGCTATGTTAAATAACCAGAGGGTAAAACCTCTATTTACGAGTAGTTCGTGGATGTTCCAGCCATGTTTGATTCCCGGAGGGCCATCGTTCACCATCCCCTAAACTCCTCCCGTTTCAGTGCCAGCCACGGTGTATAACTTCCAGGGACAGGCCCGCCGCCAAACTGCCTGGGAAATCAGCGCGGTTTGAGGGAGACCTAACATGACCTAACCGGTGAAAAATGGGAAATTCACCAAAAAATTCACCCACAAACATGCGGAATCGAACCAGTATTCTATAGTGGCTTTCAGCTCCTGGGAACTTTTGCTGACATTTTTTGGTGGAAAAAACCGTCCCGTGGTCCGCTTGTCGTATCACAAAAACAAGTCGTTCCCTCTGAAACATGTCCTTTCTTGGGATGTCCAAGGTTCTGATGGTTCTGAGTTTACTTTTTGCTCATTGGCAAACTCAATAAAACATCGTATATACAGTATCACTTGGACCCCAAGTTTCCCTGTGAGGTCCCATGTGCTGGCAGTGTCAGAAAGTCATAAACTGATCTTAGACTAGAATCAACAAATAATAATCAAACATGTTAACACTGTTAACAGAAAATCAACATACGACAAGCATCTGTAAGTGAGGAAAATGTGCGTCGCCATACTGTCTTCGGCCTTGCCTATTTTCTATTTTGGATGTTTGGTCCACACTCGTCACACTAGATGGTCATCATTTGTTATTACGCCTTGTTCCCTACACGATCACGTGATCGTAAAAGAATCACAGTATGTAGTAAGATGTAGTAAGTATGAAACTTGCAGATGATATCCCACATCTTGTTCAGTGGATGGTGTGGTCTTGATGCATCTGATGCCAAAATCTAAAGGACTCTCCTTCCATTCTGGACAATTTAGATCAACTTAAAAGAATCTAGAAACCACAAATATCGATTTAAATTTATGTTTAACCATATTTTTGTAGATTGTGTCTCAACGTTTCTAATATCGTTCCAACGTTTATAATTCATGTTCAACCCATATTTAAGGGCAATTTTTCTCAGAAACTCATGGATGACTCCCTTCCCAAGGAATGCAAAACATCTTCCCAAAGGGCTCACCAGAACCAGTTCACCCTAGTGGTTTTTCGTGGATTAATCCTGTCCTGAAAGAAACAGACATATTTTTGACCTACTTACCATCTGGTTATTTAACATAGCCATGGAAAATCCCTTATAAATGGGGATTTAATGGGTTTTTAATGGTGGTTTAATGGGATCTAATGGGATTTAATAGGATTTACCCTCTGGTAAACGTTTACATAACTATGGAAAATCACCTTCTAGCTGGGTCAATCAACTATTTCTATGGTTATTTTCAAGTTCGCAAACTGGTTCAACGTTTACCAGGCCGGGTAGATCCCAGGATGAGCCACCAGGCTTTGAGCCACAGAAATTTGCCCCAGGACTCCCTTGACGTCGCCAGTGACATGATACTGGAAAAATCCGATGCCCCCAAGTTATGAGTTGGTGTATATAAACCAATCCACTGGAAATATATATATATCATGTTGTATCAATATGCATCTATATATATATACACTCTATATATATACACACTATATATCTAATTTTATACTATACATGTATATTATTACTATTAATCAATTATATACTATTATTATTATATTACAATATATGTGTATATATACTTATATATATATTATGTATCTTCATGTATATCCGTTATACACACAACGTAGCCTAGTTATAAGTATCAAATCATTTGGGGGCCCTGTTCACCAAGGAGCCCTGGCATGGCGCCCCAGTTCGGCCGCAGGGCTCCACCTAAACGGTGATCATCGCTGATGAAAGCTGCAACTGCTTGGCATTCGCCCCTTCGAAAACAAGAGCCACAAGGGTAATGTTTAATGATGGTTAATCATGGTTAATCATGGTTAATCATGGTTAATCATGGTTAATCATGGTTAATCATGGTTAATAATGGTTAATAATGGTTAATACATATTATATAACTGGTTGGTGGTGCAATAACCATCTTGAAAAATATGAAAGCCAATGGGAAGGATGACATCCCATACATGAAATGGAAAATAAAAAATCTTCCAAACATCCAAACCACCTTAAGCAGTCAAATTTAAGTCATCTTGAAGCCATCTGGAAAAAAACACGAGGGAACACGAATCGATATCGTGGTAACCTTCCAGTTGTAGATCATATTCCACGGAGCCTTCCCGGCAAAATCCCCATGGCGCCCAACGGCCTTTCATGGCCCCGGGATTCATGCCGTTGGACCTTGGTTGGGCGCACAACTGGAGAGTACAAGATAGATGCATACTATTAGAATATGACTATTATGTGCATGTTATATATTTACATATGGCGTATGTGTGTATATATATATATATGAGCAGGGACCCCCACACCCCCCCCCCACCCAGCCAGATGGTTCCCCCCCTGTGGCAGGGGAGGGGGGGTTTTCTCAGCAGCCAAGCCATGGTGTATGTAGTCTTTATAGTGCATATAATGCATATGTATCGATAATTAGAATGGATATACTATATGTAATATAGAGTGTATGTGTAGTGTATATATATATATAAACATATATATAATATGTAAGATATAAATAGAATATATGCAATCTATATATATATATATTATATATAGATATATATTTGACAGATATATATATATATATATTGAACATATATATATATACATCGTATATGTGGTTTTTGATAGAATATAGATAGTATATGCCACATGTACTGTATCCACAGTAGATGTAATATATACAATATAGGTAAATATGTGCGTTGAATAAATTTTACATAGTATATGTGGTATTTTGAATATCGACAGCAATACACGCTGTATATCTAGAGTTTATGTGTATATATATATGTATATATATATATATGCATATATATATACATATATATATATACGTGTACAGTATGTACAATGTAAACGAAATATGTGATAGATACAAGATCAAGATATCAATCTGTAGTATCTAGAATGTGCATATATATATACATATTTATTTATTTATTTATTTATTTGTTTATTTGTTTATTTATTTATTGTTTTTCTACTGTACATATGTCTAGGTTTGCATAGGTAAGCTTTGCGTAATCCATAGGTAGCAAATATGTTGTAAACCATGTGCGAGGCACGCTATAGGCGGTTCGAAAAAAAGGTTATGATAGAAATATACAGGTAGACAAGGTCCGTTGACGAGGTCGTGGCTCTCAAGTGCTGCAAATAACGTAGAGATGCGAGGTTGGAGGGGTGGAAAGGGGAGTATATATGTGTATATGTGTATGTATATGTGCAAATAACATGCAAATACTAGGTTTTGGGGGGGTGGGGGGGGTTAGGAGTGGGGGGGGATACCATTGGGGGGGGAGGGGGGGGGTGTGGGGGTCCGGGGACCGGGCTCATATATACACATAACATATATATATATTATGTATTTGTATATGGTATGTATGTGCGTGTTTACAGGAAGTGTATCATCTCAAGTAAACGCTATATATAACAGTATGTATATATATATATTATCAGATCATAGATTTGTACATCCAACTACGGTCAATCCGCAATCCCCAACTTGGCCATCGGAAGGCCAGTGAGTGAGGTTGCTATCACATGCTATCACCATTTTGGATGCCCATTTTGGATGTTTAAAGCCGTTTTATCCCGATTTTGGAAGACTAGATGTACTGTAGATCAGTCAAATCCCCATCAATTTTGGATGGTTAAATCCATGTCAAATCAATGACATCCCAATGAATTGGAACCTAGAAATCAGTCATCATCGTAAGCCCCATGAATTTTAAGGATCCTTGTATCCGATGATCATCACATTACATGAATTACGGAGTTTAATCATCATTTTAACCATCATGATCCCAATGAATTTGAACCCGAAATTCATGAATCAATGGAATGATCATCATATCATCATAATCTCAAACATTGGGAATTTTGGATGCGTTTCACACACATCCCAATGACAACATCCGCCATCCAAGCCACATGCCCGGCGTCATGCCGCCTGGGATTAGGGAGATCACCCGCAAACGGTGGAGGAAACTGCCAATGAAAATGGATGAAACTGGCTGAACATGGATGAAAATGGATGAAAAATATGGATGAAAATATGGATGAACTGGATGTTAAACCAGGCTAGAGCAAAAATGGCAGCAAAAAAGCCACCGCAAATGCAAGTTGAAGCGAAGAAAATGGAAGGTGAAAAAACAGAAATGGGCTAGAATCAACAAAAATAAACAAAATCACATTTAAGCAACAGGCACGGAATTTAACCAATGAAACTGTGGGTGAAAACAACAAGCATGCCCCCTTGATCATTGTCTTTTTCGGGATTCACTGGGCTCTAAATCGCCCCGCGATCTATGGTGTTCTATGGTGATGTACTAGTGTACAATACATGAGAAACCGATCAGGAATATCTGTAGAACCATATGGATTTGTTTGAAAATGCTGTGTTCCCCTAAAATCTACGGTCAATTTCCCAATTTAATGTAGAAAATGATGATAGACCGTATTTATCCGTAATTCTTTTTGCTACAGTACTAAACCATGCCAAAGCCAAATTCTTGACCTGGTGAAGATTGGACCGCTACTTTTTCTGGTTTCCTGAATGTCGATCTTTCGCTGGATTGAACAACCGACAGGCCACGGATCATGGATCAAATGAAGTGAGCCACCACTTCTACAAAAATACCATGGATTATATGGGGATACCATGGGAATATCATGATTTAATGGTGATTTAATGGAATTTAATGGTGATTTCATCTGGTTGGTGGTTGACCTAGCCCTCTGAAAAATCATGGAGTGAGTTCGTCAGTTGGGATTATGACGTTCCATTCCCAACTGTTTCTGGAAAGTCATAATCCATCCATGTTCCAGTCACCACCAACCAGTGATTATTAACCATTATTAACCATTCATTAACCATCATTATCCCATATTAAACCAAATGTTCCAAACCACCAACCAGATAAGTTACTAAGCCTCTTATACTACGACACTTGTACGACACATCCATTGGGAGTTCACCCACCCACCGAGCCTGGCATGGAAGCTTGCCAGTTGCCACCAGCGCCTGGGGTACATAGCTGGATGGTTTATGATGGAACCCATAAAATGGATGGTTGATTTCATGGAAAATCATGGCCAATCCTATGAAAATTCATGATTTTTCATGGGTACCAGCATTTTTTGGACACCTCCAATTTCGGTGAAAGACTGTGTTTCACACCTGAACGAATGCGCACAGTGGTGCCAAAAGCCCATAAAAGCCCCAGATCCCGTGGCTCCGCTCCACCTGAACCCATGTTGATTGGCAACTTCGGTGCTGGAAATCCACCGAACTTGGCACTTTGCAGCTGTTGCGCTTGCTGCGCCTCAGCAGAAGTCTGGTGGTCTGGTGTGCTGGTGCCGCATGAATTTTTGGAGCGAAGTTTGGATGTGGTAAAACTCAAAACGGTTTAACTATCCCCAGCTGCAGCTTTGCCGGATGTCTATCTTCACCCACTTCTTGGTGGACAATGTGGTTTCAAAAAAAAAAAGAGGAGTGCGGGACCCTGTTGGTGTTTGATCAAAAACCTTACATGATATGGATAATTAATCACTTACTAAGTGGGATGCACCAAGAAAATGGGAGTAGACATTATAACCAACGTAGAAAACCCCAAAGCCATGAACCATCCTCAGTGACTAGAAACCTTCCCCAAGTGGTATAATCCGCTGCTGGTTTACCGAATATCGCAGAATCATGACCCGGCTATTCAGGGGTCTCTATGTTGCAGGTGTTCAAATTTTGAGGTTGCTTGCGATGATCGTGAAATCAAACTTGGGATAATACATACCTTAGGTTCCCATTTTTTTAAATTTGTTCGTGGTTTACCCCTGAATCAGAGGAAGATTATACACCATCTGCCGGAGTTGATGTCATCCAATTCCCGACACTTGACCATAAATCATAAATCCTTTTATCCCATTGGGGCCATCAAATTTAACACTAGTTTGAAACTCATTTGAGCCGCAAAGACATAATGCCCAGTGGTAAAACGACTTGTGTTTTATTGTTTTCAACCTATGCCGAGTGGTTCATCACAGGAAACCACCAAACTTGGAGGACAGGGTACCTCATGCCACCAAAATTTAGAACATCATTTCCCTCCTAAAATAGCCACGTTCTGAGGTCTCATTTTCCCATTTTCAGACATCTAAAATTGGGATTCGATGTTTTTGTTGCAACCAGATTCCAGAAACAGAAATAGTTACATTGTAACCATATGTAATTTTCCCTCCGGCAATCAAACATGCCGTGCTGGAAACTCCACCATTTACTTCGATGATTTTCCCGCCTCCATAGTTGACTTCCCCGCCCCGTTTTTACATTTTTCCGGGAAAAAAAAACACCCAGTGATTCGATCGTTAGATCCACCATCCAGAAACCCACATAAACCAAAAATAGATTCTCCACAGAGCAGTGAAAATCCCCACTGCGAATCCCATCCGGGAGCATCACCAAACTCAAGGGTGGAGGCGGTGGAGGCCTGGCCGATCGAACTGATCCCATGAAACATTTCACCGAAAAAAATGGGACATGATCATAGAATTTTTGCCTATAAAAAATGGAGATCTTAACTAAATCTTAACTAAAAATAGGCTATATTTAACTTAACTATATACATCTATAATTCCTGCACTGTTTTCATGACAAATTCCGAAGTTTTGAATAGGTGACATGTTTTATGGCGATGAAAGAACATGAATATAAGGGGGATCTAGAATTGCATAGGAAATTGATATAATGGGGCCATCAAATCCCCATATATACAGTTACATATATCGATGATTTTCCTAGCTAGAAAATGTCGTTCCTACGGGATTTTCCATTGCCACCTTTGACTACTGGAGGGTAGATGCTGATATTCTAGATGCGGGTAATCTAGAAATGGGCACCTATGAAATTTCGAAATTAATTACTGCACCGATATTCTAAATCTTCATAGAAGATGTTGGACTGAAACCAGCTATGATTTACCCTTAAACATACAAAACAAGTTCAAAAAAGCTAGGGCAATCCATTTGTTTCTCCGGAAAATCCCAAAAAATCCGCGCGAATTCCTTATTTGACTATGATCAATTCGAGTGCAGGAAATCCGACTCGGGACATCCTGAGTAGAAGTCGCAAATTCATAACGTTGCCTTACAGTAATGTACCCGGCCTGGTAAACGTTTACATAACTATGGAAAATCACCATTTGTAATGGGAAAACTCACTATAAATGGCCATTTTCAATAGCTATGTTGAATTACCAGAGGGTAATGGAATACAACTGTAAGTCTGACTAATATACCATAATATGCCCATCACCACTATGATTTTTTGAATCAATGTCGATAGAAATATCCCCATGAGCATGTAGATTTCAATATTACGTAAATATTCTCAATAAAACATAATAAAACTAAGGTAAATAAAAGTGGGTATATACCGAGGTTATTGATTGGGAAACCCAATATCTGGATCTTTGTTACAAAACTGCTGCCATATATACTGTATATATATATCACTTGGTGAATACATGTCAATATAATTATATACATTTGATCACCAAGTGATATATATATATGTATGTGTGTGATCATAATTATATTACATTTCTGTGATTACATATATCTCCAACTCGAAAGGACATTTGATCACAGAAAAACACAGTGTGGGTGCGCTCCATCAGAAAAGCTGAAGGCAATGAATGGGCTCCAAATTCCAGGGAAATTCCAAGTCATCTCCTGAAAACGAACATTTTTGTGGAAATCATTTTGAGAACGGGAAACCGTAGGTTTTCCACACCTACGTTCGTTTCCCCCAGGGTACTTGAGTGGTTGTTGGTTCCTCATACCGTCTCATAGCGTCTCTGGATGCTAAGCTCTGGCGAGACTGGCCTTTTTTTGGCCCAGCCCAACCATTCAATCCTGGCTGCTTAGGAACCGGACTCCCAGTTCATGGATGAGAATCCCAAAATTGGATAGTATAACTGTAAAACATTGTATAACTATGTATAACCCATATAGGCCACTACAATTATCAGTTTTGAAGACTCCTCATTTGCCTTCCTGCGTGCACCCAGGCCTCATATCCATGGTTGGAAAGCTTGATCAAGGGGTCGAACCCCACGTTGCACTGTCACTCGGATTGTCCTTCGCTCTCCTTTCTGGTTGGTTTCAAGGCCAGAAAACATGAAGGTCACTTAAGGGATCATCAAATGTTGTTTAAATAAATCAAGGATAGACTTGAAACCACCAACCAGACTGAAGCTGGGATAGTTGAAATGTGATTCGCCTGATGTCCGCACTTTGGAGAGCTTTGCGATGCTTCGTGTCTAGGTTTCTTGGCCAAGTGCTTGGTCGAGTCGAGTGTTTAGCTTGAATAGTCGAGTCATTTCTTTGGAAAGGGCTGCGACTTTTGTTAAATCTCTGTCATTTTGGCTGATTTTGGCTGTTTTGTTGGTGCCTTTTTGGGGGCACTGGATATTTTTTTCACTCGACACCTTGCCCCAGTGCCACGGGATTTCCCCTTGGGCCTAGACGCCGCCAGGCCGCGGAACAAAGAAACAGTAGGAACAATTGAAAAGTACAAGTCAGCTGGGAATCATCATTTGAAGGGAAAGAAATAATCTTTGAAACCACAAATCAGCAAGATCGATATATATATATATGCATGTATGTATGTATGTATGTATCTATCTATCTATCTATCTATCTGTCTGTCTGTCTGTCTGTCTGTCTGTCTATGTATCTATGTATCTATGTATCTATGTATCTATGTATCTATGTATCTATGTATCTATGTATCTATGTATGTATCTATGTATGTATCTATGTATGTATCTATGTATGTATCTATGTATGTATCTATGTATGTATGTATGTATGTATGTATGTATGCATGTATGTATGTATGTACGTACGTATGTATGTATGTACGTATGTATGTATGTATGTATGTATTTATGTATGTATGTGTGTGTTTAATTACTTTTTCAATCTTTTACACATTTATACGCATCTGTATGTACATGTAAATGTATAAGCAACAAAATGTGAGACCCCGGGCAACCACCCCAAACATCACCCCCAGCCTAGTGAGGAAATATTGAAATGGGCGACTCGATATTTGGGGATGGCGGATGATGATTGAGAAACCCATCCAAGTAGGGCATTGAGAATGGACAAATATTTGAAACTAACCAAAAAAACATTCACCAATAAACACATATACACACTACATTCAATACCATTCAGTAGATGGCTAGACTTAGATACCCAGCAAAACCACGAAAAACTTGGGATTGCCCCAAATTGCTGCGCCCAAACAAGGCATCTATGAACCATCATTTTCCCAAACAAGGACTTTCTTCACCAGACGACGGGTTCGAGCCCTTTTCCACATATGTCACACGAGTCGGGAGCCAACGTGTTGTTGCCAGGGGATCAACATCTGGGATCAGCATTTTTTCACTCTGCATTTTTGGCGAAACATATGAACTTCCAAGCTTGCCAGACAGGCATTGACTGAGCCAGTTGATCTTTTTGTTGTTGTTGTTGTTGTTGTTGCTGTTGTTGTTGCTGTTGCTAAATCCATTCTTGAGCCTCTCGATATCTCTTGATCTGATGAAACACCACTCAGGCGCCACGTCCCATAGGGGGCATGCCTCTGCCCATGCCTCACCAAGTTCGTTTCGGAGGGCACAAATCTCCCAGGTGACGAGGATTCGGGCAAGCAAAATATGGGATTCATTTGCATTGGGATTCAACTTGATCTAAATGGACGTCCATCGCGGATTTTGGAAGTTTTCGGCAGGGGCCATGAGGAAGTGAAACTATTGTGAGCACAGAAACACCACAGCAGGGGGTGGACTAAGGTGCGTTGATTTATTGGAGTGTTTTTTTGCAATGACCATTGTGCAGCCACATGTATCTACAAGAGTCAAATCCAGGCTTTTGTTGCACCTATCTCAGTACATCAACTCCAAAGATCTACGCCCATCTCACTGTCCTTTTTCATGGATTTCTCGAATGCTGATTCATAACCATACTATACCATACGAATAGTATGTTGTGTTATGTTATGTGATGTGATGTTATGTAATGTAATGCAATGTATGTATGCATGGATGTATGGATGTATGGATGTATGCATGGATGCATGGATGCATGGATGCATGGATGCATGGACGCATGGATGCATGGACGGACGGATGGATGGATGGATGGATGGATGTATGTATATTATAACATTATGCGTGTATATATATACATATATATTAACAACAATAAGAACCGTGACGATAACACCAATGATGATAAACATAGTAATAGTAACCCTAACAAGAAGAGTAACAATATTATATATTCAATTATATTTATATATCTTTATATCATGAAGATATGTTTCAAACACTAATCTATCTATCAGTTACTTCCCAGCCGATCCGCCTGGCATTCCGGGAGGCGGCATGCCAGGTGGCATGCCAGGCATTCCGGGAGGCACCATGCCCCTTAGATTCGCATTTTCCGATCTCAGCAAGGCAAAAAAAAACTACTGAGGGGTTGAGCAAACCACGGACTATTTTTTGGGGGTAGATCTGTTGATTTGTTTTTTGGTCAATGATGCTCTTTTTTCCAAAAGCATCTCCGATGCTTAGGTTCTCGTTTAGTTTGCTTTGCCGCGGGGGGAGCGACACAGAAGCGTGGACATCCGTTGGGAGGGAGCGACACGGAAGCGTGGACATGGTGGACGGACGGGAAACCGTGGGAAATAGCTTGGGGAGAGCTGCATATAGCTGCATAGCGATATAGTGAGAATCTAGAGCTGTTGGAGTGGGTTTTCAAGACAAATTTCATCAATTGGATTGCGCCGAAAAAGTGTGCGCCCAAGACTTGTCAAGCGGTGTGTAAACACAGGGCGATGGGACATGCATAGCTTCGTTGGCAGGGGGCTAAAAGAGCAGAGCTGTTTCATCAACACGATTGTTCCGAAAAACTGCGCCCTCACCGCCAAAGTTTCCAAACCCTGGGCCATGGGACGTGCATAGCTGCGTTGGCAGGGAGGGAGACTAAAAGAGCAGCGCTGTTAGCACGTATTTTTCAGGACAAATTCCATCAACGCGCCAAAGACTTCTCAAACGGATTCAAACGGTGTCTAAACGCTGGGCAAAGGGACATGCCGGACATGCATGGGAAAAAGTTCTTTGCTGGAGGGGTTTTCATTTTGCACGGCGTTCTGTCCGTCGATGCTTGGTTTTCGCTCCCTTCGCAGCGAAGCAAACTAAACGAGAACCCAAGCATAGGATATGCATCAGCGTGAACGGACAGGTGGGGAAATAGCTTGGGAAAAGCTCTGCTGGGAGGGAGTGGCGCTGAAAATGCGGAGCTGTTGGCACGGGGTTTACACAGAGCAGCTTTTACACAGAGGAGCTTTACACAGAGGAGCTTTACATGGAGGATCTTTTACACAGAGAAGGTTGTACACAGGAATGGTTTTACACAAAGAAGCTTTTACACAGAGAAGTCTTTATACGGAGTAGTCTTGACACAGAGAAGCTTGCACGCACAGAGGCTTTTAGACAGAGAAGCCTTTTACGCAGAGCAGCTCTTACACAGAGCACCTTTTACACGGAAAAGCTTGTACACGCAGAGGCTTTGACACAGAGAAGTCTTTACACGCAGAGGCTTTTGCACAAGGAAGCTTTTACACAGGAAAGCTTTTACACACAGAAGCTTGTACACAGAGAAACTTTTTTCACCGAGAAGTCTTACACAGAGGAGCTTTTACGCACAGACGGGTTTGCACAGATAAGTCTTTACACAGAGGAGTTTTTGCACACAAAGTGTTTACACACAAAAAACGTTTAGGCACAGAGGAGCTTTACACAGAAGATTTTACAATTAGAAGCTTCTGCATGGGAAAGCCTTTGCACAGAGAAGCTCTTACACACAGAAGCATTTACACACAGAAGTTTTTTCACAAAAAACCTTTACACAGAAACTTTGACACACGGCGCGTTTACACAGAGGAGTCTTGACACAAGGACGCGCTTGCACACAGAAGCCTTTACGCACAGAAGCTTTTTTGCACAGAGTAGCTTTTACACAGAGAAGTCTTTACACAGAGAAGTCTTGACACAGAGAAGCCTGTACACACGGAGGCTTTTACAGAGAGAAGCCTGTTATACAGAGAAGTCTTGACACACACACACACAAGCTTTTACACAGAGAAGTCCTTACACCAAGGAGATTTACACACAGAAGCTTTTACACACAAACACGTTTACACACAGAAGGTTTTACAAATAGAGGCTTTTACGGCGCGCAGAAACTTTTACACAGAGCAGCTTTTACACACAGAAGCTTTTACACAAAAAGCCTTTACACAGAGAAGTTTTCACAGACAGGAGCTTTTGCACAAGGAAACTTTTACAGAAGAAAGATTTTACACACAGAAGCTTTCACGCACAGAAGCTTTTTACACCGAGAAGTCTTACACAGAGGAGCTTTTACGCACAAACGCGTTTACACACAGAAGCCTTTACACAGAGGAGCTTTTGCACACAGAAGCCCTTTACGCACAGAACCTTTTGCACAGAGTAGCTTTTACACAGAGAAGTCTTACACAGAGAAGCTTTTACGCACAGACGCGTTTACACAGAGAAGTCTTTACACAGAGGAGCTTTTACACACAGACGCGTTTACACAGAGAAGTCTTTGCACAGAAGAGCTTTTGCACACAGAATCTTGTACACACAGACGCGTTCACACACAGAAGGTATTACAAACAGACAACTTTACGGCGCACAGAACTTTTACATAGAGCAGCTTTTACGCAGCGAAGCTTGTACACACAGGGGAGCTTTTATATACAGAAGCTTTTACACAAAGCATTTTTATACACAGAAGCTTTTACACACAGAAACTTTTACACACAGAAGCTTTTACACACAGAAGCTTTTACGCAAAGAAACTTTTACACACAGATACTTTTACACACAGAAGCTTTTACACACAGAAGTTTTTTCACGAAAAAACCTTTGCACAGAGGAACTTTTACACAAAGAAACTTGTACGCACAGACGCGTTTACACACAGTAGCTTTTACGCATAGAAGCTTTTGTACAGAGAAGTCTTGACCCATCTTTCATCATGTCTCATTTTCCATGATCGTTCACCATCTGTCATATCTTCATATCTTCGTTTTCATGCTCTTTTGGTCAACTCCCTGCGTCGTTTAGTTTTCATTTCGCACGGTGTTCTATCCATCCACGCTTCGTCCTCGCTCCCTCTGCGGCGAAGCAAACTAAACGAGAACCCAGGAAGCGACTAGAAAGATGGGATAGAGTTAATTACATCAGCAGAAATAGCGACTAGAAGAATGTAGACGTAGCTGACACAGCATGCTGTGGTGAATTGTGGCCCTGATACCATCAGTGCGCACGATGTTTCAGTAAAGATCTTACGTCGATTTCGTGCAGAGCACAGCTGCCCACACCACGATATTCTTAAAAAAAGGCGTGCTGCGTGCCGTCTTGCTTTTGGGTTCTCTGGCCCACCTTGTTCTTTTAGGATTTATGTAAATGTCTTGACATGGGTCAAGATTGGGTGGAAAATGAAAGCTAAGCATCAGAATCCGATTTCTTCAAGTCAACAAAAAAATGGGGATCGGGATCAGCTGCTAGTACTCCTCCTCGGAAGCCCACTTTAAAAAAAAATGCATGAAGAAAGGAACTCTTCTACTGTGGGGATTGCTGTCACCACTTCTGATAGATGCCCAAGCAGGAAACTGTTGATATTCATTCATACATATAATCATGTATAGCTGGAACCCAAATGAACCCTCCAAAATGGATGGTTTGCCCATGTTTGCCCTCCATTTTGTGGGTCAACAGCTTCAAACCAAGCCTCCTTTCAGGGTTCCAGCATATCTATCTAGCTATCTATCCATCTATCTATCCTGCTTGGTGCTTGTTTTGGGTGAAATCCCAAAGTTTTCTGCTGAACATGTCGGCCCAATGTCGGCTCCCCTAGGCTCCCCGGGCGGCATGCCAGGGGGTCGTGCTGGGAAGCCCGGTGGCATTCCAGGCCTGGTTGGGTTTCCAGCAAATTTACCTATCACACATAGGGATTTAACATGATTTAGCCATCAATAATGATGAATTAACCATCAAAAATAGGGATTAAACACTATCAAACATAGGGATTGAACCATCAAAAATATAGATTTACCTATCAAAAATTGGGGAATAGCTATCCAACATGGTGATTCAACGTAGCCATCAAAAATGGTGATTTTACTCTCAAAAATTTTAGATTTGAAGCCAACAAAGTTGGGGGTGACAATCCAGCTAATTAGCATAGATACGGACATTAAATAAAAAAAACACCAAGTATAGATAATATCCTTGGGAAACCATTGGCTTTCCATATCAATGTTGATTATACTTTACGTATAGAATCTATAACTCAATGTTATACTTAATTATAATGTAGATTTATCATGATTTATCTACGTATACATTCCTTTTTTTCCACAGATCAGTAGCAGCTTGATCACTTGGTCGTGTGGTCCTAGGTCTTAGCGACCCACGCTTAACCCAGGCTTGGAAGACAGTACGGTAAAATCAACGAACATCCACCGATCATCCATCCAACCGCAATGAAAAGTACTGTATAAATGAGATCTATGGTAGTATCCAAAAGTATGGTTTTCTCTCCTGCAATCGAGACAATCATAGACTGTCTCGAGACTCTTTTCGTTCCGTGAGCAGTGTCGAAACATGTCAATACTTTTTGGAAAATCCCCTACATACTGTTGTTTGATGCGACGTCCCAGTTCATTGAATGCATTGATTCTGATACTTCGCATATGAAGGGCAGAAAAAAAGGACAACTTTATTCAATAAACTAACATCATAGTTTTGGTGAAATATATCGGACTAGACTATATCCTTATTCCATGCCCGTTCAACCCCTTAAAATTGCAATAGTCGTCAACCAACCCTCCTTAATTGAATCTCCACGTGTTTGATGGTTAAAATATGTTAAAACACCTATAAATCATCAAGCACCTGAATTGTTTCCAGATTTTTCATGCTTCAAACATCTGTTCTAGTATACCAAATACAAAACCCTGACTGTATTTCATGAGATGCTGGTTTATTTGGCGCATCTCTGGAATATTCTTGAATTTTTTATGATCCGAGTGGGCCCTGCGCAAAAAACGTTAACATAGATGCGGGAAAATCCCGCGTTTCGAAACCCAGTGTTTCCTAAAATGGGGATCCCCAGTCGTCACCATAGCTTTACTACGTCATGGTCTAATGACTTGGATATTTACGTGGTTTATAACTTCTTTTATAACTCCTATTGCTCCTATTTCACTAGGGTTTATGGTATACATATGGAGGTTAGAAACCAGCTTATCATCCACAGTGAAACACCACATCTCCACATGCTTTTTTTGACCCGGTAGAACATGGTAGAACATGGTATCACTGGTTAATAACCCATTTTTTATCCCATGGGAAAACATGGGAACATCTCCCTTCTCTCGGCATCCCCTGAGAGAAAATCTGCAGGTGTCCCAGGTGTCCCAGGTGTCCCAACGGAGCACCGCCCAGAGCCGCAGGCGCTTTGGGCTGCATCTGGATGGCAGCCGGACCTGGGCCAGGGAAGGGCTAGAAAGCAGGGGAAACAAATCGGGGTCTAAAAACTATATATACATATATGATATATGTATACGTACAGTTTTATATATAATTATCGTATATAGTCTATAATTATCGTATATAGTCTATATATATACTATATGTATATATACATATAGTATATATATATAATTATATATATAATTATATATATATTTGCTACAACCAAAAAGATGTGAATCCCGGGGCTGTCTTGATTTGTTTCATAACTGGTTCAGAGATGTGGACAGATTCCGCCAGGTTCACCTGCCAACTTCAAAGCACTTCAAGGGATGCCCGATTTTTAAACGCTGCAACGTTCGATGGCGAATCCTATATCTTATATTATCTTATTAGATATGCTATGTAGCAAAACAGCAAGTTTCAGGTTGGGCATTACATGGCATTACAAAGCATCTACCGTATACCTATTATATCCTGTCATTATATCCTATGATTATCTATGATTATCATTCCCCGTGGCTAACGCTTTGTCACCAAATCTGGGCGGAACCGGCCACCCACTCCACGCACAGGACCAGAAAGTCCGGCTGGGGCCGAACTCAAGGGCCTTGGGAGGTCCACCGGTGCCACCAAAACATTCCCATGACGGATCCGGCTGGTGCTGGTAGTGCTAACATGACTGGGGTATATTGATGGGATCCATGGCACACCATCGAAAAAGCAGCACCGTTAGGATCCGTCATGGGATTCCTATTCAGCAAGAAATGCCAAGCATTCTTGATCTTCTTGGGATTTCTTGGGATTTGGGTAGGATTTGGGTAGGATATGGTAGGATACACCGCAGATCAGCAATGTGAAGACTGATTGAAGACTGTTAATTTCCATGGCCAATCTGATTCGCGACAAATATCATCTCTGGGAGAAAAACAACTCTACGTCAAATCACCTATCTGTCTACAACCCATCAACCAATCATAAACCAACCATAAACCAGTCACTTTAAATCTCAACCTGTGGATTGTCTTCACCATGGATTTACGCCAGGGTACGCAGCCGGCATACCACGACCCGCCACCTGCAGGTTACAGTGACTTCAGAATCATGGGTTGATGTCACATCGATTTTTTGACGAGGTCGATTCAAGGTCGGCGATACTTCATGATTGTCCAACTGTTTCAGACTTCAATATGTTATGGAGATTTCTGGAGCGTATCAAGGACCTGTGCTGTAAAACTTTCATGGTAACATGTTGTAACATCCAACAGGCGCTCGGGAGGTGCTGATAAAAATCATGGCAAGAACAGGGGGAATTTTTCATCCCATCCCACTGGAGAGAACTGGTGATCCTGCAAGATCAGCAAGATGCATCTGCCTTGGTAAATCTGGTCTAATGTCTAGTCAAAATCTAGGCTGGTCACATTTTTCATGGTGTTCTATAGATTCTATGGTCTTCTCGTCATTATTTCTAAGCAGTTTTCTTCATGACGCTTGGTTCTCCGACCCATTTTAGTTGGATAACCCCAAAAAAATCTAAGATTACATCGACATGTTTGGTCGTCGTATCTCCATACTTCTTGGCTGAACTCCACACGCTGGCTTGTTGCAACCGCCGTTTCAGTTGTAGATTCCTGGGGGCCATCTTACTGCGTTTCTTGTTCAAATCTCCACTTCAATTTCCACCATTTTGATTGGTTGAAAGCTGTTGAAGGTGTCATTTTCCACTGGAACCGAGCATCACTAACCTCATATACCCCAAGCACCCAAGACAACGAGTGCGCATCTTTAGTAGCACGAGTCAAATCCCAATTTGTGAAATCCTCAAGTGAGTTTGTCTGAAAATTGGGTATACCCCCCAAATGGCTGTATAGGGCAAATCATGTGTAAAATCCGTGGATTTGGATGCATTTTCCCTAAATTGTCTCCACAAATCTAAGTCCTGATCCCCTGACCCTTGAAATTGTCCGTGTTGATCACGTGTTACTGTTCAAAAACCACATCTTTATCATGTTTTACCGTTGAAATCCCATTGTTTTACCATGTTTTGAACTCTTAAAATCCCAATTTTTGCTGCGAACCTCCCCATTGTTTCGGAAGGCGCCCACCTGTCCACGGCCAGGACCCGGTTGAATGTCCGGCTTCTTGGGCCCGGTGGGGGGTGGTGCCTGGCAACAGGAGATCATGTTCAGGATGGGGTGGGTCAAGTTACCTGGTTGGTGGTTTTAACATGTTTTAAGCATCTTGAAAAATATGAAAGTCAGTTGGGCTTACCATTCCCAATATATGGAAAAATAATAAATATTCCAAACCACCAACCAGTTACCTATGAAATTACCATATGGAGGTTTCCATAAATGGGGGTGTACCCCTAAATCATCCATTTTAGATTGGGTTTTTCCATGAAATAAACCATCCAGCTATTGGGGGTACCCCCATTTATGGAAACCCCCATAAGACTGGGGGAATAAACATAGATTAACCAGCAATTCTAGGGTAGGCACCAGGTTTTGACCGTTTTGACATCCCACTCCCATGTGAATCCAATGCGGAATGATTTGGCTATGGGTCTAAAAACCTGGTACCTAGTGACCTAGTGAACCTCAAAATAGCTGGTAAACAGATGTTCATCCCACTAAAATTGATAGGTAATAGGTTTTGACCCACCCCCATTTTGCCATTATATCAGACACGAAAAAGGGAGCCATGGCAGCCATGGTCACCTCAGTGACCGCGGTTTTGGATCTCATGAACTACCAGACTATTCTGACTATTCTGCGAAAACCGGTGCAGACCAGTGCCACCTATTCAGGAACTTTCTCCAAATACAGATTTTGGATGCCGGGAGTTTTACACTCCTTGGCTTCAACAAACATTCTCACTGTTATGTCCTTCATTCTCGAGCAGGAACTTCGAATCTGCCCTTCGGCCAGATTTACCATGTCTTTTCACAAGTTGCTCCTCCTGCAGTGCCGGCTATTTTCTACCACATCCACATCTTCTCCTTCTTCAAGTTTCCGTTCTCTTTGACTCCACGTTCAAGACTATGGGGGCAGTCTTGCATACTCATCCATTTTCTTCTCCTTTCTTCGGCTGGTACGACATACTCTCCTTCCTGCAGAGGGCCAAGGACTGGTTCTCACCATCTCCGGTGGCATGCCGGGAGACCACGGTCCCTCCTGCCTGTGAGAGACAAGTGGTCACGAAACCTGCTGTGCGTCACGGGACTTACTCCTTCAAGCTATTTTCTCCTTTGTTATACAGTTTCTCCTTGTTTTCGTGTTTTTGGGGTCCACCTTCCCAATTTCATTGGGTCCCGTGTTGTAGGTGCACGTTAGCAGCTTATCCAGTAGCTCAAATTGATCCTTGTGTCATACATTGTTTCTCTTTTGTTTCTGCACCTTGCTGTTGGTATGCTGCTGCTGGCGTGTAGTTCGTCATGAACTGCATATCGCTGCGGAAAAAATGGGGTTTCTTAAGTCATGGGGGATCCCCAAGTCACCATGGGTTTCAATACTAAGTCATGGTCTAATCACTGGATGATTTGGGGGTACCCCATTTTAGGATACCATATCTTCCAATCTGGAATGAATTCTCATATGGATGAAGAATGATAAAATATGATGAAATATGATGAAATATGACGAAATATCATGAAACATAATGAAATATGATGAAACATAATGAAAGATAATGAAATAGGATGAAATATGATGAAATGAAAGAACCCTTGGAATCCTGCAGCAATTGGCTGACCTTCATAAGCAAAGAAACGACCATATTTCATTCCCGGCTCTCTGCCATGATTCCTTGAAGATAAGATGCCTGGTAGTTGGGGTAAAAAAACATCTGTTGACTGGTAGTAAAATCAACAAAATAGCGTCAACTTGACGATGGGACTGGGATTATCACCTTAAGTAAGATATTATAACATGTGAAGAAAATATGAAAACAACATAATATGGGCATTTCCTAAGTCATGGTGGTTTTAGCCTAGTTTTCATCCATTTATAGCTGGGATTTTCTACTATAAACCATCCAGCTATTGCTTCAACCAACCACGCCGCGGCCTCGGCCATCAGGGACACGATAGTCTCGCCTGGAAACGCTGCATCCGGTCTATAAAACACGCATATATATATATACATACATACACTGTATGTATGTACGTACGTACGTATGTATGTATGTATGTATGTATGTATGCGGCATTCTACAATTGGAATCTACATTATGTAGTTCCCAGAAAGTAGGGTGTCAAAGGCACCATCGAGTGTGCCTTGCTTCTGCATGAAACCATCCAATATCCAACTGCTTTGGTCCTTGGGTGGTCTACTACCTACTGTAATCCAACGAAAAAGCAGCATCGCCTCGCAAGACGATAAAACCTGCGGCGATTTTGAAAGAGACCAACCGGCTGGAGGCAATCAAGCGCTGTAGCATGCTTTAGCCAGAGAAGAATGACTAGAACTGGGGAACTGGGGAAAAGATGGCTTAAAGGTGGCTTGAAAAGGTGGCTTAAAGGTGGCTTAAGTCATTTCCTTTTTTGTTTTTTTCCCATCTCGGGTCCCTCTCGAGGCTTTCGTCCCGAGAACCAGCAGGGAGGACGTTCAACCAACAAGTATTTCACCAGCATTCCAGGTGATGGGGCTGTCTGAAAATGCAGGACCCATATAAAGTCACCATGGATTTCAATACTCAGGAGCTGCTCCAACTTAGGATGATTTGGGAGTACCCAATATGGGTACCCCTATGACTTAGGAAACCTCCATATTATATATATATATTATAATAATATGGTATGTATATATGTATATGTACATATATATATACAGTATATACATGTGATTTTTTATGTGGAAACAAACCAGAACCCAATTCTCCACCATAAAATGGGCCCGGACCTAAGGTGCGCTTCACCTCTTTCTCTTCATCCTTTCGTCCCTTTGACCTGGCTACCGAAAAGGCAACCGTGGCACGGTTAAAAAACAACGTGAGACCTGGGATTTTTCCACGTAGCGAACTGGAGAATCATCATGTTTACCCTCTGGTAAACTAACATAGCTATGGAAAGATCCACCATTTTCAATGGGAAAATTCACTATTTCTATGGCAATTTTCAATAGCAAACTGTTAGTTTACCAGAGGGTAATTAACATGTTTCATATAGGGAAAAATGATCAACCATTTTCTGTAGCTATAGTTAAATTACCAGAGAGTGTATGTTGGGAAGAACCACAATGAGTTCAATTCGGGATCACCAAAAAATCCAAAAGATGCTTTGGAACATATGACATAACTCTACTGTAATTCGAACTCTAAACCACCGTCCAGATTCAACGAAACCTCCAGGCTGATGCACTGAAAACCAGGACCTCATCCAATCTCAAGTTTAAAGAGTTTACCGGTGAAGCTCGCTTGGGCGGTTTGAACTCACCTTGGTGGAAAGAAAATGAAGAACCACACACCGATTCTGTGGCTGGCGTGTCGCTCTCGTTTTGCCGCTAACGTGGCGGTGCAGCGGCGAACTAAATGGAGGTTAAGATGGAAAAACACATCTACAAATGGTGGATGTTCAATTGCGATATTTGATTACCGGCAACATAACAACCATCTGTCTGAGTTCATAATAATCTTACAACTAGCAGGGGATGATTCCCCCAATGCTCACCATGGTGGCCAGGGACGCGCCACTGTACATTTCAGGCCGTCCGGGCAACGCAATCACGGCCACGCGCACCTTCAAACAGTTGTGTAGTACCCTCTGCTCAAAGAAGCATGGCGAGACCCAGCCATTCGGATCCATTTAGATGGTGCTCTTGATATATGTTCTCATTTGAAAGGATGATTTAAATTGCGATATTGGACCAATGTCACCGAAGTTTGTCGAAGGATCTGTTCTTTCGATTTCCTGATGATTTGGGCATCCAAAGATAATCCAGTTTTCTACTCAGCTTCCAGGGTTCCAAACCCAACAGTGGCTGCTGTTGGGAACTTGCAAAATAGGCATACAGCGGCATACACATTCTTCCTGCTGGTCATGTGTAGTCTTTTTTTGCTATTCCTGGCAGTACCTTATATGTAGATATGCACGTGTATAGAAATACATATGTAATTACGCATATATATATATACATATCACATACATACATACATCAGTAGATGTAATTAGATGCATATGTGTATATACATCATATAGACAGTGTGTATGTGTATATATATCATATATATATATGTATCCAATTTTGCTTGCGACTGCCACCTATCATCTTTGCTGGAGATCTCCTTGAAGATGCCTAGACATTTTTTCATCACCAGGGATTCGTATCATCGACTTGGATACCCAAAAAAACATGCATGCATGATCTTTAGCTGGTTAGTACACTCCTCAACTTACAGAAAAAGATTGGTTAAATATGGGTAAATGGTAGCTGTATTCTTGGGTTTACCCAGCCAAGGTTTCAGGATTTACCCGGATGACATTCTCATCTCATGTCAGCCGTCATTTCGCTTGGTGTTTCTACGGTTGCTACACCCTCACCGCGCTCAGTTCTGGGCAGCCACATCCACCTGCTCCGTGATAAAACACCTTTCGACACCCAGGAAATTTTAGAACCCCCGAAAGTTACTGGTTGATCAGCATTTTCCGGATGAAAATGTGTTAAAGTTGCCATTTTCATCGGGTTTTCCTTAATTTTCAGCCCATCACTCCCTGAACAAAATCCTGACCTATCCCCAAGGCCACCTTTGCCTTGTGGGTGTCAGGTAGCTCGGCGCCAGTGGCAGGCGCTGGTGGCTGCGGTGTTTTTTTTTGGGCCTGCCATGGGAATTGACGAAAAAATCGTCCTGAAAAGATGTGCCCGCAATGAAAATGGAGATTCATGGCAAATACCCTCTGGTAAACTAACATCACTATGGAAAATCACCATTTTTAATGGGAAAATCCACTATAAAGTGCAATTTTCAATAGCTATGTTAGTCATTACCAGAGGGTATGGTGTTTTCCACAAACCTTTCAGAAGAGAATCTCAGCACCCATGGTAAGTTGGCCAGAACTCATCAACAAAGTCGGGACTGTATGATTATATGTGTCTACATCTTCTAGCACCACCACAACACAATCTCATTTTCTGGGTTATATTAGAGTCCGTCCACCATCTTTTCCAGGATTCATCCAATCTCTTTCAGTTAAAGAAATTAGGATAACATTCAGGATAGTCCTAAGGATTAACGTCAATTAACAGCACTATCAGCAAATCTGGATCCCAACATATCCTAACAGTCCTAACATTAATTAACACTTAAAGTTAACATAATTAACCATCATTTCATCATGTTAAATGTCATTAATCTCCATTTATAATCAATTAACCGTCATTTTACCATAATTATTATCCTAACCATATCTCCATATCAATCATATCATATCTCCATATCTCCATCATCTTTCCCAGGGATAAATTCGAATACCACTGTGCCTCGTGGCTGTCCACCTGGGTCACCTCTGCCTCAGCTGGCGCCAAGGGCCGTTTGCGGATGAACAAAATACGGGAGTTTTATGAGCGCTTCAATAACTTGTTTCATGGTGTTTCATGATATTTAATAGGATATCACATATTATATATATATATTGTATATGAATATACGTTGTATACACTTGTATATATATATATACATAATATGTTATAATATATATATATATATGTATACGGTAATTATATGTATATGTACATTTCTATACTACAGCAATCAATAGGAAGATGGGGTGATGAGGATTTACCCTTTGGTCATCTAAGCGTTTGCCACGGAACATGGCCATTTTTCTGCGCAAAAGGAGTTTCCCATTGGCCCGCCATATAGTTATTGAGCATGACCATTGAAACAGTTGATTTACGTATCAAACATGTTGACTTTCCACAACTATATGGAAAACCAGGAGGTATATCATTACTATACTATGGTTAATTGTATATTATATATAATTACTATATAATTATCTCCATTTGCATCCCATTCTTTTCCAAAATAGCAAATGGAGACTATCCCAGCGGTTCCCCGTGCCTCGTCGTGGGTCTCATCCGACTCATCGTGGTTTTCCCCGGATGGTGCCTCGGCATGGAAAAACGCTGCATGTGGCAATCGCACCCGTCATGACGACATCGCTGCCGTGTTGGGGGAAAAGATATTTTAGTTATAATATATTTATATAATTATATATATATACGGTATATACTCATATTATACTCATACCGATTCATACCCTATTCTTGAGGAATCATGTTCATCAGGGGTACCCAGCAAGCCTGAGGAGGGGCGTTTGCCTGCTTGCTTTTGGGCGGTCTCCTAGGACACAATTCATCATGAGAATTGAATCTCAGAGGCCGAAGAATAATAGGTTGGCTGCTTGGCATGCTTGGCTATGCGAAAGGGAAATAGTACTAACACCGACCTACTATGCCCTACTTCTTCAAACAAAAACAAAAACCTGCAATATTCGGAAGTGGAGGCTCTAAAAAAGGCTTGGATCCTCAAGTCAAGTGGGTACGTGCAATCCCGCATCAAGATCATCAAGTGGTCAAAAGTGTGCAGAGTTGCGGTACCATTTTGGTTGGACATCTCTTTCACCAAACGACTTGTTCCAGGCCTACCAGACCAGCGAGGTGGTCGTAATATTCTGTAACCAGACATGTCAATTGAAAATCGAGGAAAATCGCCTCCCAATGGCGATTCACTCGGATTTTTCAGTTCTACAAATGGAATTTCCATTGCCAGGTTAGGTTAGCCAAACAAGGGCTATTTTGAAGCCAACCCCAGCCCCCCAGTCTGCATCCTCCATCTCGTTGGCTTTCCCTTCCCACTTCGAGGGACAGGATTTTGACCGCAGCTTCTTTCCACTTTGGCCCTCCTGATCTAAAAAGCGGTGCCAAGGGATCAGGGCGTTTCCCGGTTTCGAGAAAAATTACTTCACTTCGAATGATCCCCACCACGACATTTATACATTTTCTTACTGGCAAATCTTCAGGCATTCTATCTGGCATATCTTCTGGCATTCTATCTGACATTTTATCTGGCATATCTTCTGACATTTTTTCTGGCATTCTATCTGGCATATCTTCTGGCATTCTATCTGACATATCTTCTGACACTCTTTCTGACATTCTTTCTGGCATATCTTCTGACATTCTATCTGACATCTTTTCTTCCCGTTGAGGTCCGGCAGTGCCCACTGCGATCTGGAAGTCGCGGTTGAGGTCCGGCAGTGCCCACTGCGATCTGCAACTCGCGGTTGAGGTCCGGCAGTGCCCACTGGGATCTGGAGCTCGCGGCGGCAGTGCCCACTGCGACCTGGAAGTCGCGGTTGAGGTCCGGCAGTGCCCACTGCGATCTGCAACTCGCGGTTGAGGTCCGGCAGAGCCCACTGGGATCTGGAGCTCGCGGTGGAGGTCCGGCAGTGCCCACTGGGATCTGGAGCTCGCGGTGGAGGTCCGGCTGTGCCCACTGGGATCTGGACCGCGAGGAGGAGGCGGAGGAGGAGGAGGAGAACAGCTCTGATAAAATCTAACAACCCTCACCTGGCAGGTGGGGAAAAACATGAGGTGTTTTACAAGGGGCTGCAAAAGCATCAGGTTACCTACAGGATCATGGCCATCTTGAATCCAACCCTGGCGGCTGAGCCTACACAGATAAACTACCAAATTGGGCATCAATACTTGATGGTCAATAGAGATTTCCCTATTGGATTGTTGGTATAATTCCCAATAATCATCAATGAAAAGGGGGTTTCAATAGTGCTCAAATAGAGTGCTTCCTTGACGTTTCTGTCAGTTTCACCCTGTTGGTTGGAAAAAAAAACACCCCAGTTCGTTGGCGCAAGCCAGTGATGGCAAAACATACACACTTCAGGACATGCTCGTGAATCGGCAATTCATGCGGGCACCCATGCATTTCAGGTAGGCATAGTAAAAGCAATGAAGATGTAAAATGATGTAAAATCACAAGCCAGCTGTGCCTAGCAACGTCTAGATGAGTCGCTCACGAGGATCCATATGGTACTAATCTGGCGATGGAAATGTTCCAATCCAGGGATGATTCCCTAATCCGAAGCATCATGTCCAGTGACGTTCCAGGCTTCGGTTGCTAAAATTTATCGATATATTGCCAATATTGCTGGTCATCGTGATTATATATATATATAAATATTATATAAACATTATATAGATCAACAAATAGATCAAGTTTTTTTCCCCATGGTATCAGCTTTTTCAGCACGGTTATATCAACTGGTTACCATCACCGCCCAGTGCCTTGGGGCAACCGGAGCCACTGGAGTTGGGTCGGCTTTCTGTAGGCCATCCAATAACACCCTGGCGGCGAGTTAAGCAACGGGCCATCCAAGATCCACACCGTTGCAGGGTACCCAAATTACACCGGTTAAAGCCGGTTATGACTCACAGGCTATGCGGAAAATGAGCCATATTTATAGATAATGTACCTTATATGTAGCTTTTTTGAAGTGGTGATTTGTCCATGGCTATGTTAAATAAGCAAAGGGTAAATTAAATCCTATTGCTCTGAACATGTGTTGCAAACCTTTGAAAACCATGGGTAACAGAAATCTTAAGATTAGTAGCACTATCCCAATCAAAATTGCGCAAAGTTTAAAGATGTTTAAAGTATGGAATTTACCAACTGCCAACTCACCATTTGCATCCATTTGCTTTCTCTATCTCTGTGTGAGGGTCCCTGTTAGCGGTAAGACCCCTATGTGTGATGCTTAATGGGAACATCTCCAATGTGATTCTCAAAAAGTCCAATCTCCTCGGTGGTTTTCTGCTCCCATTTTCTCCAGACCCATCATACCCATCTGATGTCATCTCCTCAAACTCTCGAGGTGCAAATCAACGTCAATCGCCAGCGCCCTTGCAGGGCAGCCCTCAGAACATTTCACTCCGAAAGCGGACAGCAACAACTTCCCACCCTCCAGGACTTCCAGCAGACCTGCGGCTGCAGCATTTGGGATTTCACCAGAAAGGTGGATTTTGATCGTGTTTTTACCAGAAATTTACCAGGAAGGATTGGTTTTTTGCAAGCAAAAACGTTGGGGTTTTCCCAGTTTTCCCAACCAAAGTTGGGGTTTCATCAGCGAAACACCAACTGAAAGTCACGCAGATGCGAAAAACGCATCTAAGATTCATGTCGGAGGTTTCCTGAGGTTTGGCCCCAAGGATTGGCTGCCAATTATGTAAACCCAATGCCATAAACCTACCATATGGGGAATTTTTTTTACCAACCATTTATGGCCATCTTGGGGATGGTTAATAGGTGGCTTTACCACATTATCAATCATTATCATACATTGTCTATACAAGGGCACGTACAGCCATCATATACCCTTAATCCATCTTGATCCAAGCTTTTGTTGTGGAAAATACAGGATGGAGCTACTACTGCGTTCACTTGCACATGGTATGTTCCGTGCCTTGTTCCACTTCCTTCATAATTCCTGGCAAAAAGAGGGATCAGAGGGATGCACAAGAAAAAGACTGTGGCATATGGGTCAGTCTGAAAATGGCCCAATGGTGTATGCTGCTGGGACCCAAAAAAAATGAAATTTTGACGGGGCTCCCTGGCACCCGATTTTTCAGACAAACCCTTTTTGCAGCATACACATTGAATAGAACCCCATGGGGCTTCTGGGTTTGGAGTCAAGTGTCAAGCAAAAATCTGACCCATTCTAAAATGAGGGAAACTGAAGCTGAAATGTGCTTAGGGCGTTTGCACTTGGCAACCCTTTGGACTTGTCACCTGCACAGCTTGTGGCACAGCAGTACTCGCTGCCAAAACATCAGGAGAACTCCGTCATATCTAGTTAGGCTTTGGATGGTTCTCTCAGGGACAGGAATACTTAGTTGACTATCGCAATACTACTAGGAATTTATTACCATGGCTAGATGACTATTATGACGCGTGCTATAGTGGTTAACCACAATGTGTGTCAGATTGGGTGGCACTTCCAACACTTTCAACTCTTATATGGCCAATCACAGATATCAAACATTTTTGTTCGAGCTGGTTAGGTTTCTAGCCCATCAAAATGGCAAAAAAAAACATGAAACACCGGACTCACCCGTTGCGTTTCCCTGCTTGAAATCCCATGTGTTTTAATCCAAAGAAAAAACCTGTGCGAATCTCCCAAAAATCTCAAAGGAATTCACCAGCCAAGTTATCTTCCGAGGTCTACCGGTCCAGTTTTTTCCCCTGTTTTCCACCAACCACCCAGGCCGGGTAGATCTGCACCTTCCACGTGCGCGAGGGCAGGTGCTTAAAGCTCACCGAGCTGCCGCAGCTCCTGGTTTTTCGCCTGGAAATCGCCCAAGGCAACGTGCAAACATCCCAGACCCTCGTCCTGGGCACTGCCAACACTGGGACAAGAAATTTGATGAGATTTGGGGAAAATCATGGAAAAAAATGGGAAAATGACGAGAAAACATAAGGGAACAACTCTCTAAAATCATGGTAAAACCATGGGAAAATGACGAGAAAACATAAGAGAACAACTCTCTAAAATCATGGAAAATGGGAAAATGACGAGAAAACATAAGGGAACAACTCTCTAAAATCATGGTAAAACCATGGGAAAATGACGGGAAAACAAAAGGGAGCAACTCTCTAAAACCATGGTAAAACCATGGGAAAATGATGACAAAACATAGGGGAACAACTCTCTAAAATCAAAAAATGTGAACGCCCACGGCAGATGGACTGGT
This sequence comes from Cladocopium goreaui, assembly GCA_947184155.2. Classification (NCBI taxonomy): domain Eukaryota; class Dinophyceae; order Suessiales; family Symbiodiniaceae; genus Cladocopium; species Cladocopium goreaui. Next base: position 78,990 of record CAMXCT020001890.1, on the reverse strand, counting down.
CAGTTAACAATCCCTTTTTTCCAAGGGGTATGTCGAAAAAATGGTGGATACACCATGTATCATGGCAATCAAATAACATCAAAAAAATGCCAAACAAAAAACATTCATTATCCCGGCAAGAGACCCCAAACAGTGTGGGGGAAGTAAAAAGGTCATGCATTATAAGCTTGATGATCACGATGATGATGATGATGATGATGGGGATGATGATGATGATGATGATGATGATGGGGATGATGATGATGGTGATGGTGATGGTGATGATGATGATGATGTTAACGATGATGATGATGATGATGATGATGATGATGGTGATGATGATGATGGTGTTGGTGATGGCAGCGTTGATGATGAAGATGGTGATGGTGTTGATGGTGTTGATGATGATGATGATGATGATGATGATGGCGTTGATGATGATGATGATGATGGTGATGATGATGATGATGATGTTCATGTTGATGATGAAGATGATGATGATGATGATGATGATGGTGGTGATGATGATGATGATGATGATGATGATGCTGATGCGGATGCGGCCAGCATTTTGTGCGAGCCTGCGCAGTCGAAATGCACATGGACATGTCACAAGGAGCATTTCGTTTGGAAATTTACAGGGAAAATGTCGGACGCCCCGGATACCACCTCGATTGAACACCGGCCCTTAACTCTTATCGTAAGAACCCCTCAGTGTGGCCACACTGTTTGGGGAATAAAACATCGGATTGAATGGGATAGCCTATTTGCTTGACCCATCTTCAAAAACATATATTGTTCAATATTAATCATTAAAGAACAGGATTTTGCGGGTCCATCGGCAATCTAGTTTTGAATAATGTTGATTCATATCCAAATAGGTTTGTGTGGAAATAGGATATTCCACAAAATCAAGTGGTTCGTCGTCATTTGTTCTGCTAAGTGGCCATGGTGCCCACAAAAGCATTCGAAACCTTGTTAACCTACGAGTAGGTACTTAACCATCCCCAGAGAAAAAAAACATAAAGTCAAACCCAATGCTAGAATATTGACAAATTACATCAAATTACGATAGATTCCATGGTTTCCCTCCTTTTTTGGGGCTTACGATATACCCAGTATCCCCCTCCGCCTGCGGTCCGCGGGTCCTCCAAGACCGGGCGCAAGGTCTCCACCAAGGTTTTCATGTTGCATAGCTTCTGCGTCATTCCTGGAGTAACGCTGAGAACAATTTGAAAAATTCACTAGTGAAATGTAGGAATTGTTTTTAAAAAAAAAACTATTATATATATATACACATACGTACAAAGATATCTAATAAGAATAGCTATACATCTATGTAAGAATAAACATGAACAAACTAACTGTCTTGAAACAGCAACTGCCATAGCTGATTTCTGTGAGTATCATTGCGGGAAGGCAAAGAACAGCTTTGACACGCCAGAGATGTGCTTTCCTCCCAAGAATCCGATGCACTCAAAAGTACAGCACCCATTGTTCGACTGTGGGAAACCCAGTAAGAATCCCCAAGTTTCGAAGGTTTGTCCCCATATTTCTAGACTTCGGACGCGGAAATCAACTTCACATGTTCGCTTGCCATGTCCCTCCCACTGGATTTGGTCAAATATGGTCAAATCGACCTCCATGAAATAAGGGTGGGATGTTTTTCTGGTGTATCTGGCTTTGTTTGGGTTCCAGTCAGAAACAAAATAGGGGAGACTGGTTAGTTCCAAATGGAAAGTTTAACCCAACTTTGTATATTTCTCATCAGCCACTACATCCCGGAAAACTCACCTTTAATCCTAAAAAATGCAATTTCCAAGTGCAGAAACTCATCTTCCAAACCCCCTTTTGCTCAAAAATGCTCACAAAAAACACAATTTCTCTTGGTTCCCCATGCTTTTGGGAGGTGCCCATGATTTTATCCCGCGCCTGTTTCCCAGGCCCTGCTAAAGAGCTGCAAACCAGTCTTCCCCACCTGCCAGCGCCCACCAACTATGCAAGTATCCCTAGTCAGAGGTCTTCCGCGGACATAGGATGTCCCTGTGGTATTACACTGTTGCGACATCAACCCAGCTCTGCAACCCAACTGCAATGTTTCAGGGTTCCGGGTTCCAGATGTCCCTTCCGGTTCTGGGTTTGGCAAGCAAATGACGCACCACTCCCAGACCCAGAGATGGAGACCCAACAAGTACTGCTGTTGAAAATAAAACAATTGGTTTCCAATAGCACTCTTTCAATTACACAGTGATTATTTGGGGGGTTCTGTTACAATCCCAGTATCTCAACCCCATCATTCTCGGAGATCCCCGGATGATATGTAAAGTGGCTACAACCAGGCTATCAACTACCCATCAGGCACTGCCTGGGTGCGATCGGCCAATTCAGGCAGTTTCTCGTACTTGCCTCCTGAGAGTTGAAAGAGCCTTGGGCTGAGTCATCGATGCCAACGACTCTGACAAAAAAACATCTGAAAAAGGGAAAAAGTCAAGTTTCCCGACTGGCCCAAAGAGTTAAAACCCGAAACCCACAGATGTTGGTGTTCAATGTTTTAAGTGACACCAAGTGACTGAATATGACAGGTCCCCAAACGGCTTGAGGCTTTGAAAGTGATAGACCCCAAGAAATTGAATGCCGTGCGAAAACATCACCAGCCATTTGTGTCTTCCACATGGCGCTGCATCATCGAAATCATGACGTATCATGACCATTTCAGGGTATTTAAACGTGGGTCTGCCAAACATGTTCATAGTGGTTGAGTCTTCAAAAAGTGTTCCCTGGGCCTCAAAACCCTACTGCTGGAGGGAAAAAAAAAGCGTGGTCTGCTGAATAAATGTTCTTGTCCAATCCCAAATGTTTTCGCGTTTATATCTATATCTATGTACCCGGAACCCCCTTATCTTGGAGGAGCTATGCCATAAAATGGAATGGTATCCATCCAAAACAGGGTTACCAGGGTTACAAGGGTTGTGATGTGGGTTCTAGGTCAAATATGTGCGAATATTCGTATAAAATAGAAATAGTAAAATAGATAGCCATAACTACAGTGGATAGTATATATATACATATGTATACATAGATATATACACACATGATGAACATGTATATATATATATGACTTATATAATTGTAATATCATCATATCATTGTATAACATACCCTCCAATAATCAAACATGGCAATGGACAATCCCCTATTAATGATTATCAATAGATGATTTTTCCAGCTATAGACCTCTATTTAGTTCGGAGATTTCCCAGCTAGCCCATGATTGATTACCAAAGGGTATAATCACCATAAACCCTGTATATATATATGTGATAAATTATGATAATGTCATCATATCGTTATATAACGGGTTAGGTTTCAAAACCAGTTCAAAAAAAAACTGACCAGTTCAAAAAAAAACAGTCCGTTATATAACAGATCAGCACTTTCTGGCTAAACGACCCGGGGTCACTCAGTTCGAGGGACAGAGCCACCAGATTCTTCACCTCTCGTTGCTTCGTTGCTTCGGAATCCCACCAACAGGGACTTCAAAAGCCAATTGAAAATGGTGATATAACACTTATGGTGATTTAATGGGGATCTACCATGATCTACCCAATAAAAATGTCGCTCCTTTCATTACACTTGTCCTAATTTCTCCAAAAAAATATGGAGATACTAATTGTTTAAGAGACCCCAAAATTCATGATAAAATAGTTGACTTCAATCTTAATGTGGCAAAAAACCTGATTTTCTGAACCATGAGATGAAACAGGAAACCCCGACAATATGATATGGTTTCTCCAATCAGATGAGGGATATAGCCTTGATATAGCACACAAAACAGTCATTGGAAAATCTCTCAACCATCAAAAGGAAATTGGGCACCCATTAACTCCAACAAAGCCATGAGGCTTGGATTCTTTATCAACTTGTAAGGGGCACACATTCATAGAAGAGGCATGTGCTTTGGTGATCATGTTTCCAGCCCTGTTGTACCGCTTCGGAAAAAAAAAAAAACACATGAATCGGGGACCAATTTAAGTGGGTTTTAAAGCCCTCTGCCGAGGAAGTTGCAGTACCGGATTGTAGTGGATTGTGATGAATGAACCACAAAAAGATGGGAAGCGCCTGTGCTTTGGGCCCCTGGCACAAAAATGTTGGGGGAAAACGATGGGGCTATCGTCTCCCCACTCAGAAGGCAGGTACAAGAATTGCTGGAAAACAAGTCGTCGGGCAAAATTGATGCTGAGTTCGCAAACAATGGCGACAAAGCAAATTAAAATACAGTTAAACCGAATTACATCACCAGGAAATCCGTGTGAGCCACAAAATACCCCTATTCCCTCCCATTGTACTCGTTGGTACATAGCTATGGCTATCCCTAGCATGGATTATTTCATGATACACAACAAGAAAAACCGGTGAGTAAAACGCTTTATATCAACCAACCAACAGGGTATGTTCAATGGTTCATCTATTTCGTTGGTTTTCTTCAGTAAGCTCACGTAGATGCTCCATCTTCAGATGGATTGGTCTCCATTTCCCACAGCATGGCCAATCTTAGATACCATGCAAATAATGTTTATATATATATATGTAGCCAGCTGCTTGTTAGGTCATATATGTACATATTATATATATATTGTGTTTCCCTTTGTTCCAAAAAAGTAATTACTAATCCATCCAATCACTTGATAAGGTCCCCATTCATGACCTTTTTTGTTTTTGTTGTAAAAAACATCGGTTTTTATGATTTCATGGGCCTCACAAAAAAAAAAAATCCAGCATCCCACCGGCCCCACCTCTTCCCGGAGTTGTGGTGAATTTTCGGAGGGAGATCCACACGAGTCTACCGTGGAGACCGTCGAGTCCGTGGAGGAGGAGGAGGAGGAGGAGCCGCTCGAGTCCAGCGTCATGTCGATGGCACGTTGCGCGGCAAAGATGGGTTTCCAGTACGACTCCTGCAGAGAAGTGAATTTTGAGATTGATATAGACCAAATGAGACGTTCTTAATATTAAAAGAAAAACTGAAACTGGTAGATGTTCTCAATCTTGATTTTGACCAAAACCAGAATTCGAAAATATAAGAAAATTTACCGGTACCAAATGCAGTTGTTTGATCATCTTTACAGGCCAAACTGTTTCAAATTACGATTGGACAATTAACTAAACAGAGTTTGCCAGTGATCCCGAAATGAAGATAGAAAAACTTCAATTTACCACTATATTGGGGTTGGATATATTGTTTCAACATTTTTTTGTGCGTTGATATATCCATATGATACATATACATATACATATTTCACATATACATATACATATGCATATTATACAAGTTTATACATATACATATCATATGTAGACTAGATTGTATCATCTCAAATCAGCAACTGTTTGTGGCTGAAATCCCCTGGAACGTCCCAGCTCCTGGGGATTCGCCAGCTCGTGGAGCAGGCGCAAGGCTCGCCAGCGAAGCTGAAGCGACGAGCGAACACCCACGAAGAGTCGGCCTCTCCGCGTGTCTCCGGAGTCTGATGGAAGAATCTATATCCCATAGGATCCATGTATGCTATATATGGTAACATTTCCCATCAATATACCCCAAATGTTAGCATATATACCAGCACCATGGATCCTATGGGTATGAATAATCTATATAATCATCGATAATAATCTATAATAAAAGATAATAGTTGATAACAATAGGTTATATTGATGATGATCTATAATAGTCGATCATAGTCTACAGTAGTCTATAGTACCCTATATTGATGATAGTAACTATAATAATCCATGACTAGTGATACGATGATGATAATCTGTAAGACATCACAGCAACTATAACCTATAGTCTATAATGATCTATGATCTAAAGACGATGATGATGATGATGATGATGACAATAAACTATAGATATGGCTACACTATATAATAATATTGAATAGTCTATTCAAATTATCCTGTATCTATAATCATGATAATATACACATGAATTATATGGAAGTTTCTTAACATGCGGATACCCCAAATCATCCAAGTCATTAGACCATGAATTGGTATTGAAATCCATGGTGACTTGGGGGTACCACCACTTTAGGAAACCTCCATATGTTTTTGGGATGGAAAAAACTTATCTGGAGGAAGTGTAACATTTATATCATCAAGACATGATATCTCAATGGGATTCTTATATATATAGTTAGAACTGGTGCTGCATAGTAACAATGTAATGAGACTATATAGTAATAATGACCAGTATAATTGTAATGATAATAATCATGGCCATGACAAATGTAATGATAGTAGCAAAGTAAAAAAAATCGTAACAAGTATCGTGATGATCAGAATGATATTGATAATGTTAAATGATAGTGATGTAAAACAAGAACCATGATAAGAATAGCAGGAATTATCAAACTGGCGGGACTGCCGGGCAAGACAAACCGAAACTAATTACAGTCTTAGAGGATGGTTGGAACTGTTGGGATGCTAACACCAACAATATTATGTTTCAAAAAAAAAATGATATCAAAAGAAAAACACGAACATATATTACAGTATTGATGGCAATTATAATAATGAGAAATAATACGATAATAATGGTGATAATAAAATAGAGATGGCAATCATGACAAAAAAGAAAAATGTGGTGGCAAATATATATATATATAACTATATATATACACACACGTATGTATAGATTAAAATAGTAATGGCACTAACAATGTCATAGAGTTTATAAGACTAAAATCATTGATATGTTGATGATAATCGCCAAGTATAGCTGCTAATGACAATAACAATGATAGGGATCATGATAGTTAAAAATGATAACGATGATGAACATGATATAAATGATAACACGAAGAAGAACCAGCAGAAGAAGAAGAAGAAGAAGAAACTGATGCCCCAACTTGGAAGACCTACTGAGGGGTCGGTTTGTTTCGCTTGGATATTGCTTAAACCATCACCTCAATAATGGTTTAGTACCCAATAATGCCAATCGTATGGATCTATTCTCCTGAGTTTTTTTAGCGATACGCATACCACGAATTCCAGGAGTTACAGTACCAAGTGGCTGTTCAATCGGGAGCACCACTCTATTCATGGGACAAGATTATCAGGGCCCGGGGGGGAGGGAAGGGGTGGTTGGGAGGTTGGGGGGCATTATTGAAGCAACAAAACATTAGAGAGTTGTTCAGATATTCTGCTGCGGAGATGTTTTTTCCTGAATATCAGAATATCTGTATATTTGTGTTTCAAACATGGGCCCAGGTTGTAAACCAGGATTTTCCTGGTACCAGGGTTTGACCCACGGATTATTGCCATAAACCGGTGCTTGACGAACAAATGTGCAACGCAATTGATGGTAGTACCTTCGTACCTTCCGGTAATCAAATATGGCCAGCTGGGATCCCCATGGCATGTGCATTTAAATTCATTTAGATACGAAAATCATCTGTAGATGGTGGATTTTCCAGCACACCATAGTTAATTACCAGAGCGTACATGAGAACGTGTTTGTAACTTTGTAACTATACAGTTTCAATTTAGAACGCTGCTTCTGTATGGGGTTGTGCTAAACCCATACCAATCAATAATTTCAAAATCACCCGGGTCAAAGTTATTTCAGCATTGCCATGATTTTTCTCTAAACCTCTAAACCCATGTCGGCGTAAACGCCCACTTTCCTGACGAAATCCCCCATTCAATGTATTGGTTTAAGGGAAAATCTACTAGAAGATCATGGATTGTTCCATGAAATAATATGAAATATGGGGGGTCCTGTAATTGTTTTCCCTTATAGAAACCAATCCACCCTATGGTCATCTTAAGCCACCCTAAGGTCGTCCTTTCGCCGGGCCACGCAAGTGACGCTGGTCTTGGGTCACTTCTCCCAGGTCATCCTCTGGAACATCCTCAAGGGAACAAACAACTGGTTCCGTTTTACTATAGGATTTAACTATCAAAAATAGATGGTTTACTGTATAAATAGTATATAAAAAGGACGTTACCGGTACTTGAGTTGTTTATAAAAAATAAATGGTTTTGTCGGACCCGTTGGGGTTTCAAGGAATCTTCTGTGGGACTTAACTATGAAAATTGTTATAGTATGTTATAGTGACCCAATCTACTATATCCATCTGGATGATGTTTTGGATTAACCGATGCATCAAAAAACATATACAAACATTAACCTATGAATCAAGAGGGTTTCTTGTTGGACCAGCCTGATGTTTGATTTGGTTCATTATCTAGGTTTTTCCACCCCACAACCAGGATGTGTTTATCACATATTTGAACATATTCCCTCTGGTAATTAACCAACAAGACTGGTGGCATCATGGGATCTTAACAGGATATGATCCAAGGAGGTTTAGTTAGGGAACTTCCGGGTTACGGACGACGGTCATGGTTAAGCATTCCCACCATCATGTTAGCCACATCATCATGTCAACCCCTTTATCACTTCAACCCCAACATCATGTTAACCACATCACCATGTTAACCACCCATCATCAAGCACTTGGGAAGTGTAACAGTACAGACAGAGGCGTGGAATTCACCGGTGAAAACACTCTAATCGCAAAAATATGATGGAACCAGGATCGGGGCACTTTTGGAAGATGAGGTCGGCAAAATGCACGACACTTCATCGAGAGCTCGATTTCATATTAAATGTGTTTAAAAAAATGAGGGCCGCAGCATCGCGCGGAATCGTGCCCATTGTCAGCGCTGCGCGAACGTTGGTCGATTTGGTGTGGCTCCTGGCTTGCGGGTCTGCAGCTGTGACAAAACGCATTGGCACGGCTGCGCGCAGCAAAGCATGAGTGATGCTGCGACGCTCCTGGCAAGCGGGATTGCAGCTGGAGGTTGCTAAACGCAGTGTAGCAGCTGCACGACAGGTAGTTCTTGACCGTCGTGTTACTCTTGTGCTATGCGGGGTTGCAGCTGGAGGCTGCTAATCGCATTGTGACAGCTGCGCACAGAGAAGAATTTGGCTGCAGAAGCTACAAAAGGGCTAGCTGGGAGGCAGCTCAGAGCATATGTAGCCCAGATAAGTGGCTGCTCAGAAAAGAAGTAGCTGAGAGAAGAGGTGCCTCAGCGAAGAGGTCACTCACTGAAGAAGTAAGCTCAACAAAGAAAAGTAGGAAGCCCATCCATCCATGCTTTCATCCACCCATCCCTTCATCCGTGCTTTCATCCACCCATCCCTTCATCCATTGGTTCATTCATTCATTGAGTCATGGGTTTGGGTTCATGGATTCACTGACTCGTTGGTTCATTGGTTCAATGATCCGTTGATTCGTTGATTCACTCAAGCAGTGATCCATGGATTAACTGATTCATTGATTCAATTGCGACTCACCCGTTCACTCAGTCATTGATTATATTGATTCAATGATTCATCGACTCACTGGTTCACTCGTGCATTCATTCACTGATTCATTGAATCACTGAATCATCGATTCATGAATTCATCGGTTCATTGCCTCATTGACTGCCAGAATCATTGCTGATTAGTCGATTCATCTGCTCGCTACTTCATTCGTTCATTGATTCGCTGAATCATTGATTCACTGATTCATCGACTTACTGGTTCACTCGTGCACTGATTCATTGATTCATTGTTTCACTGAATTATCGATTCGTTGATTCAATGATTGATGAAATTCATTGGTTTATTGACTCAGTTGTGCACGGAGTCTTTCATGGCATTTCAATGGCATCAATGGCATCTCAACCACCATTTGCTCATTCGTTGCTGCACCTCACAACTTCAAACGCTTATGGCTTCTGCATCTCAAAAACATTCCTATAGGCCATTGATTTCTTATAGTCACTACGTAGTCATCTCCTACTTTCGAAACTTCCGCCCCGGCGCGTGCCGGGCACTATCTGGTACAATGGTGAATTAGTTCATTCCCCTTCAGTACGATTCAAACTTAGCCGGGAAATCTCCATCAAAAGTGGGCATCGATATATGGCAAAATCATCAAAGTCAATGGGAAAGTCAAAGAGAAAGCCATGGCACTAATTACCGCAGGGTATTCCCTACAGTAAGATTGTAACATAGGTATGGAAAACCCATTGTTTCCACATGCAATGATCGAAATTCATGGTGGAGTTTCTAGATGTATGAATATATGTATATATATAATTATATATAATTAATTATATATATATATAATTAATTATATATATATAATTAATTATATATATACCTATCTGTGTGCGTGTGTGTTGTTTTGCTGGAGATAACCAGGGAATATGATGGATTTAACCGAGAAAACATTTGGATTTATATACCCTCAGTACATGGCCTTTCTTCGTGGGAGTCTAAATCCAGCCATGGTGGTTTTAGCAACAAAAAATGCAGATGTAAAACCAACCACTTTATGGGGCTATTTTGCGGGAATATCTTTCACCAAAAATTCGCCAAAAATGGCAGATCAGATTACCCAACGTACGGCCATATCATCGGTATGGTGAGCAACCACTCTATGTGGGGTGAGTAGCCTATTTTCAGATTAGATGGCCTCCTGAATAATCAGGCGGCGCCACTCTCCAATTTACTTCGTGAAGTAAAACTCCGATGAAATCCCCATGGCCAAGGTAGCCCCACAGGAGCTACCTTTCGTGAACTAAGGCTACTCAATCAAGGTTCCGCAGAACATATCTCTTTTCACTTTGACCGTCTGTTCAGAAAATTCGGCACTGGTGCTTGAGCCACTTTTGATTCTCCGAAATCGGGAACTTTCGAGAAACCTGGTAGCTAGCCGCAAGTCACTTGAAATGTCAGGATCCTGATGGTCAAGTAGGACCCTTCTGACACCCCACCCTCCTCACCTTCAAACATTCCAAGAACGAGGAGGAGAACTTGTCTTCCAGAGGCATGATCCTGAGCTATCCCACCCTTTAAGCCGTTTAAGCGTCCAAAAGTGGGATGGCACAAAATGTGGCTTTCATGCTGGCAAAATTGACTATAACGTGGTGGATGACTTGGGTCATCGTTACCCTTAAAATTGGGTGGGAAGAAGCACTACTACGACTCCCAGTGATTCTGCATTTTTTGGTAGGCTAGATTCAACCATTTGAAATTCATGAAGTCCCCATCTTTGGTTGCGAAAAAAGACCCATTCTATGAGATTCCAATTGTGGCATGAGTTTTCCTACTACTAATATATAGACAGCGTAATTGTCGTGGTTCTCAGTTTGTTGCAATGAGGACCATCGCTGTCTCGATATCTGTCGAGGCTCTGATCCACCGCTTCAAACCAACTGTCCACGTTCTTCGCACCCTTTGAATGGAATGGGGGACTTGTGAGATCCAGGGGCCGCGCAAAAAAAAACAAACAAACAATATAATATAAGATATTGAATTATATAGATTCCCGATAGACTTCCCGAATTGTAGACCAGCCCATGGGCGAACTCTAGACTCTATTGCTTTTGACGTCAAAAGCAGGACAGGCATGGCTGTAAGAGATATGTTTGTATTTATATATATATTATATACCGCATCTCCATCAGTTTCTCTTATCACGTTCTCAGGCACATGTCCGTGCAGAACACAAGTGACTTTAGTTCTGTAGTCCATAGCGAGTCTCGGAAACCTGCGAGTTTTCTTCTCAATACGATTTACATCTAATTAGTTACCCCATGTTACCCCCATTTGTGGGGAAAAAAACGTTAAACATGGTTAAACTCTCCAATTGCCCAAGGCTGGATGATCCCCGCTACTCTGCGATGATCCCCGCCCTGAGACTTTGGATGATCCTGGCAGATGTCTTCACATTAAGCACACATATGTTCTACTCTCTGGTTATTTAACATAGCCACGGAAAATGGCCCATTTATAGATGGTTCACCTATTAAGAATGGTGATGTTCCATGGCTATGTTAAATAACCAGATGGTAACATATACCTTACATGTACCTATTCTGAGAAATGTAAGAACATGATGTGCCATATATTCTGAAAATTTCTGAAATATTCTGCCAAATCATCCGATCTGTTCTCTAATGCATATTCTGACACAATCTAACATATTATCCGAACGTACTGATATACATTGAGGCACATGTGCTAATATCATCTGACACAGATTCTAACACATATCTGACATCCATTCTGAGATATGCGCTGACATCACGTACCAACAAAAATCAGACAAAGTCTCTGACATATATTTATCTGAGATTTACGCTATGAAAAAATCTGGCATACCCTAAATTATTTGACATCTACCATACCCTATGTGACATCACATACCGTGAATGCCATAAATGTTCATGGCATGCCTGGTTGACACATGCCTTATCTTCGGAGATTTGGGGCGTATTTACGCCAGACGGCTGTTTTGACAAATTGACCCGCTGGGGCAACATAGCCATAGAAGCTCATATACATCTATATATTGTATCCATATGATTGAAATGCATTGAAATGCTAGATATTACTAATGATATTACACTTATATTGAAACTATACTCTATCCATATACTCAAACTATATATATATTAATATATATATACAGACAATGAATTACAATGATACATATGTATATATAATATAAACGCCGCCTCCAGCGTGACATTTCTCAGCGCATCTTCGATCTCTGCCAGGTGATGTTTGCATCCTCCGGAAACCCAAGAAATCAGAGCCGCAGGGGTCTACGGGTTGCCAATGCTTAAGATTCCACTATTATATGTATATATATATATATACAACTATGTATTATTACATAAATGTATATCATATTATGTATAAGCAGTCCTTGCCGTTGGGGATCCTCCAAGTCTTGCTTGAACATTAGAATTTCAGGTGAATTAACTTTGAAACCACCAGCCATATTTGACTCAATTCTCCCCAGTGGATACCCTATGGAAAACTAACATAACTATGGAAAATCACCATTTTTAATGGGTAAATCAATTATTTTTATGGCCTTTTTCAATAGCAAACTGTTAGTTTACCAGAGGGTAGCTTGGACAGCTACCTTTGGTGACTCCAGTAATCCACCTCTGTGACTGTCCCGCTAAGCCTGTTTCCTGAATCCTTGCAGTGGCAAATCTGGTTACCCTGAAAAAGCCTAGCTGCTTCGGTGATGTTCGGTTAATATATCCTCATCAAAACGGGCGGAGAAAAACAAAAATTACCATCTGGTTATTTAACAGTTCGCCATGGAAAATCCCCAAAATAAATGGAGGTTTAGTTCGCTGGGAAAAACATTAAAATAGGCCATCAAAAAACCATGGCTATGTTAGTCATAACCAGAGGCTATCAGCTGCCCTGGATCCATCGAAGGATGCCCTGGATCCAAAAAAAACACCTCGTTTTTGTTGTGATAAGTTCCCACGAATAAACCGACCATGGCTATCATGGCACAAAAAAATCATGAAAATCTATACATCATGAAAAAAGCCATGGCAATATCAATAGCCACATTATTTTAAACAATCATGGCAATATCAATAGCCACAATGGACAAATGAATCTATACATCTGACTTGCTGGCTTCCAGATTTCCTTATTTATATGATTTATATGTAGCAAAAACTCATCACCACAAACAACGACCCATCGTCAGTTGGCCCCCCAGGGTTGCAAGCAATCGTCCTTGCATTGCCACCCTGAGGAAAAGAGCTTCTTTGTTGTGCGCATTTTGCGACGGTGGTGGCATTTTTGACCTGGCATAGCAGCGTGGATGGCGTGTTTCTCAAAATTTTTGTTGGACCTATGGAAGGTCCCGCACCCCATGAAGAAGGGGTTTTAAGGAGCCCAAACACCAAAGTCTTGTAATAACATATAGGATTATGACCCACTTGCAATTCCTGGGAAGCAAAGTCACAGCATTGCGACCCTCAAAAAATCGATGTCGACCCACAGGGCCCACATTCCCATCATGTCCATGGTCTGTTTCAAAAGCACAAAAAAAAACCGATCTGTGTTCACTGCCGCCACTCAGTTGAGATGTTTGATATTCTTCATTGACCGAACAATGGGTGAATCCACCGAGCTTGTCCCCGTCTCAACAAGCAAACATCCCAGTCACAACCCCAACTGCTGAACCAATTAATTGCCTGGTCTATGAACGGAACCAGTGGTCACCCACCACATATACAGTAAGTCGGTGATTTCATGTAGTCATTATCCTGCTAACTGCGATTTCAGTCCAAGAAAGAAACAATGTCAAAAACACTGGGCACGTATTGAATATGATCATTTGGGGGGCCATGTGTTCTTTTTCTTGGGGATGGGATTGCACTGAATGGCAGCCTGGTGAATTTGATGTCGGGTCTTTCCAGATCCACCCAGTCACCTCGACTCATTGGCCCGGTTAGCCCGGTTGGCCCTCTGATAATCTACTGCAACAATTTCCTATGGAAGCCATGGCCTAGTTAGTTCTCTGTATATAATATATATATATATTATACATATACATATATATATACATATCATCAATCATATCATATATATATATATGGTCCCTGAGTCCCTGGATTGTTGGAAAAAAGAGTGTACATTTTCCCTTGAACCAGTTCCAGAAGTTCCAGAAAAGTAATGCCCAATAAACATCAACAAACCAAGCCGCAACTAGGCCCCCAACATAGTTTCGTCATGTTTCGTCACTGCTCACTTGGCGATTCATGGCTGTAAAACGAATTCTTACTACTGGATACCTAGAAACTCATAGGAAAAACTTATACATAAAGTCACATACCAGTCGGTAAAATTACGATGCTTGATGATATCTATACTGTGAACACCGAATTATCCAGCGTCAGCCTGCACTGTTGGCATGGCTAATCTTAGAATGCCCCTGCAGAAAAAAAAAAAGGTTTCCCCAAAAATTGGATGGATGATACAATTTATGGCTGTTTCCATGGGACAAATGATGATTACCCTCTGGTAAACTAACATAACTATGGAAAATCACAATTTTTAATGGGTATATCCACTATAAATCACCGTTTTTTATAGCTATGTTAGTTTACCAGAGGGTATCATTAATTATCCATTGGAATTGGTGGTACCTGTTTTAAACAGGCTTGTATCACTTCAGGAGCTCGTTTCCAGGTTCGATCACGTCCCATACTATTGTGTGTGTGTGCGTGTCTGAAACTGGGGAATATCCGAATTTATAGCCGTTCTAATTGGTGAATCATGATTAACCAGTGAGTCTGAATTCTTCTCATTTTTTGGGTACCCCAAAACAATCCAAATCCATATAAAAAATTGTCCCCATCAAATATAAAAGATTCTTGGATGTTTTTGGGGATCTCAGACCCAGTTTCTGAGATTCCACACCGAGGCCGGGTTTCACATCCTAAGACCCAAGATGTGCAAAACTGGGAGGCCCTGGTGGATCCCAAAGTGGATTTACCCCCATGAAATCGCCAGTGATTAGGAAAAATATGGAAAAATTGATGAGAAACCATGGGATGTTGTGTTTTCTCGCAGTCAGGCAAACTCCAGTTTCTTTTGGTTTTCCTGTGGGTGGTTTCAGATGGTTAGTGGACAGATGTGTGGCGTTTTCAGGCGTAAAAGACACCTGATCTGAAAAATTGAAAGTCAATTTGGATTTTCAAATTGTTTGTTTCAGGGCAGAAATACATATGAACACAGACAACCGGGTATCCCCTTTCTCAGGCTTTGGGTATGGCATGGCATGGGTCATTTCACTCTGCTATCCGCGCTATCTTCGGCTTCGGGCTACAGCCATCGCATTTGAAAGAATCCAGCCATAGCGCGTTGCCGGCGTTGTTCTGGCCCTGAAAGTTTGGTATGCATCCTGCAAAACAGCATACGGTCCTTATAATTGATATATATATATATATAGATCCCTTTTTTTATGGGCTAGTGGTCATCCACCAATATGGGTATACAATCCATCTAAATTGTCGGAATCACATTAATCTCGATGTTTTCTTTCAGCTGGGTATATGTTCCCTCCCCCATAAACGGGCAAAGAACGGAGGAAGCATCGGTCAAGTTCCATGGGTGAACCATGGGGTATTGTTTGGCCACCCACCGTATACCAATGATATATAGTTATAAACAACAGTTATCAATAGGGATAACACCAAGGATGCCAAGGTTAAGTTATGGTAAGTTCCCACCAAAAAACCCATGGATCATCTTATCCCTTAGATCCAGCATCATTCCATGTTAATTGCTATGGCTGGTATGGTAGATGCCACAAAGAGCTCCCTCAAGCCGCGACCTCCGACGTGACGACCGCTCCAAGAAACTGAGGCGAGTGCTCCAAGGCCCGAGGCTTCCTGGAACGAGCCCTGCACCATATATATATATATGCAAGTTTAGGGAATTTTAGGACGTTTTGGTGAATTTTGAGAATTTTGGTGAAGTTTAGGGAATTATATATATTATATTATATATATTATATTATATATATACTATATTATATATATATATATGTATTATATATATTATATATATAATATATTATATATATATTATATATATTATATTATATTATATATATATTATATTATATTATATTATATTATATTATATTATATATATATTATATTATATATATATATATTATATTATATATATATTAATAATATATATTATATTATATATATATATTATATTATATATAGTATATTATATATAGTATATTATATATATATTATATAATATATATATATATTATAATAGATATATATATATATATTATATATTATAGATATTATAGATATTATATATATATTATAATATACATTATATACATTATTCCCAACAGCAGGGCCTGTTGGGTTTCAATCTCTAGGGCTGGGGCTGGCTCGCGGGGACTTGCAGCCTTCAAAATCCGGTGGAACCCTGGAACCCTGGAACCCTGGAACCTTGGAACCCTGGAACCCTGGAACCCTGGAACCCTGGAACCCTGGAACCCTGGAACCCTGGAACCTTGGAATCCTGGAAAATCTGGAATCCTGGACCCTGGAACCCTGGAACCCTGGAACCCTGGAACCCTGAAACCTTGGAAGCCCGGAACCCTGGAACCCCGGAACCCTGGAACCCTGAAACCCTGGAACCTTGGAACCCTGCGACCGTGGAACCCTGAAACCTTGGAACCTTGGCACCCTGGAACCCTCAAGGATTCTGGAACCCTCAAGGATTCTGGAACCCTGGAACCTTGGAACCCTGCAACCCTGCACCCTGCTGGCACCCTGCTGGCACCCTGCTGGCACCCTGCTGGGACCCTGAAACCCTGGAACCGTTGGAACCGTTGGAACCCTTGGAACCCTTGGAACCCTTGGAACCGTTGGAACCCTGGAAACCTTGGAACCCTGAAACCGGAACCCTGATCCCTGGAACCCTGGAACCCTGAAACCTTGGAACCCGGAACCCTGGAACCCTGGAACCCTGGAACCCCGGAACCTTGGAACCCTGAAACCCTGGAACCTTGGAACCCTGTGACCGTGGAACCCTGAAACCTTGGAACCCTGCAACCTTGGAACCCTGGAACCTTGGAACCCTGCAACCCTGCACACCTCGAACCCTGCTGGGATCCTGGAACCCTGAAACCCTGGAACCCTGGAACCCTGGACCCTGGAACCTTGGAACCCTGGAACCCTGGAAGCCTGGAACCCTGAAACCTTGGAACCCCAGAACCCTGGAACCCCGGAACCCTGGAACCCTGAAACCCTGGAACCTTGGAACCCTGCGACCGTGGAACCCTGAAACCTTGGAACCTTGGCACCCTGGAACCCTCAAGGATTCTGGAACCCTGCAACCTTGGAACCTGGAACCCTGGAACCTTGGAACCCTGCAACCCTGCACACCTGGCACCCTACTAGGACCCTGAAACCCTGGAACCCGTGGAACCCTTGGAACCCTTGGAACCCTTGGAACCCTTGGAACCCTTGGAACCCTTGGAACCCTTGGAACCCTTGGAACCGTGGAAACCTTGGAACCCTGAAACCGTGGGACCCTGGTACCTTGGTACCCTGGAACCTTGGAAATCTGAAACCTTGGAACCCCGGAACCCTGGAACCCTGGAACCTTGGAACCCCGGAACCCTGAAACCCTGGAACCTTGGAACCCTGCGACCGTGGAACCCTGAAACCTTGGAACCTTGGCACCCTGGAACCCTCAAGGATTCTGGAACCCTGCAACCTTGGAACCCTGGAACCTTGGAACCCTGCAACCGTGCACGCTGCATGCAATAAAATAAACTATAAAACTTCCAAACCCTGAACCCTAATGCGCGCTGCGCGCACTGCGTGCCACACACATAAACCCTAAAACTTTCAAACTTTAAACCGTAACGCGTACTGCGCGCACAGCCTGCCATAGAGGTAAATGGTTAAACTTTCAAACGCTGCGTGCCATAGAGACAAAGCCTAAAACTTTCAAACGCTAAACCGTAAAGCAGGCTGCGCGCGCTGCGTGCCATAGAGTGCTCCTCAAAAGTGATTACATGTCATACTTTAGTGGCATCCTCCAAATTCATTAGTCAGCCTTTGTTAATCCAGGGCCCATTTTACACATGTCATCTTCTTGGTCGTGGCGCCATTTCAGGATCACACTGATGACCTAAGCTTTGGCCTTAACTATTATGCAGGCAAGCGGCATCAGCACGCTATGGTATTGGAAGACACAGGGTTTGCCCGTAGACCAGCCAAAAAAAATCGATTTTCCACACTGAACAATTTTATTTAACACATTTAGAATAGGAGCTCCGCCTGATTCAGATTTCATCACTTAAAAGGTACCCATGCCTGACTAGCCTTCATGACTTAAAGCGTAACCACACCCGACTTAAGGGAACCATGTCTGACTAGCCTTCATAATTAAGAGGTACCCACCCACGCCTGACTTAACAGAACCCATGCCTGACTAGCCTTCATAATTAAAAGGTACCCATGCCTCTGAATTAAGGGAACCATGCCTGACTAGCCTTCACAATTAAAAGGTACCCACTGGAACCATGCCTGACTAGCTTTAATGACTTAAAAGGTAACTACACCTGACTTAATACCTGATTTACTGGTTTTGCCTGATTTTGGAAAAACGCAGGGCCGGAATTTGCCGGGCTGGGATTTTGGGGTCGTGCCTAAATAGGATTTTTGCAAAAATCGTGCATGACTGAAGGGAACCATGCCTAACTAAACATCATACCAATCATCCCAAAAGAATCCAATAATTCCGGCAAGTGATGCCTGACCAATCCCTGCGTCATAAAAAACCGTCTGCCCCTCCCCACCCAATAATGAACACACGGAATAGTTTTTTGTATTTAGTGGGTATTTAGTATGAGGGTGCGAAACTTCCCCCTTGGTTTAAAAAAACTAAATTGGAAAACATTTTTTAAATAAGATCTAACTAAAATATTGCCAAAATTGGATTCCGAAGCTTCCCCGTGACATTAAATTGAAAACATTTGTTTTAAAAAATGAGCTTTATATTTCAAAACCGATTGAATTCCTATTCAAAATCTAACTCAAATCTTGCCAAATTGGATTTCGAAGCTTCCCCTTATATGAAATTGAAAACCTTACTAATCCCCATCTCCTTTTACTAAACGTACCCTAAAGCCCTAAATACTAAAATATTACATTGATTCCTTTTACTAGGGTCCGCGTTAAATTTTGGGAAATTTCAGGCTGGCCAGTTTGACTTTTAATTGATACCTTTTCAAAAACAAATTGAACATGAAGGTCCCATTTCAGAATTTCACCACCAAAAAATAAAAACTAGTCAGCCCCGGTGTTTTTTTAAACTAGGGTCTTTTAAGGTCGAAAAAATAAGTATTTTATATTACAACGTTTATATAATATTGGGGGAAAACTTCGAAATCCACTTTTTGGCATTGCCTGGAAATATTTTTGCTGGATGTCAAAAGGAAATCTAATCGATTCTTGAAATCGAAAAAACATAGTTTTTTTTTATTAGTGTTTTTAATTTAATCTTAGGGGAAAACTTCGAAATCCAATTTTTAGCAATATCTTAATTATATGTTAAACAGAAAACTAATCGATTTTGAAACAGTTCTTTTTTTTTAAAATATATTAGGGCTGGTAATTTAATATTAGAGGAAACATTTCGAAATCCGGTTTTTGTTTTTATTTTTGTTACTACAATTTAAAAGGAAATCGAATCGATTTCAAAAAAGAAAAAATAATATTTTATATTAGGGTTTTTTTAATGTAATATTAGGGGAAAATTTCAAAATCCAATTTTTGACCATATTCTAATTAGATTTCAAAAGGAAATCTAATGAATTTTGATATAGAAAAAATAGTCTTTGATATGAGGGTTTAATATTAGGGGAAAGCTTCGAAATCCAATTTCTGGCAATATCTTAATTTGATTTTACAAGGAAATCTAATCGATTCTGAAATAGAACAAATTTAGTTTTTTTATATTGGAATTTTTCATGCAAGATTAGGGGAAGCATCGAAATCCAATTTTTGAACATATTTTAATAATTGGATTTTAATTTGATATTAGGGGAAAGCTTCAAAATCATTTTTTTTGTTTTTTTCATTAGATTTCAAAAGGAAATCTAATCGATTTTGAAACAGGAAAAAAACAAAATGATATTAGGGTTTAATATAAGGGAAAAACTTCGACATCCAATTTTTGGGCCATATTTTATTAAAATTTTTAAAAGGAAATCTAATCGATTTCGAAAAAGAAAAACATACATAATTTTTTATGTTGGGGGTTTTATTTGATATTAAGCTTCGGAATCCACTTGTTTGCCATATTTTAATTGGATTTAAAAAGAAAGAAATCTGATCGATTTTTAAATAGAAATATGTGTGTATATATATATGCGTGTGTGTGTGTGTGTTTTTTTATCAGTATTAGGGGGAAGCTTCG
This sequence comes from Cladocopium goreaui, assembly GCA_947184155.2. Lineage (NCBI taxonomy): Eukaryota > Dinophyceae > Suessiales > Symbiodiniaceae > Cladocopium > Cladocopium goreaui. The sequence goes on along the minus strand of CAMXCT020001890.1, from coordinate 58,151 downwards.
TACCCTAATACTAAAGACCCCCCCAATACTAAAAATTCCTCCAGGTGTTTGTTATTTGGGTGGGTGGGTGAAGGGGCGACTGTTTAGCAACAGGGGGAAGGGATTAAACCGTTTTTTGTTTCTAATTTCAAAATCCATGAAAATAATCTTTAAATAGAATACTGCCAAGAATAGGATTTCGCAGCTTTCGCCTAGTATCAAATAAAACACCAACACCTGAATTAAAAAAACTAAAATTGACGATTTTAAAGGACGGACCCCAATAAAAGACACCCCGGTGTTGACTAGTTTTTTATTCTTTGGGGGTGAAACCCTCACATGGTACCTTCATTTTTAAAATTGTTTCCTCAAGGGGATCAATTAAAAATCAGATTAACCAATTTGACATTTCCCAAAATTGGAAATCGCACCTAGTTTTTGTCATTTGGGGGTATTTTTCGTAATAGGGAGAAAGGATTAGCAAAAAGAATGCCTGATCAAAATGATGCTGATTCTGTGTGTTACAATCTTTTTGCCCACTACAGTGTCTACAGGGTTACAAGGGATGCCGTGCCAGCTAGAGTCCCAAGTCCATTCAACCAACACCCTAATCGATGAAGTTGGACTTGTTGAAATGGAAGTGGGACTGGACCAGTTGACATGGGGCGATGCTGACCTTCAACGGGAGCTTCGGCGCCTGAAGGACAACAGTTTGAAAATTCCGAACCTGAAATATATTTTCAAAATTGCCTTACTAAGAGTGATCCCCACCCTGACACACTATTCTGACATAGTTTCTGACATATCATCTGGACGTATATGTGGCACATATGTTCTGACATACTATCTTACATTCTTTTCTGAAATTCTATTTGACATTCTTTCTGGCATCCTATCTGGCATCTATTCTGACATACTTTCTGGAATATACTATATTCTGATCCTGCCTTGCCATGAGTTTGGGCTGGGAGTGCTTTTATTTGCGTGGATCAATGCCAATGGCTTGAATATCCCCCAAATGTTGGTTTCGCATGTTTGCACCCAATGATTGCCATTACCATTGATACCCCAAAATGGCCAGGTCCTGAATTTGAGAGTAGGTCCTGAAAAGTTTTCTGGGTACTGAAAAAACAGGATTTTGGCACAGGGTCTGAAAAAAGACGTAGGTGGAAGATTCAGGTATGCTGTTGGGTTGCAAAGCTGGGTTAATATATATATATCATATGTATATTATATTATATATATATTATATTCTTATATATATTATATTATATTTATATATTATATTATATACATTATATATATATATCATATGTATATTATATTATATATATATATTTATATTACATATATATTATATTCTTATATATATTATATTATATTTATAAAATGTATTATATATATTATATGTATTATATTATATATATTATTATATGTATATATATTGTATATATATAATAAATATATGTATATATATATTCATATTGATATATATAGATAGATAGATAAATAGATATAGATAGATAGATAGATAGATATATGTATATATAGATTTATAGATATATGTATATAGATGTATGTATATATATATATATTTATATATAGATATAGATATAGAAATATATGTATATATATATATGTACATATAGATATATAGATGTAAATATATATATATATATATAGATATATAAAAATATCCTATATATCCTATATATATAGAGATATAGAGATATATATATATGTAGATATATAGATATATATATATATGTGTATGTATATATATAGAAAAAAATCGACAATATAGAGATATATAGATATATAGATATACAGATATATAGATATATTATATATATACATATATAGTGTATATATAGTAATTATAATGTATGCTGCATATTGTAACATGTCGATCGACCTATCTGTTTGTCTGTCTATCCCCATCATGTCAGAGGATTAACGTGTACCAAACTACCCCAAGAATCCAAATGTTGTCGTCATTGTCCCTAATTACTCAATTTGGCATTTTGAGGTGCTGCACATATTGTACATATGTGTAGTAGATATATAATGAAATATACGTTTTCGACAAAGTCACGGATACCCGGATACCCCAATTTGTGGCCTGCTGCAGTGTTTTTTCTATTGCACCACTAACCAGTAATTTGTGTGTTTTCTGTGGCAACCAAAACATGTTTCCCCAGTATCATTGCGAAAAGCAAATCCGCCATTCATCATCATTCATCATTCAAAACCAACATCTGCCCCAAAAAATTGCTCAAACATGTAAAACATTGTAAAACCATCAGCCACAGCCACTCAACGATTTTTATCACACGCTCCTTGGCCTTCCCTTTGCCCTTGCCCTTTCCTTTTGGTAAAGGCGGTCCCTGCGGAGCCGATGTCTTTCGGAGCCGAATGGGACCGCATCAACAATGGGGCTATCAACAATTCCTCACCATCCCATCTAACAACTGAGATCCCTAAATTTTAAAGCCAAACAGTTTTAACGGTTATACCCCATCTATGGGATATAATTGATATAATTGATAGTTATAGTCCAGTGACAATCACTTCGAACTTCCAACTAGCTAGACCCATTTAGTTCTATGATTTACCTATTTCCAATGGCCATGGCCATGGCAACCATGATGGCCACCTCAAACTCCTCAATCAGAGGCCCTTGGAGATGCCCAAAACCTGCAGCGTCCCAGCGTCCCGGGCCTTTCCCGCGCCCTTCTTTGGCTGCAAGATGTGGCCCGTTCGCACTAAACGGATCCGCTCTGACAAGGTGTCGTACCTCGATGGCACCCATCGGGCTTCCCATCGCACTGAGAGTGAATGAGGTGCCAGCCAAATGGGGCCCTACAATTTGATCGTCATGTTTCCCATGAAAAAACTGCCATGGGTATATTCAAAAAGACATTTGTTTCCTGGGCTATGAATGACTCTGAGCCAAAATTCATCTGGATCCCCATATTTTGGACAAAAGCCCTGGCCTGTCCAGAGAACTAAAAACAGAAATGCGAGTGGGAAGGCAATATTCTTCACTGGGTATCTGTGGGTTCTGATCCACTGTCATCCCATTTTATGGCGATTCTAGTAGTTAACTGTCTCTCGTAAAGATACAGCAATAGAACTGTTACCCGTTCTTTGGCCCAAAAATATATTAGTTTTGCGAACTCACAAGAGATTTTCGCAGGAGCTCGTTCTGTCACAACAGGGGCCGCAGTTTTCATATACAATCTCTACAAAACCCTTTAGATCAACTCTGATATATACATACATAATTACATGTATTACATATGTTAGCTGGATACAATAAATTCCCCCTTGAAAAGCCTACCCTTCACCAAGTTGATTCTTGACCGGATTGTGTATAATATGTATGTGTGTATGTATATATATATGTATTAGTGCGATTCATTTCAATCCATTTCCTCATATAAATCTCCATGGCAGTACGAGGTGCACTTGCAAAGCATGGTTCCTGACCTCCACCACTTCCTTGCAGGCCTTACCTTAGTGGGGAAGTCTTCCACCAATTAAAACCAAGCTGTGTTAAGCCATTCTTGGCAGATTCCCGATTATTTACCCAGGAAACCGCCTGCTTGGTTTGATCTTGGGGTACCATTGTAGTAGCGAAATTCTGAAAAGTTTTGGGTCTCATATTCCAAAGATCATCCCGCAGTGGACGTCAAACATGCCCGGAAGCCATGGCCGCCATGGCCCATGCACTTCGATGATTTACCGAACTTAAAACTGATTGTAATTTGCACTATGCTAAATGTCCAGAAGGTATCAGAAAAAATTGGTTACTGGATGTTACGATCGAATCCCCTATCATCAACCCACAGGGAAAAAGTACGGAAAAGTATGGCCTCTATGCAAAGCGAAGCTTACAAACTCGCACGGCCTTGGAATGGCCTTCCCAAGGAACGCACAATCGGTCCTGCAATGCCAAAGAGGGATGGAGAATAAGTGAGCAGTGTTAAAAAGCGAATGGAAAATCCCTTATTGTGATTTTAGTATGTGGTTTTCTATGCTTTACTACGTATAGGTTTTTTGGGGAGTCCATTAAACTTTCATTTTTGGATGATTCTTGAAGCTGCTCAAGTGCATATCTTCCAAAACCTTTTTTGGGAATGTAAGGTTGGGGGTAGTAATCAACAAAGCAGTTTACTTCCTACCATGATGAAACGTAGCAGTCGAACATCGGGTCAGTTGCATTTACCAGGGATCTTACCCCCTAATCATCCCTAACCTAGATCCACATCCATCTGTGGATAGCTGCTCTATTCAAAATCCCATGGATTTTGCAGCATGGAGTGTGGTCGCAGATGACCTCATTATGCTTCAAAATTAAGCTGATTTGCCCCCTCCAAAAATGGATTGTTTGGCACCATGACCATCCCACCCCCCCACCTTCGAGCAGGCGTCGCAGATCACCCTACCACAGTGGCGACAGTGGTGCTTCGAGGAGTCGTTCTTGGATCCAAGACCACCCCCGAAGGGCTGAATGCATTCCTCGGAGCGCCATGTCTGCATGCCCAGCGAAAAACCCACCCTGAAAATGGATGAAGATGCTGGTGTTTGATGTATTCGCACATGAGTTTTAAGCCTTGAGTTTGGCACTTTAGACTCAAAAATGTCAAAAGGTCGAGAAATGCGACTCTTTTGCGGCCTGGAGTTAAGACTTCAAAAGGTTGGAAAAGAGGATTGCGGTACACAAATTTGACAATCTTGGATGTTTCAGTTGATGTTTGAAAAGGGTTGCCAAGCAGCCATGGTTTTTTTTTGCACCTTGGAAACATCCCTTATTGGTGGTTCTCAGTATTGCATTGGAAGTTGGTTCTCAATGTTCTGGATTCTCAACCGACTTTCATTTTTTTTGGGGTTCGGCACCCAAAAGACCGCCAACAACCCCTGAAAACATCATCAACACAGTGGGTCACAACCCATTTATTCAGTGTTGTTCCCCATTTGAAATACATGTTGAGTGATATACTGGTTGGTGGTATACCTACCCCTCTGAAAAATATGAAAGTCAGTTGGGATGATGACATTCCCAATATATGGAAAAATAATCCAAATGTTCCAAACCACCAACCAGATCATCATCAAATTCCCATTGTTGTTGGTTTATACCCTATTAACATCTATTAACCACTTTTAATATCACTATGTTCCACATCTCACAGCTAGATCTCCTTCCGCATCTACCGCCGGCCTCACAGGACTCAGCATTCAGCGAGGCGTTCCACGAGGCGGGCTGGGCCAATTCCACACAGCGGCCCCAGAAATTGGTCAAGGCCTGTGGCCTCAGAATGGATCAGCAGGATCTTCGATGAATAACTCATCTATGATGTTATATCTGGTTATATAACTATTCAAATATCCACTGGAAAACATGATATATATGTATATATATATAACTATATATATATAACTATATATATATGATGTTGATATATCCATTAACTATGTTTTTCATATTCATTCGTGGATGATAATAATGTGTCAATATCCATGAATGGGACCTGAACAACTATGTGACTCTATCATGCAATATCCATTTTAAAAAATTGGGACCTGATCAAATATATACAATATCTGAATAATCCATTAACTACTGTATTCAAACATCCACTGGGAAACAGTTTAGATAATTTTTGGAATATGCGATGATATGCCCATATCATAATTCATTATTGTTGGTATATTCCGTTTTGACATATCATCAAGATATACCAACAATGGGATATGATACGGGGTATAACACCAACAATGGGAATATAATGCTATATACCCTACTGTGAACGTTTACTGTGAACGTTTACCAGGGTTCCCCAGGGTGTATATGATATGTGTCTTGTTGCAAGATGTTGCAAGAACATCTTAGTATATATCATGATGAAACCTTTAGATCTGTATAAATACTCTAGTTGCGTTAAATATGATTAATATTATATAAACATTATTGAATAATATCTACTACATTCATCTACATTCTATTGGTACTCTTTTTTCTGCCACAGGTACGTTTTTGTGAAAGCGTATGTTAACCTAAGATGGAAAACACAGGCGCCATACCTGCATTCTCTCAGCAGCACCGTTGCCCCTCAGTACAAGAACTCCTTGTTGTAGAACTCTAGATTGGTTTGGTTTAGTTGCGAAATCCAGTATGCAATCTGGTAAGAAGCCTTTCTGAATTTCTTTGATCGCTGGCTTGCAATATTTGAGCAAGTTGTTCGCTGAAGTTGTTGAAATTACACTTTGGTCACAACGAATTTCCAGCCAAATCATCAAGGTATTTGGGGGGTTCCATAAATGGGAGTATCCCCAAATGGATGGTTTATAATGTAAAACCCTGTTAAAATAGATGATGACTAGGGGTACCCCCATGACTTAGGAAACCCCCATTTTAGCGTCCATTGCTTCCTGGATCTAAATGGTTCACTGCAGCTGCACGATGGCTCTGCGTTTGTGTTTGCACAACTCATTTTTCGGTTGTAGCCAGAGGTCCATGGCCTCTATTGGGGTAAATGATGCTGAAAATCATAGATAGATCTGTCAGGATTTTGAGCAACACATCTATGAAAATCATGGGGATCAAGCAGACATCAATCGGAAGATAAGGGGGGATACAGACTGTGCGCGTCAGTCAACCAAAACGGGGAGCCCGTTTTGGCGGCGGCTCTGTACAGACTGTGCTACGTATAAAATTACCATTTTGAGTGGAAAATGATGATGGGCTACTGGTAAATTGGGGTGCACAAAATAACAGACACAGCCACATAGTTGTTCCTAAACTTCCCAGGGTCATGAGTATCCTGAGAAATGTGTAGCTTCTTTTCGCTATGGCTCCCTGTTACAAATTCTTGGAGTGAATTCACTATCCCGGGAGGCAAATTCCAAGACCCTCAAACCACTCAAAAGCAAAAGTATAAATAGTCACTACATCTCAGTACATTCCCCTGATTTCCCCACTATGTCCCCATTGTATCCCTACTATATCTTAACCATAGCTTTGATTCTGTATACAGTGGTTTGTGAAGGTTAACACAAGTCAGACTATACCAAGATCATCACTGGTGCTTTCGCAGTTTGACAGACAGTCATCTGGGATCATCATCCAGGAAAACAACGACATCACGAATCAAACATTTGGAAAACCCCCCATAGATGGGTACCTTCTGCTTCATCTGGCCGCACCTGAATCACCTGAAAGCCATGCCCCATGCCACCAAGCCACACGTCGGGAGCCCTTAAGTCACTGGCGCTTCTTAAACCACCCTGTATCCAAGACAGGCCTCAAGCTTTGAAGTCGTTCGGGACGGTAAAAAAATCATGAGACTTCGTTCGGGTCATGGACTTCTCAAAATCCCAACCTCTGCGTGAACCATTTTTAGAGTGTTCCCCTAATGAACCGAAAAAAAATTTCTGGATGTTTCTGGGCATTCGGCTTCTCAACAAGTGGTTGCAGTGACTGGTTCATTGAAATCCTACCAAAACATTATTTCGTTGGATCAGGCAGAGGCGGTACATCGGTACTTTATGGTACAACTCAGCGCCAAGAAGCCGTCCGCCCACCTCCCAGGTGCCAGAGTCCTTACGGCGCGGCTTGCAGCAGGGTAGAAAGCCAAGCAGAAAACCCAGTATGACGATCAGTATGTGATATGTAAAATGAGGATATCATGGGGATTTGAAGTCTGATATAGTCTGATATAGTCTGATATAGTCTGATATAGTCTGATACACTTCATGAAACTGGCGGCATCACCATAGTATACCATAGTTACCCCACAGTTGTGGCCATGCTTCATGCAGAAGCTCCGAGGGATTGCACTGATGTATTGAGGCGGGTTCCCCCAAACAAATCATTTCACCTACGAAAATGATTAACGGTTACCCCCCAATTAAACAGCCAGGGGCAAACATATTGATCCGGGATTGACAGTGCTTTGCCATTCAACATCCTTGAGTTGCAAGAAAAAATCTCAATTGACTTGAAACACTATACTGGATATGCACAACCTGAAAGTTGAGGACGGGTAAATCACCAAACGCATAAAAACACATTGGTTTTTGTTGAGCGCATCATGCGGTGTGGTCTCCAACTTGGCCCCAATTGAGGCCCATCAATTGAGGCACTGCTGTCGCTGTTCCACATGGCTGGCGGTGGTGTCTACGACGCTCCGAAGGCTATCACCAATGACACAGAGACCAGCCCAGCCCTTGCCAGCAACATGTCCTGCGACATCCATCTGGAGAAGGACCCTTTTTTGAGTGGAAAATGAACCATTTACATCCATTTATGGATGATTTACTTACAGCATATTATATTTACCTATTGAAAATGGTGATTTTCCATATAGCTATAGGTGAAAATGCTATAGAAAACCATGGAAAAACCTGTTCTTCGCAATTCACCCCTGAAATGTTCTGTAGTTTTGATGGTGAAATAACACCCATAAAAATCCCAAAAAAAAATATCAACCCATGTCTTTTCCCCACACTGCAAGCATCGTCCGATCCTAGCCCCGAGGATGAGGCGGCGTTGGAAAGGCTCAGCAAGACCGAGAGAGTGACGGAGCCCTTTCGGAGGGCCCAGGTGGAAACCTGACCGTTCGATGCGACAACCTACTCACTGGGGATATGGCAGTGTGTCAAAACCTTGTACCCCTGGTGAACCCCAAAATAGCTGGTAAATGGATGTTCATCCCACTAAAAATGTATCTATAGGTATTGACTCATACCCATACTGTACTATCTACACACATCCATTATACAATAAATAGTTGTCATTATAACAGAACTAAAGGAATTTTGACGTGGTCACTAGCCACTTGGGTGTGTTGGATGTAGCTAAAACCAAGCATTTTGTGGGAATGCCATGGGGATAATGATCCGATGTTGTTCAACATGGGAAAATCCATGGGTTGGATACTCCAGATGGCCATCTTGCCACAAAGGTACCCTGGTAGTACCTGGTAAATTTTATCGCCTGGTGATGACATTTACCATGCTTCTGACATCTGACATCTGACATTTTTGATTTTTTATGTTTTTTCTGGAATGTTACCCAAGATCAATCAAAAATAATCCAGTATATACCCTCTGGTAAATTAACGTAGCTATTGAACATGGCCATTAGTTGATTTTCCCATTAAAAATTGTGATTTTCCATAGCTATGTTAGTTTACCGGAGGGTAATTTTAAGATTGTGACATTCAAAGGACAGTACGGTACGGTCACTTTGTGATCTCCAATTCCAAAAATCGCCTCCAGGTAAACCTCGGAAATTCACGTGGGAAATCGAGGCGTAAAAATAGGAGCGTCAAAGTGATTTTTCAGTGGGTTCTCCAATCCATTGAAAAAGAAACCACTCATCTCAAACACACCCATTGATAAATATATGTATGTATGTAATACATATATATATATATCATATTATATGTATGTTTTTTTCAACGCCATGATTCCACACTGGTTTGCCCAAAAGTAGGCTAGTTATCCATGGCTATCTCATGCTACCTCAAAGATTTTCGCAGTTTCTCATCATGTTCTCCATGAAGATGCCTTTTCAGAGGATCATACCATGATGATACCCCATTTTAAGAGACACCCACATAACATATATATATAATATTTAAATAGATATATATATATATATACATATTATAGTGATGGTCTCTGAGTATGGCAAATTCATTGGACCAGACTATGCAAAGTAGATGTCAGCAGCGGTGGAATTCAATGCCTAGGCCGCGACTTTACAGTCCCTTCGTGCCTCATAGGAAAAAAAAACATATATATATATATATACATATATATACATATTATAGATACAAAAAAAAGGGATGCCTTTCCTGGTACCACACAAGTTCCATCTCGTACTCGGTTTCCTCGCCACGGGACGCTCAGGGCCACCTGCGCCCCGGAGAAGTCGATATAGTCCCGCGCCGTTTCTTCGCTGCAGGGCAACTGGGACACGGAGCACAAGGCGAAACGGCAATCGTCGACCCACGCCATGGCCTAGATCTGGGGCTTGGGAATGGGCTCAGTTGGGCTGGGATGATCAGTGATATTATCCAGTATAGCCATATGGGATGATCCATCATGATCAGTATAGTCGGATGGGATCTTAAACGACTCAGAGATGATATGACGGTGATGTTGAAAAATCCCAAGTGTTCATAATTGTTCACACTTGAAGAGGGATCAACCAGGATCAACCTTTTCAAAATGTCCTGTTCCAGGCAGCAACCTGTTCCCCACCCAAAATTTCCGCCGAGCCACCTGATCGCCACGACTCAAGCCTTCTACCAGGGCCTGAAGCTGCGATGGAGCGCCAGTCTTCGCTTTGATCCCGGTGAGAAGCACGATCTGCCCCGTCTTAAAGCGGTGTGGCCCGCAGGTTCGCACCACGAGCGGGGTCTCGTTGAAGATCAGATCCTGAATCTCCACTGTAGTGCTAGGAATAGAGAAAAGCCGATGAACTTCATCAGGGCAATTCTCGCGGCAAGTCCTGGGGCTCACCAGAGGCTTCAGAGAAGCCATGGATGAACATGATGACATGGGGCCTCCGTTTTCCCAGCCACAGTGATTCAGGATGGGAATTTTTTTTCCGAACCTGGTATCCTAGGCAAACCCTGGTCAGGACCCAGTGGATACCCCAGTTATCATCCAGTCGTCATGGATGACCTTTTGCATAGTATTGAAACCCATGGTGACTTGAGAGTATCCCGGGACTTCCCCCATTTTAGGAAACCTCCAAATCTGGCTGAATTATAATTCACGAAGTAAGGCCATTTGCGGATAATTCATGATAATTCCCCATATATAGAAACCATCATTCCACTGACATCACAGTGAGATCATTATAATTCATCCAGACAAATGTGTTTCACAAATGCCGTGACATACCATCAGATATCAATTTGAAAGGTGTTATACCTTGGTCTTACTGGACTTTTCATCCACCCCTTGGCAACGGATTAGAATCAGAATCATGGAACTCAATTTCGCTTGAACCACATTTCGTGGGATTCTAGCTTGGATTTGGGTATGTGCATTGGACAGTCGACATGTGCATGGACATATAATATGCATAATATAATAATATGTACATAATATATATATACATAAGTAACATATCATATTATAAATATACATACAACGCCATTTTCACACCATGTTTCAACTGTTTAGTCTTACCCAACTCTCCATGATCTCTAAATTTTGCACTCTGGAAAATCAAATAGTGGGGATAATCCACTATGAGCTTTGTCGGAAACGAGCCATCAGGAATTAGGAATGGGTACGAATGGGTCAAAAAAATTGTAATCAATCCCCTTGTTCTTACAAAACAATAACTGGTGCACAGCTGGACGTGCATAACCCCCATTCGTATGGTATCAAAAGTTATCAGTGGCCAACCCTGTCATCTCTCCCTTCTTATGAGCCAACACTGGCCAACGGCATAGATGTTGCACCGAAATATGTCCAAACCCCGTTAAAAAACAGAACCACATCGGTTATCTCTAAGTTTTGTTCTAGGAGTTCACCAAAAATGTGCCATCATGTGTCATCCATCTTTTTCCCGTGACTATCATATCGACCTGAATTCACCAACAAAAATGCCACCCTGGCCGTGTCGGCCCAGCTTCAACCTGCCATGGTCCAAATCACTTTGGGCCTCGCTCAACTTGGCACAGGTGCTACGTGCTTGCGCCAGCGCCTGATTACCTGTGCTTGGCCATGCTCGGTCCAGGTCTGGTGGAAGGGACTTCCCAAGTCATAACCACAGTGATAGTTTTGAGATACCCTCTGGTAAACTAATATAACTATATATATATAATATAACTATGGAAAATCACCATTTTTAATGGGTAAATCAACTATTTCTATGGCCATTGTCAATTTCTATGTTAAATTACCAGAGGGTAACAGCCCTTAAAAATCAGGAGTTTAGATGAAATGGTTTTGTTTTAAGTCATCCAATTAAATTCTGACAAACAAACTGAGGTAGTAAAAAGTTCGCTGACATAACTACTTTTTCGGGCTTCTGGATGCTTATGGTGATTGTAACTATGGTCAGATGGGTTTTTTTTAACCAATGCACATATATAACATTTCGGGATATCACCTTGCAAGCTGCCGCGAAACATGGGGACAGACATAGGGTGAGATGATATATGCCAGAGATACCATAATTTGGGGATAGATGTGTACGTCAGAGGTTTGAGGATGTGCCATGGACGCAAATTTCATACGCTATCTAATGGGATATGTGGGGGGGGTCCTAAGTCATGCGGGACCCAAGTCAACATCCAAGTGAAACTGGTCATTGTTGATTTTCGGGGAAAACAATGTGAAAAAAACTGTACAAGAAGCCGTGTTTTATCGAGATGTCAACAGTTTCCTTATCCAATATTTAACATTCTTTATCCAAGTTTGGTAAAGAAGCTCAGATATGCAATCATCAAACAAAAATTACGTAGATGAAAACTTTCGAGTTACGGACACGTGACAAATCGTGTCAAATCGTGACAATGGAGTAGACAACTTTTGGTCGCCAACTTAACCACTCAACAAGTCACTAGCTATATTTATATAATATATATATATATAGATATATACTGTACTATATATACTGTATCCTGTAATACTATATATACTGTATACTGCAATACTATATACCTGACTGTCAGCAATGCGAAGCACTGTGTTCTTGGGCTAAAATACTGAACTTATTGTGTCAAGTGGACTGGCAAGGAAGACTGTGCACGAAACACGGCGTTTTTGCAAGTTCTGTGGCTCTGGGGGTATGCGCAGTTGCAGGTCATGCTCGAAAGCTGTCAAAAAAAGGCATGGTAACGCCTGGGAAAAGGAGCGTTTTCAATCTGGTGCCGCTACGCAAAGCAAATGCATACATTCCATTGCATTATCTCGCATTTACATTTGCATTCACATATCGTTACAGTACATCACGTCACCTTGCCAATTTACAGTAGACAGTACAGCAAAGTAAACACTATATACAGTAAACACTACAGTAAATACATGTAAATACTACAGTAAACACTACAGAAAACATTACAGTAAACATTACATTACGTACATTTACATACACTACATGTATTAAATCATATCACACTACATTAAATTACACCGGACAAAAATTCTGAAAATAGCACAATTACTGAAAACAGCTAAAACACATGAAGATATTGAAACCACCAAGCAATCCTTGAAATAAAAACAATGCAGATTCCAACTCTCATTGCGGGTCACTTCTTTTCGTTTTCGGGATTCCCATCATGGACCATTGGTTCTCATTGGTTATCATTGGTTCAAGAGTTGCCAAGGCACATATTTGCTGATGTTCTTTCTGTCGATCTTCTAAGACGCGTCGGCACTGCTCTTCCGTCAACTCCGACGCCTTTCGAAAGGGATCAAACTCGCTGGATGGATGGGGGCCTTCCTGGCCCGTTGCCAACCCCCAAATTCTATGGCTCCCGTTGACCACAATTAGGGTGGGCCCTCCAACCTTAATATGCTGGCGGTTCTAGATACCATATCATAAAATGCTCGTGTAAGAATATCTACGTTGGCATCTAGATATATGTGGAAACCAAAGAATCCTTACTCTAGAGATTTCATCATTGTGATCGTCAAGCTCCCATGGTGCAGGTCAAAACAATTGAAAATAAGGTAGCTTGAGGGGCCTAAGCATATAGATATGTATATATATATAATTACAAATATATACACACAAATACATGCAAATACACCTTTGTTAGGGATCATTGTCTCAAACAAACCCCGCAACCAGGGTATGTAGTCTACATATGTCTACATACAAGATGTAAATATAGAAGATGCACACATATGCACACCTCTACACACGGACATAGCTTGGTGTGGGGTCAGACATGGGGTACATGTCCACCAACAGCAGTTGTCATAAATTGTGGATCTGAAAACGTGGTTTGTGTTTCTTGCTTGCCCAGTATTACATATTCAAGAATTGCTTCAAATTACCCTCTGGTAAACTAACATAGCTATGGAAAATCACCATTTTTAATGGGAAAACTCCACTACAAATGACCATTTTCAATAGCAAACTGATAGTTTACCAGAGGGTACTAGGCTTACCCTCAGATTTCAGATTCCAAGTTTGGTCATGAGCAGTCCCGTGATCAGTAAAAATCCGTCAGTCCTCTGATTTGGGTGCATTATTTTGGGCCGGCTGAACCGGCCATTTTTTGTACAACATGGGGAATGTTGTTTACAACACGGGAATTAATCACCCCAAACTCGGAGTATTGGCATAGATTTGCTAACATTTCATTAGTTGGGTTATGGCTATGGATCAAACCAGGGTACCAGGGAGCTTTTTCACCATAGTTCCCCCATTCATGTGGGAAAATCATAGGTTTTGACACAAAGCTGGTGGCCCAAAATCCACATCCTTGTGTTGGTAGGTTCAAGATCTAACTGGTCCTTGAAACAAAGCCACAGATCAGGAAAAAGGATGCTTGAACCATATTTAATGAAACCCTGACTTACTCTAGGTAAAATCAGCAGAAATCACAATATTTTTCATCATGTCCTCCAGTTAAATCTCAACTTTTGATACTGTTTGAGCCTTGAATCCTCCAATTTCTGTCAAAATCCCCAAGTTGTGTCCCTCGCTTTCCATATCCCGACCTTCGTTTCCTCCGCCATGACCACTTTAACAGGACAACGCCTGGAGGTGATGGTGGGGAGAAGTGCGGATGGCCCAGCCACTAAGGCTACAAAACAATCCTTGTATAAATCAACAAATCAAGCAATCATTGTCAATAGTTGTGGCTTTGGGGATTCAAACAAAAATCAAGAATCAAAAGTAATGAAACCAACCATATTGGTGATAGAAAGATATACGGTATATTTAGTGGATGTTTCATGGGGCATAACTTCAACAAATGGGGGATGTCACTTCAACAAAGTTATGGAACCCGAAAACATGCAGCATGAATCGTGGATTTTTTTCTATCTTGGACATAGAATCAAGAATATAAAACATGAGAAATCTGTAATTTCATTTTTTTGGGGACATCATTTTTGGGGATCTATTGGGAACAACAGCTCCCAGCTATAAAGCAAGCTCGTTTCCAGGGATAATGGGATTTCGTCTGGGATAAGTAGAACAGGTTAGGGGTGCCCATCCCAATTTGAATCATCCCGAATCGCAACCGAACATGAAAAAAATCACATTGTCAACCTACAAATAGTGATCTTGGCCCACTATACGAGTATCAATATATATATATATAGTTTACATATATATATATTATATATTATAATAATAATCATTATCATTATTATTAATTGTATATCAAGTTGTAACTCTATACATAATGTCAAGTTAGGATTAATTAACCCCTCCAGGTTAATCAACCACCACTGCCCAATTTTTTTTTGTAATTTAAAAACAGGTGGTCCCCCCAGATTAATAAACGCTTTGGCCTACCCCCGATTAAAAAACCACCAGTGCTGAAATCCCTTTTTTATCCAAAAGTTTCAAATGGTTTCCTTATGGTTTCCTTATGATATATATTTAAGTTGAAACCGCATGAACACCAGAACCCATCACTGTTGATTGATCATTGAAAATTTGAAAAAACAACTATTCCCCAAATGATCGATTTCTAATTAAATTCTTTATAAAAATCATCAGTTTGGATAGCTCCCAAAGGGTACCGTACCCCCCATGAGCCCATGTCCCCCATTGATAATAATCAGGGTTTGCCCCTGATTAATCAACCACCATGTCCCTAATGTTTTTATTGCCCATTCATTCCCAATGTCCCCCATAGCTTTCAGCCAATTGACGTAAGCCATATCCAATTTTGTATGGTTCAGAGGCCGTTTATTTAGGGGGGACACCAGGAAAGACCTTGCAAGGTATACCCTGACCTATAGGGAGGGGTTATTAATCCGGTGGTGGCAGTATATATATAATATATATATATATAATTATATATATAAATAAATAACTATGTGTCCGCAGAAATGCCAGTTCCATATGGATGTTTACATGGTTTTGTCTGAAAAGATGGTACCCTCAAATCCACCGGCGCCGCTTGAATCATTCAATCGCCTTCGCTGGACACGGCAAGCGAAACAACTATGACTACAGCCAGCTGCGGAGGCCAAAGCCAGGGGGCCAATGATGGTTACCGTAGCGGTGTCAAAGCTGGCTGGGAAAATCAACCATGGTGACTGTAGACCCACAGTGACATTGAACCCCAAAAAATTGGTCCGAGAAGGAAATGATCTTCCAAAATCTGACTTTTTGAGGTTCCATGTTAGCTTTCTGGAGGGGCTTGGGAAAATTATCCCATGGTAAAACTGTCTGAGCATCTTGCAGCAGTACCCAAAAATTCATGATCTGATGCCAAAACAAGCCGAAAGACTGTAGTGACTAGGAAATCACTGGAACATGAAGGCACTTTCCATTCATCTCACTGAACTTTGCATCACAAAACCCCAGTGAAGGCCATCAAATTCAGGTGGGTTCCTGGAACTTGGCCGCAGGGATTTGGTCGGCAGTACTATATATTAAAATCATACATAATACCATATGATACCATTATCATCCGTTACAATTGCCAGTGACTGCTAGTGTCCATTGTCTTGAGGAAGCCGTACTCGCCTTTGATGAACACCAAAGTGGTGGTGTCAAGGCATCCCCAAAATATGGGAACGTCAATTTGGACCGTCATCCCATGTCTAGGGTGGAAAAACGTATGAACCCACCAACCAGTAGTTGTCCCCCCCAATATTGGTAACTCATCCAATCAATATATATATATATAGCAATTGGCTAGTGGTATCAACAGTGCTTGCTAACATCCGCATTGCCCAATCTGGTTCCATCTACATCGGCAGCCGCCCCGGCTCCACTTGATCTTTCGAAACTCTTCGCAGTCCGCCAAGACCACATTCATGTACTTGTCGAAGGCCTGCGGCCACAGCCAGCCATCCGGAGAAAATGACCCAATTTGGCAGTTGAAATCTCCATGTTTCATGGTATCCCGGGGAGCATCTGCATCCCATAAGGATTGAACAGAAACACATCAAGTGGCTCAGTTGGAACCTTAAGCCATCGATTTGTGGAGGTAAATCCTGCTGATTTTTGGAGGTAAATCCTGGTTGCAAAAAATGCTAGAAAGTTAGGGATCATCCCAATCGCATCCCACATGTTTTTTTAATGGAGGACAGCAAAAATAGTTTCCCCATCAAAAAATGACAAAGTCTGGATTTTTGGGGGTTCCCCGTTTTAAGAACCCCGAATATGAATATATATATATATATGCATATTATATATATAATACGTATAACTGGACTCAAGTATATAATATATGTCTACATTGAGGGATCCTTCAACCGAACAATAGGTCGTCACAACTTGACCTGGAAACTATCTGCTAGCTCCAGAATCCCTGATGCTTCCCCATGACAATGACATCACTGCGAAACACCTTTTGGGAAAGCCGGAAGCCCTCCAAACCCGGAAGGTTTCAAAAACTGGATAGGAAAATCGGAAAATCGACCGGAATTCCCCAACGTTGCCCAGGTCAACTGCAGCCGCCATCCCCGAACTATCTTAGATTTGTAACACCCAAAAAGGATCCAAAAGGTAGAAAAGAACATGTAATGCATCATCATTTCAGAGTAGTAATTGTATATAGTTGGTTTCTAATTGTTCATCTTTTCCGGGGTTCATAGTCATCTTTGGAGATGATTGGGGCCGTCCGCCATCTTCTGGAGCTTTCCCCATTTCTTGCCCAGGGAATATACCAGAAACGCGGCTTTTTCCCCCGCCAAATCCAGGAGTGTCCGTTTTTTTTTGTTTTCCCGCCCAATTTCCGGGGTCTTTTCCTGGGTAATCTGGTGCCAAGGAACCATGAAGGTTCCCACTAACATGCGGGCATCTGAGATAGTGACTCGGACCCTGGCATCTGCCACATCGAAATTGGGGAAATTGGGAGAATCATCGGGGGAGTTTCCATGTGTTTGATCATGCTTGATCAGGTAGATTGGACCTGAATATGGATTAGATCAGCCTGGTTGACTACTAGATTAGGACTAGATGAGATTGAAATTGGATCTACAAAATTTAGGTGTGTGCAATGTCAACCCCAGATTGAATATGTAAACCCTGGTTGACTATTTGAGATGGATGGTATCCCTTAAATAGTGATAATCTGCTACTAAAATGGCGCTCCCCCCAAGATCAGGAGTTGACATTCTGTCCCATTTGCCATGTTGTCGACGAATCCGAGAAAGAGTAATCATCGCAGTAAGTAGGACACATCATCACAGGGTTGAGCATAAAAAGGTTCAAAACCTCCAAACTCCAAACAAATATTATATTGTACATACTATATACTGTACCCATCAGAAAACTTATCGCTGTCCCTAGTCTTTTTGGACAGTAAAAATCCTTGTGGGTTGAAGCCTGCTGTCGGGGAAAAAGACAGGGCCGGTTTGGTATACCATTTATAATTGTTTAATATATTTTACCTATTGATTCTTCGGGTTGACGGGGGGTGCATCCTATAAGTAGACCAACTTTTGGGATTTGGGAAAATTGTATATAATAATATATATATAGTATACCGTATACCCATATACAAGTATAGTTTTGTATAGTGTGAGGATATACGCATATGTCATAATACATACGACAAATTAATACATATTATAAAACTATGTTTATTCATTAGCTATATTTTAATATTTTAATAAACATACATATACACGTGCTATGTCGATCTATTGATATGGCCTATGATCTCTTGTCTCTCTGGCCGTCCCATTTGAACGCAACTCACAGCCCCTTTGCTTCGCGCAGCTTCCGCACCTATAGTCGAGCCATTGTGCCATGCGAGTGTTGCGACCTGCGGTCCGTAAGGCTTGCTGGAAACCGCACATTTTGCTGTGGAGAGACTAGTGGAGGGTACATGTTGGTGTTCAATATGCATTGAATTGCGTATGTATTCATTACAGTAATTATCCCATATTATGCCATATGTTCAGTTTCTTTGGTTCCGTGGTGCCCAAATGATTTGAACATATTTGAACCATCAAACTCGTAATCAAAAGCTTGCCCGGCTTTGTGCTATAGCTCACGAGCCGTGCTCGCCTGACATGACTCCAAAATGGGCCGAAAATGCTCCGCGACACCGGAGTTTTGCGCCCAACCCGACCCGGGCCCTTCGCGCAGGAAAGTCGTCCTGGGAAGGTGATGGTGTTTGAGCCCGACTGTGGATCCAAGTCTTTGTCATCGAAGCTTCGGCATGTTCCTCTTGAAGCTATGCCTGGCAGACATCCTATGACCAAGTTGGATTTGGGTCTCAAAATCTTGTACCGTCGTGTACCCCCCATGAAAAACCCGATGGTGACTGTCATAATCCCCACCTTTAAAAAAGGCCACTGGGGATAAGTCCAGACTGGAGATGCCATACAGCAGCGAAAGACGGTAAAACTGTAAAACATGGTAAAACTGCTGCTGCCCTGAAATTCGATTATACCATATTGTATCATATTATACAAAAATGAATGCATGTTCTCATGTTTTGTATTAGTGACTTTTTATAAACATCTTCTATAAGTCCAACTGATCATCACCACTTTTCACCAGCACTCAGCTGTTCGACTAGCATCTATCTTTGCTCGGTTTCAGCAAAGGACGGCTCGACCCGGTCTTCGGGTCACTTTTTTATGGGATCGCTGTTTTTCCCAGCTTCAGCAGGTGAAATCACCATAATTCACAGAATTCTAGCGTACCCCCCACAAGCCCCCCCCCCCAGAAAATTGCGCAAGTAATAAGGCCTGAATAAGGCAGCAATAAGACTGGAATAAGGAATTAAGCCAGGAATAGCATTGAAATAAGAAATAGTGCTGAAATAAGGCCGTAAACGGTCTTATTTCCGAAACCCTATATGACCTTATTTCTGGAACCAAAGCCTCAGAAATAAGGCGGGAATAAACTTTTGTCTTGTTTTCGGCAATAAGGCCTTATTTCCATCTTATTTCCGCCAATTCTAAAGTACCCAGGCCCACCAATACTGACCCCAGAAATAAATTGAGGGTTACCTGTATACATTGACATTGGAAAATGGGAAAGGAACACCCACTAAACCCATGGGATCATAATTCTATTTCCCCATGAAAACAACAAGTTTTGAGGTACCCCATTAACAAACCAATGCAAATATCAGTTTCGGTAGGGTATTTACATTCCATTACATCCCGATTAATCCCCTTCAATCCCCGTTCCCTATAAATCACCAGAAAATCATTGTGATCTCTGTTTAGTAGGGCTCCTGGCTCAATTGATGTGGGTACAGGATGCCTCAACTGTGGATATTGGATGTCTTATTCTGCAATGCTGGTTGTTTTGATGGAAGAAACTTCAAACCACGGTTTTTTGAGGTGTCCACAATGAGGTTTTAAGTTGCACAAGTTGCACAATATTAAATTACATCTCTACAGCAATTTGAATTTGAATCTGTTTTCAAACAATTGGGAAAATTAACCCAAAAAGAAATAGTACAGGAATAACACAGGAATAAGGCAGGAACCTGCGGGAAAAATCACGTTCACAACAGTTTTGGGCATGGAAGAGAAATAATACAGGAATAAGCCTTATTTCAGCCTTAACGGGTTTATTGCAAATCTGAATTAAGGCTGGAATAAGGTTGCCGTTGTTTTGCACGAAATTAAGCTTATTCCTGTCTTATTTCCTTTTTGGCTAAAATCCTGTTTTTTTCTGGGGGGGGGGCTTTGGGGGGGTACGCTAGAAATCTATGAATAATCACCACGTCATTCCTGTGGGGTCCCCATTTTAAAGCCTTCCACTGGGTCTTATCATGAAACAATCCAGATCTGTGGGGTGAATTCCCAGCATTTCTCCCACTTCAGTCATCTAAGGCCTCGTTGAGACGCCCGACCTGCGCTGGGCCCAGGGAATGTCAACTTTCAAATGTGGTGGGGTTTCAAACCGTGTTTTGTAGCCATTAAATGCCATGATATAATATTGTATAATCACTTTAATTCCGTAGGTTTGTTTGGTTGATTAAATGTTGAAACTGGTCGGTGACATTTACAGGGGGTAACCCAAAAAAGTGTTTTCATCTCCTACTAAAAAGTTAACCCCCCAATTAAAGCAACAGGCAACGTTTGCAATCCGGGTTCACATTAATGTGGTGAAACCAATAAAGTTTACAACGATTCCCAAATCGTGAAATTGGTTTTATCACACTTCAACTCTGTTTTGATGCCGTTTCTTGGACCCCCCGAAGAGTGACCCCCAAACGAACTTGGCTATGAACTGCTGATTATATGGAGGTTTCCCAAGTCATGTTGGTCCCCGAATATCTGGATGGTTTACAATGGAAAATCCGCTCTAGACATGGATGATTTGGGACCCACCATTTTAGGAAACCTCTATATGATAATATAATATAATATGTAATATATCCACTCACTCTGACATTGTCTTGTTGGGTATTCCACACTTTAGTAAAGGTGGATTTGACACAGTCAGCCCTTTATTGTTTATATATCCTAGGTGGGTAAAGCATGTTAGAGCATAGCCTAGCCAGACAAAGTTGGGAAACCGTCCACATCAACAGTATCAGGATGATCCACTGCCCCAAGACGGACCAATCTGAAAAGAACCAAAGCGATCGGATGAAGAATCTCGAGTGCCTTTTCATCTCAAGTATTCCTCAAAGGTTTAAGATGTTCAGGTCAACTGTGGTGTTCCCCGTTCATAATTTTTTTTGAGATCTTGATGTTGCTGTTTGGTGCCTCAAGTAGCTCGTCTTCCCCTAAAAAACAAAAAAACAGTGGAAACTCCTCATGATTCATGAGAAAAACCACCCAGAAATAGGAGAAACCGGTGTCAGGCTGCGCTGGATTGGTCCAAGCAACGCGCCACTCGCCCACTTTCAGCGGAGCTCGGTACGTCTCCTGCAAGCGCCAAGTGTCGCCATGGCGGAACCCCACATCACCATAGGTTGAAAAGATTATCCCGGGAGGATAATGTAGGATAATGTTAAAGATGAGGATGATGATGATGATGATGACGATGATGATGATGGTTAGGATGATGATGATGATGGTGATGATGATGATGGTGAGGGTGACGATGAAGATGATGATGATGATGATGATGATGACGATGACGATGATGATGATGGTGAGGATGAGGATGATGGTGGTGAGGATGATGATGGTGAGGTGAAGATGAGGATGATGATGATGATGATGACGATGACGATGATGATGATGATGATGGTGGTGATTATGATGGTGAGGGTGAAGATGAAGATGGTGATGATGACGATGACGATAATGATGGTGATGATGATGGTGATGATGAGGATGGTGAGGGCGAAGATGAAGATGAAGACGAAGAAGAAGAAGATGATGATGATGATGAGGATGATGGTGATGATGATGATGATGATGATGACGATGACGATGACGGTGATAATGGCGAGGATGCTGATGGTGAGGGTGAAGATGAAGATGAAGTTGATGATGGTGATGATGATGATAATGATAATGATGGTGGTGAGGATGATGATGGTGAGGGTGAAGATGAAGATGAAGATGATGATGAGGATGATGATGATGACGATGATGATGAAGATGGTGAGGATGATGACGGGATGATGGTGAGGGTGAAGATTATGATGATGATGACGATGATGATGAGGATGATGATGGGGAGGGTGAAGATGAAGATGAAGATGAAGATGATGATGATGATGATGATGATGGTGATGGTGATGGTGATGGTGATGGTGATGATGGTGAGGATGATAATGTTGAGGGTGAAGATGAAGATGAAGATGATGATGATGATGATGATGGTGATGGTGATGGTGATGGTGATGATGGTGGTGAATAACAGTGTATTGAGGATGATGAGGTGCAGGAGGGTGATGTGGAGGATGATGATGTCCAGGAGGATGAGGATGAGGATGAGGATGTTGAGGAGAATGAGAATGAGGATGATAATGCGGAAGACGAAGTGGAGGATGATAAGGTGGAGGATCATGATAAAGAGAAGGATGATGCTGATAATGATGATGATGGTGATGATGATGGTGAGGATGATGGCAAGGGTGATGATGATGATGATGACGATGATGATGAGGATGATGATAATGATGATGATGATGGTGATGATGATGATGGTGATGATGATGATGATGACGATGGTGGTGGCGAGGATGATGATGACTGTGATCATGGTGATGATGGTGGTGGTGATGATGGTGGTGATGATGGTGATGATGAAAATAATGATGGTGAGGATGATAATGGTGAGGGTGAAATGTTGTTAATGCTGAGGAGGAGGAGGAGGAGGAAGAGGAGGAGGATGGTGACGATGATGGTGATGGTGATGGTGATGGTGATGATGAGGATGATGATGATGATGACGATGACGATGATGATGATGATGGTGGTGATTATGATGGTGAGGGTGAGGATGAAGATGGTGATAATGACGATGACGATAATGATGGTGATGATGATGGTGATGATGAGGATGGTGAGGGCGAAGATGAAGATGAAGACGAAGAAGAAGAAGAAGATGATGATGATGATGCTGATGATGATGATGATGAGGATGATGATGATGATTGTGGTGATGATTGTGGTGACGATGATGATGATGATGATGATGATGATGATGGTGATTATGATGGTGAGGGTAATGGTGATGGTGATGATGATGATGATGATGATGGCGATGACGATGACGATGGCGATGGCGATGACGATGATGATGATAATGACGATGATGACGATGATGATGATGATGGTGATGATGATGATGATGATGATGATGATGAATGGAGCGCAGCGCTAAATTATGGAATGGACTGGTCGGGGCCATTGTTGAGGATGGTGATGATGATGATGAGGAGGAGGAGGAGGACATGGCGGAAGATGAAGTGGAGGATGAAAAGGTAAAGGATCATGATGTAGAGAAGGAGGAGGACTATGATGTTGAGGAGGATGAGGATGAGGATGAGGATGAGGATGAGGATGAGGATGGGGATGATCATGATGATGATGATGATGATGATGGTGAGGATGATGGTGATGGTGATGTAGCGGCGGTCCAGAAGCTAGGACCACACTTTGTGCGAGCCTGCGCATTCGAACTGCACTTCAACATGTCACAAGAGTCACTTTATACGGAAATTTACAGGGAAAATGCCGTTCCCCAGAACCGCGGCCCACGCTTTGTGCGAGCCTGCGCAGTCGAAACGCATGTCAAGATTTCACAAGAGCCACTTTATGCGGAAATTTACAGGTAAAATGCCGGGGCACGGAGTGGGCACCCTGATCAGGCACCCGCCTTTACAGCTACCGTAAGAACCCAGTGTGGACACACTGTTTGGGGAACGAAGTCATTGCCACTTGGATGATTTGGGGGGTACCCCCATGACTTACACATAGACTTTTTTGGGGGGGAAACGTAACATCCAGGAAACACTGCTCTATCTTTTGGGGGGCCCCCCAAACAGAGCCAATATCTGGTTGGCGGCTTCTTCAACCTTCGTGGAAAGTATTCGTCAGGGATCGGAAGTAAAACATGTTCAAAACCACCAACCAGAACATATCATGGAGGGTCTGGGGATCGCGATTAGTTTCAGTCTAGAGTGTCTTCACTTCAAAAGGACACTCAAGAATCCAAACCTCCCCGACCTAGCCGCTGATGTGAAGATTCAGGAGGCGCCAGGCCCTGTGGATTCACCGATCCATTGAAACCATTGAAACGCCTGCCCTGCCGTCTCCTCAGTGATCCTGTAGTACAACTCGATTTTGGCACCAGGATCATGATCTGCCAAATGCAACACACCTGCACCGGAAAATCACTGGAGGCATGCTGCAGTAAAAAAGTTCTACCCGATGGACTTAAGAGAATTACTGTTTATCATCAAAGACTTCAAGATGTCTTTCCTAGATTTTGTCTTACCTCAAGTAGATTCTCAAAGTCCGCCTTCCAACTCTCATGATTTTGTGCAAGTACTGGCAAGTTGTATGTTTTAGACAATTGCAACAAATATTGACTAGACTGCTGTGATGTTCTAGCGGTGAAGAGACGAAAAATTCTTCTGCTGGGCGAATCATATTGGGGGTACGAATCATCCAATCCCATCTCATTATACTAGTTGGTTGATAGTTCTCCCTATGGATTATCACAATCCCCAATAAATTACTTAACTATATTTAACTAGTGTAACTCCCTAGTTCTTAAGCAATCAACGAAGGTATTTTAATGGTTCAATCCCCAACCTCGGTTCAAGGAAATCCTCCGCCCATGGGCACCTTCATAGAACTCGGGATGATCGAGTTTGCGTTGCAAACGAAGGGCCTTGGACGAAAAAACCGCCCCCGAAACTGGCAAAATTGGGGAGATGAGATAACCTCTGGTAAACTAACATAGCTATTGAAAATGTCCACTAGATTTATCCATTAAAAATGATGCTTTTCCATAGTTATGTTAGTTTACCGAAGGGTAACCTCCAGAAAGGGGAGCAAAAAAAACGGTGTGGTGGTTTCAGTTCCATTGGGGATGTGAAGTGCACCATGTTGTGGCGGGTCCTGTTCACCCTGAAAGTTGGGATACTCCAAAAATCCTGGGGAAACCACACTGAGAATGACGAATAATGATGAATGAATTTGGAGGCAGTCATTTTAAAACCAAAACCTTGGTTTCCCAATTCAATGGATTGGTTTAAGGGAAAATCTACTGGTTTAAGCCCCATATTTAAGGGTAGGAAATTGTTTGGGGATTTTTTTTTTTAGTTTGGGGAATTTTTTTTGGATTTCCGGTTCTCACCATTTTCCATGCTATTTGCAGCATTTTGGAGCTGGAAACTGCCATTTCCACGGTATGTGCAACGGTTTTGAGTTCGAACCTCTCATTTTCCATTGTATTTTCCACGGTATTTGCAACAGTATGAGCATGTTCTGTCCATTTTCCATGCTCTTTGCAGCATTTTTGAGCTGGAATCTGCATTTCCACCGTATGTGCAACATTTTACAGCTACATTCCTCACAGTACTTGCAGGATTTTGGAGCTGAAGGCTGACATTCCAACAGTTGTTTGTTGTTACTGTTACTGTTGTTGGTGTTGGTGTTGTTGTTGTTGTTGGTGGTGTTGTTGTTGTTGTTGGTGGTGGTGGTCGTGTTGTTGCTGTTGTTGTTGCTGTTGTTAGTGTTAATGTTAGTGTTGTTAGTGTTGTTAGTGTTGTTAGTGATGTTAGTGTTGTTAGTGTTGTTAGTGTTGTTAGTGTTGTTAGTGTTGTGTTAGTGTTGTGTTAGTGTTGTGTTAGTGTTGTTGTTGTTGTTGGTGGTGGTGGTGGTGGTGTTGTTGTTGTTGGTGGTGGTGGTGGTGTTGGTGTTGTTGTTGTTGTTGTTGGTGGTGGTGTTGTTGTTGTTGTTGGTGGTGGTGGTGGTGTTGGTGGTGGTGGTGGTGTTGGTGTTGGTGTTGTTGCTGGCGGTTGTGTTTGTGTTGATAGTGTTATTATTGTTGTTGTTGTCGTTGTTGTTGTCGTTGTCGTTGTCGTTGTCGTTGTCGTTGTTGTTGTCATTGTCGTTGTGTTGTGTTGTGTTGTGTTGTGTTGTGTTGTGTTGTGTTGTCGTTGTTGTTGTTGTTGTTGTTGTTGTTGTTGTTGTTGTTGTTTAGTGGTGTTGTTGTTGTTGTTGCTGTTGTTAGTGTTGTTGTTGTTACCGTTAGTGTTGTTAGTGTTGCTAGTGTTAGTGTTGTTAGTGTTGTTAGTGTTGTTAGTGTTGTTAGTGTTGTTAGTGTTGTTAGTGTTGTTAGTGTTGTGTTAGTGTTGTGTTAGTGTTGTTGTTGTTGTTGTTGGTGGTGGTGGTGGTGGTGTTGGTGTTGTTGCTGGCGGTTGTGTTTGTGTTGCAGCGTGCCCATCTGCTTCGAACCAAGAGAAGATGTTGCTCCACACCTCATGGAAAAGCAAAAAAGCAAAGAAAAGCAAGAAAAGCAAAAAAGCAAAGAAACGCAGAAAAGCGAGAAAAGCAAAAAAGCAAAGAAAAGCAAGGAAAGCAAAAAAGCAAAAAAGGAAAGAAAAGCAAGAAAAGCAAAAAAGCAAAGAAAAGCAGAAAAGCGAGAAAAGCAAAAAAGCAAAAAAGCAAAGAAAAGCAAGGGAAGCAAAAAGGCAAAAAAGCAAAGAAAAGCAGAAAAGCGAGAAAAGCAAAAAAGCAAAAAAGCAAAGAAAAGCAAGGGAAGCAAAAAGGCAAAAAAGCAAAGAAAAGCAAGAAAAGCAAAAAAAGGAATAGAAGCAAAGAAGCAGAGAAGCACTGCAGGAGGCAATAGAGTAAGCAGGAAGAAATCCAAAAAAAAATCCCTAAACTAAAAAAAAAAATCCCTAAATAAATGGCCCTCCCATATTTAATGGGAAAATCTATGGTTTCCTGTAAATTTTCCCTTAAACCAATCCAATCATCAATTGTTTGTGTTCCTTTCTGCTTTTGAAGAAAAAATGGAGTCACATCCCCTCCATCATCCCTCCTGGGCCATGCTGCGAAACGTTGCTGGTTGGAGCGGCTCTCCCTGACGACCAAGTCCAAATGCATCATCTGCGGTAGGTCCTGGCAATTTTGGAGGGAATTCCAAAATGGCCTTCTAAAAATGCGAGAACACCGCCACTATGACGCCTTTTAAGGGCACTATTTTTGCACAACCAAATGTGTTTACGATGGTACAAAGCAGCGGTACGCCAAAGATACCACACCGTGCTTTGGTGCGCCGGATGCGCATCACCACCATCATCAACAACAGCAACAACAACCACAGCCACAACCACAACAACAACCAGCGGGAATCAGGAACCCGTATGGCATTGCTGATGTGCGAAGCTCTACAATAAACGACGAAGTGGCTAAATGAGTCACGTTGATCACCAACGCCGTCCTGTGTCCTCTCAGCCAGATGGAGTTCCAGGCCGTGATGTAACCTGACACGTCGGAAAATCCCTATGTTCCTAGATGTTCCTAGATGTTCCTAGGAAATTGCATTGGAAATGCACAGAGAATGCTGGAATGTTCATACTTTTGATAGGGAAATCATCTCCAGATGAGGAAGTGCCACTGCCAGGTTTACCAGAGGCCCATATACAGCTAGCTCCGATCTAGAGGACTCCCCTCTATTGGGGGCTAATAACCATTTAGAGAAACCTGAGAAACCATTGGGAGTTATGCCATTTTCTATCGACCAACCCATGAGAAAAGGACAAGCACTTCAGCTCAAAATCGGCCTTTTTCAGCCTCTACTTGAACCCCCAAGTCCAATTTTTTAAAGATGGCTTGGAAAATTAGGGGCAACCCCCACATATATTGGGTTAATCATCATTTTCATTCATTTTCCCCATCATGTTGCCATTGTACCTAGTGAAGATTTCCGAAAAAAAAAAACATCAGCGCACCCCACCTTCTCATCACGTTGACAGTGGGGTCCATCTGCACAGGCCACCCAGGTGGTGTTCTAAATCACATCAATTCTTGCTGTGAATACATATTTCCATTTCATCCCATTTCATCCCATTTCATCCCAATTCTCAAATTCCCCATGTTTTAGATAGATAGATAGATAGATAGATAGATGGATGGATGGATGGATGGATGGATGGATACTGTAGAATTCCCCATGTTCACCAGGCTGTTCCTTTTCTTTCAATGCCACTCACATTTCGATCGAGGGTATCCCACTAACCACTAACGACGGCACCGCCGCGACGGAGGGTCGGTGCAACCTGGGCGTCAAAATTTGCCATGATTTCGGTACTCCGGAATTGCCACAGATGGGGAAAATAGGGAAAATAGGGGGAAATGAGATTCTAAAAGAAACCATAGCATTGAATCTGTTCCCCAATTGAAATGGCACATATGCCTTGAGTTCTCCCACAGCGATGCCAGTCACGGACCCATCGCATGTTGGGCAACCAGCCCACTATTGACCTTCACAAACCACTATCTATATCTAATGGTTGGGGAGATAGCCCAAGATACATCAAGATACATCAAGATACATTGATATTACATTGATGTTACATTGATATTATTACATTGATATTACATTGATATTACATTGATATTACATGATTACATGTTGCTTTCCCATCACTTTTCCCATCTTTTGTCAAAAAAAAAAACTTCTTTCGGCCACATCTCCGGCCTGGCCCGGAGGGTTTTCCGCCCCCATCTTGGATCATTTTGGTTGATGAATGGAATAAAGGCACCCCAGGCACCCCCAAATCATCCCCAAATAATCTAAGTCATTAGACCATGACGAAGTCTATTGAAACCGGCATTGAAACCCATGGTGACGACTAGGGATCCACCATGACTTGGTTAAAAACATGTGAAAACATGTAAAAACACCCCATTTTGGTTGACTAATCCACGTTCTTCGAATTCAATCCACAGGTTTGCTTGCATTCTTCAAATCCCCATTTGTGGATACATGTTGCGCTCTTTCCGCATCCGTTTATGAAGAGTCACCGTCCAAAAGCTTGGCTCCATCCCGGTGGTTTTTTTCCTCATGCAATGGTTCACCGTCAAAATATGTGCAGCTTAGCCATCTCATTCCCTTTGTTCGATTGGTCAATCATGGTCAATCTATGTCCCCATGTTCCAAAGGCGGTCAAGATCTGTGGTTTATCACGTGAGATTTCGCCAAGATTTCCCCAAGTGAAGGGAGTCGAGCCACATCATGCGCTGAGTGTTCTGAAAGCTTCTCCTGACGATGCTGCATCAGTTTTTCCTGGGTTCACATCTGTCACATGGCTAGCTGGGAAATCCCAAAACGATTTCAGGAGGTTGATAAAGGCGAAAATCTTTCAACATCATCCAGCTATTGGTGGATGTGTCTTGGAGCTGATGATCTTCGATATACCCATGGCAAAATTTATTCTTCACCATGGGATATCGGGATATCGGGATCTCCGATTTTCAGATTAACCCACTAGTCATTTCAGGCTCTACCCAAATGTGGTCAAGTGCTAAATGTGGATAGCTCGGACAGCTATATCATGGAAAAAACAAAAACAACTCAAAAAGCTTGGGCATCTTGGATTGTTTGACAGCTATGTCACTTTTGAAAATAGCATATCCCATTTAAAGACCAAGAACTTTTGGACTTCGAATGTGGAGATATGACAGGTTAGATATGGGGATATGATATGGGGATAAAACTTAATGGATGTACATCCCCATATCATGAAAGATCTTTATCTTTAGAATTGTCTCCTTAATAGATATGAGAATTATCCCTTAATAGTGTCACATTGTAGATATACAACATAATCATCTACAACACAACATACTGCGCATGGTTGCGAAATCCTGAACCGGTTGGTAGATGGGCAAAATCCCATTATAAAATAATAAATATATTTACAGTGGTTCATATATCATATATTTACACTCTGGTAATTTAACATAGCTATTGAAAATGGTGATTTAGTTTGTGGATTTACCCAGCTAGAACATGGTGGATCTTTCCATAGTTTTTTGTAAACCTTTACCAGGCCGGGTAAATCCAATCTGAAATCCCATCTGAGATCCCATCGAAAAACCACCATCAAAACCCACCTCCGCAGCATCTCATCCATTCGCCTCGAGGCCGAAACTGAATCCCTCCGGTTTCTTATTCCAAATGGGATATATGATACATACCTATATATATATATATATTATTCTAAATAGGATATATATGATACATATGTATATATAATGATGTAATTCCTGTAACTATGGTTCTATATCCACTTTAAACTGGAACTGCATCCCATATAGTAAGTGGTTTGGAAGCATACTTATCAGTTATAAGCCATTTATATATGGGATACGGGATAACCCACTTACGAAACTTAAGTGGAATGATCCACCAAGCACTCTAGCCCTTTTTTTGTCAGATGATAGTAGGTAGCTTAAACCCCTGTTAGACCTTGGTGTTGGATTAAAGATCCGCAGCGGGCCACAGTCCCTTGAAAGATCCTTGAAAGTTCAAAATTCTCGCAGAGCTGGTCGCAATTTGTTGTTGCAAACAAAAATCACAATGGGTGACGTTTCTATGGTTATAACATGTTATAACATGTTATAACTTATGACTATGGTTTCTAACCACTTACAAATGGTGGGATTCTTCTCCAAATGGTGACCTAGTCGTCACCTCATTCCAATGCACCCCACATCACAATGGGTGCCGCCCAAGTGACGTGGAGGCATCGCCCCTCTCGGCGGAAAAGAGCGGATCTGCGGCGTCGCCGCTCCGAAGGCTTGGTCTCATCTGATGAGTCAGATTCATGTCATCATCAGAGTATCTACTCTGTTATAGATAATATCTATATAATATTAGTTAATTATAGATATATATAGATTATAGATATAGTATCATATTCATGATATAGTTCATGATTCTAATCTGCTATAGATATATATATATAGCAAGATTCATGATATTCTATAGAATCTAGATATAGAATCATCTATGCTTAGCATGATATTATAGATATGATCAATATAGTCAAGTTCATGATATGTAGCAGTTATGGAATAAACAGGGATTGATGGGATTAATGTGGGATTAATATGGGATTAATGTGGGATTAATGTGGGATTAATGTGGGATTAATGTGGGATACATGTCAGATGTGTTTTTTTGTGCGGGCCGGTGGCCGGGCCAGTTAGCCGGTGGACGAACAGTGGTTGGGAACAGTGGTGTTTGCCGCCGAGTTGGTGGGCTGGTGGTGTCAACCATGTCAAGCCCATGACGGGAAGCGAAAGACTCCGGCAGCGTGTGAATTCGCGGGCGAAAATGCTCCTTCCTTCCTTCCTTCATTGATTTCATTCGTTCATTCATTTCATTCTTTTCAGTCACGTCATTCATTTCATTCATTTCATTTCATTTCATGTCATTCATTTCATTTCATGTCATTTCATGTCATGTCATTTCATGTCATTTCTCTTCTTTTATTTCCTTTCATTTCATTCAGTTCATTCATTTCTTTCATTCATTCGTTCATCCATTCATTCAATCGGTCAATCAACCAATTCAATTAATTAGTTGATTGATTAATCTATTAATTGATGCATTCATTCATTCATTCATTCATTCATTCATCCATTCATCCATTCATTCAATCAATTCAATTAATTAGTTAATTAATTAATTGATGCAATCATTCATTCATTCATCCATTCATTCAATCAGTCACTCAATCAATTCAATCAATTAGTCAATTAATTAATGCATGCATTCATTCATTTATTCATTCATTCGTTCGTTCATTGATTCAGTCGTTCATTGAATCTTTGGTTCCTTGATTCACTGCTTCGTTGGTTCGTTGACTCGTTGATTCATTGGTTCATTGTGTCGTTGGTTTATTAATAGTATTTATTCGTTCATTGATTCGTTGATTTCTTCATTCAGCGATTGGTTGGTTCATTGATTCACTGGGATTCACTGATTATCCTCTCGTTGATTCACTGATTCCGAGGGATTCATTGGTGGCTGGGGCGGTGTGCCGGGCCACTGACTGGCGAAGAAAGATGCCATGCTTGACAACACCAATCATCTTCTTGACTAATCTCAAGATCTACCAACATTAAAACCAGCACGACCGGGGCCTTTATTTAGTGAAACCTGTAGCTTTGGTTCCAAGATTTCTGGGCAAAACATAATTCTGCAACTGGTTTATTGCACGCGTTTGAGTTGCTTGATAGCTCAATCCCCGACATGTGATGTTTCAATCCATGTATCTGGTGTATTTGTTTTTTCCCTGGACAATTCCCTTTTGGGGTTGGTTTAATTTACTGTAATCTACTCAATGATCTGGTTTTGTCCCGAAATGGTGTGAACAACCCTAAATGGGGAATAATATTTTGTGTATGCATGTGTATATATATAATTATATGTGAACTCACATGTCCGAGCTGTATGTTCTTCATGGTGAAAATCTGGGGTCCCATGATGATCATGTAGTAACATATATATATAATTATATATATAGTAACTCCCAAAAAGATCCAAAGATCCTAGATAACAGTTAAATGTTCATGACATTTTATGACTATAACAATTGGTGAACATACAAAAAGCTATGGAAAATGGCCATAGAAATAGTGGATTTTCCCATTAAAAATGGGTGGATTTTCCATAGCTATGTTAGTTCACCAGAGGGTAACAACTGATTTATGACTAGATTTATGACCAACAAAAAGAACGTCGGACCAGGACGTTTTTCGGCCCGCCTTTCTGCTTGATGACCTGCATCTCCAGAGCTCGCTCTTCTGCCTAGGGAGGTCGACCACGACAGCGATGTCGAAAATATACCGAGGTTTCAATACAAAAATGGGGGATCCCCATTTTAGCCATGACTTTCAATACTAAAATGATCTAAGATATGGTCGAATTAGGTCGAATTTGAACGAGAAGCTCAAACACCTTGCAGATTGCAGGTAGGGATTCCTCATTGTATATAATGATCCCTTGACGTGGACATATGCGGACAAACTGGGGTGAAAGCAAGCTGCCAAGATGGGTTGCACCCACCGAGCTCTCCAGTGCAATAACATAGATATGGAAAAGGGCCCGGCTATAGATGCTCTAAATTCACTCTGATAATTCCAAATTTCTCTTGGGATCCCCATGTTCAATAGCTAAAGCCCCATCCTCAGTAGGCAAATTCACTCAAATTCACATCTTCAACAGGTAAATCATGGTAAATCCCAACTTTCAGTCCGTCAGTAGAGGTAAATCGCCATCTTCACTGGAAAATCATATGAAATTCCCAGCATCAATCGCCAAAGCCTCGAGATTTCGTCAAATGCACCGCACCTCTTCATGATCACATCGGAGACGTTCGAAGAGCTGGGTGGGGCGCATTTCCCCCACAGGTTCAGGGGGCACCTGTGCAGCAGTGTTGCAGCAGTGTTTGCAGGCAATGAATTCTGATCATCCTGATCATCCCCCATAGGCCAATCGATTGTAGTTGATAGTCCAGTTTTAATGGACAGTATATAATTATCATGCGGGATGATCCCATGGACAGGAAAAAAAAGATTTCGTATCATCCCGAACTAATCATCAACCAACCGGGGTGTCTTGCCACTCAAGCTGGCTTTCCAAGAGACCCTTGGGAAAGAGGCCCTAAAAGTTGGAGTGCAAATCCCTCTTTCTTAGGGGGTTTGTCCATGATGTCTTTGCCCTTTTTTGCCAATAAGACCCTGCAATTTGCGGTCGTTGGAGATCAATCTGAATTCTCCCGAGCTGAAGCTCATGGAATCCAGCAATAGTTCCCCTACGAAACATCACTGAGACTGGGAACCAGGAAATTCAGGGCTGCGTTCAGGTCGAATGGATTCCTACCCCTCTATGAAAGTCAAACAAATTGTCACTTCAGTTGCTTTTGTCGTAAAATTCTTGGTTCATTTCCATAGTTTTCATATGTTTAATGGCCAGAAACTGAAGGCCCATCCACTATGCCTCCACAGGAAGGCAGGCAGGTTGGATGTGCACCAGAAAATACCTTAGCTTCCAGCAACACTAAGGAGATTCTCCTTGGAGTTGCTGGGCATATGAACTCCTGTGGTATGAAAGAATCAGCACCATATGTGCACAACCTTACTATGCAAACGAATGTGTATATCTATCTATCTATGTATGGTATGGTATGGTATGGTATGGTATGGTATGGTATGGTATGTTATGTATGGTATGTATGTTATGTTATGTATGTTATGTATGGTATGTATGTTATGTTATGTTATGTTATGTTCTGTTATGTTCTGTTATGTTATGTTCTGTTCTGTTCTGTTATGTATGTATGTATGTATGTATGTTTGTATGTTTGTATGTATGCATGCATGCATGTATGGATGTATGTATGTGTGTATGTGTGTATGTGTGTATGTGTGTATGTGTGTATGTGTGTATGTGTGTATGTGTGTATGTGATTATGTGTGTATGTGTGTATGTGTGTATGTGTGTATGTGTGTATGTGTGTATGTGTGTATGTGTGTATGTGTGTATGTATGTGTGTATGTATGTATGTATGTATGTATGTATGTATGTACGTACGTACGTAGGTAGGTAGGTAGGTATGTATGTATGTATGTATGTATGTATGTATATGAAGAGGGTACAGTACCACAATTGTTATCATATATAATTAGTGTATTTCATATGCAGATATATCATGTGTATACAGCACATGTATATATATATACATCGAACGAGAGAGATGCACATACATCAAATATGGGTGTGTGTGTGTGTGCTTGTTTAGCAATTGTATGGAGATGCAGAAAGCGAGAGAGAGAGAGAGTGAGATAAAGAGAGAAATAAAGAGAGGGAAAGAAAGAAAGAAAGAAAGAAAGGGGAGAGAGAGAGAGAGAGGACTGTTTTCAATCCTCTAGAAAATGTCTCAAAACCAGCGACCATGACGTAAAATCAGCGACCAGTGGTTGTGTCTTATTTGCGGTGGGCAAAACCCGTGGGTAGTATTTAAAGTATTTAAATCATTCTCTGAAACAGCCCTAGATCGGGTTTAGGCTACAGTAGATAACAGCCCCTCAACATCGCGGAAAAGCATGCAAAACAAATGAGTTCAAGGAATCAAGGTCATCATGCGAATTTGCCATATCCGGAAAAAGGGCGAAAACAAACATGTTGAAAGCCTGCAAAGAATCAAGACACATGGAAATTGACGGAATCCAATTTCCAGGAAGCTCCCAAACAATTCACCATAAACTTCCAGAAACTGTTGGAGCTGGGTGCACACACAGGCTTCCGGGTAGAAGACCATACTCCATGGGTGCCAGGATGGTCATTCCCAGTAGCTGCGCTGTAGGCGGCCTCGGGGTGGTTCGGTAACTTAGCATTTCTAGGGGGGTATTTAGCATTGAAAAGGGATTGGAAGGGATAGATTGTAGGAAACTCCAGTTTTTTCTTCACATTGAGTTTCCTGCCATTTTAGATCATTTTAGCACCCCTTCATCCAATTCTGCAAGGACAGAATGGGAGTTGAAGGTGGTCTTCGGCCTCCTTAGCTTTGAGTTGCATGGTTTTAGAGAAGCGAGATCTAACAAAGCATTGACGGTGTACATCCAAATCCAGTTGTGTTCAATGGAGGATTGATACCAAAGGTATTGAAAGGTTACCTCAGAACATTTTTGGGTCTAGTGGCCAACCCATTGACCCATAGCCATATACTGTTCCAAGTTATATATCCCCATGCCATTGTATAAATCCCCACCGTGCTTGATCCAAAGGTGGTGTAATTGCTAAAAGTGGCAGGGACAGTTATCTATCCCATTATATGGATCTCAAAAAAAAGATAGTTTTCAAACAATCCAAGATGTTGGTTTGATGCTGTAACTTGACCCATTTTTTATCAAGGTGTCCAACTCGTTATTTTCTCTGTTTTAGTTGATCTGGGTAAATTATAATATTTCACTAACCTGAATTAAGGCCCATTTGGGGATGATTTCCCTTATTAACTATTGTTTCAGTGAGGTCGCAGTGAGGTCGTTATAATTTACCCAGGTTGATTGTTATAGAGGATGATACGACCCAATATATCTTTCGTGACGATCTGATCGTCCATTCTGGGAATACCCGACACAGGGCAGAAGCCGTAGCGCTGATACTTCTGCGATGGGGGATCTTCCACCGTGGTCAAGGGAAAGGACCTCGACCTCAAGGGGCCCAGGGTTTTTTTTTGTTTAGCAAGCACCATGGGGATAGGAAAAGTATTTTTTTGGAAAATAGTGGAAATATCATTGGATATCTGATATGGGGGTATCATGGAGATATCATGGAGATATCATGAATAATGGAGATGTAACTATATAATATTATACATATATATATATATATACATATATATATATACATATATATATACATATATATATACATATATATATATACATATATATATATATATGGTTGTTCAAAAAATGGCACCAAGCAAAACAGTTGAAATTGAGGAAAAAGAAGTGTTCAACCATGGGATGCCATGGCGTATCCTATTTTCTGACAACCCCCGTTTTCTGTGTGGGTCTTGTTGCTCTCTTCAGCGTGAGGTGGCCGAAATATTACAAACTTCTTTGGCAGAATTAATAGTACTGTATGACTATGTATGACTACACCGTTTTCAACGTAGATGGCCCCGCCCTCTTCCAAAGTGCGCGTATAGATGGCGCCGACTTTTTGAATTTTGACACCCCCCGAGGGCGTGACATCCATCCCCCTTACTTTTGTGGGCCGCGCCATCTATGCCAGAATGTGTTTTCAATGTGTTTCAGGGTTGCGCCATCTATGCAGGGATTCTTAAGTCCAAAGTTTCCAAGCCTCCGCAACATTCACCCAGTCGGTTGCGCTCGATTTTTTCTCTTCCCTTTCTCCTTCTCCTTTCCCTTTCCCCTTTCCTTTTCTCCTGTCCCCTTCCCTTTCTCCTTTCCCTTTCTCCGTTCCCTTTCTTCTTCTTTGTTCTCCTTTTTTCCTTTCTCCTTTCTCCTGACCCTTTCTCCTTCCCCTTTCTTTTTCTCCTCTCTCCTTTCCCTCCTCCATTTCCTTTCCCTTTACAAATGGAACGCAGCGGTAACCTATAGATGGCGCTGGTTTCATGAAGAAAAATCGTGTTCCCTGTCCCTTTCGCTTTCTCCTTTCTCCTTTCCCTCCTCCTTTCACTGTCCCTTTCCCTTTCTCCTTTCCCCTTCTCCTTTCCCTTTCCCTTTCCCCTTTCCCCATTTCCCCTTTCTGCTTTGTCCTTTCGCTTTCTCATTCCCTTCCCCTTTCCCCTTCTCCTTTCCCTTTCCCCTTTCCTTTTCTCCTGTCCCCTTCCCTTTCTCCTTTCCCTTTCT
Organism: Cladocopium goreaui; assembly: GCA_947184155.2. Taxonomy (NCBI): domain Eukaryota; class Dinophyceae; order Suessiales; family Symbiodiniaceae; genus Cladocopium; species Cladocopium goreaui. The sequence goes on along the minus strand of CAMXCT020001890.1, from coordinate 20,189 downwards.
CCGTTCCCTTTCTTCTTCTTTGTTCTCCTTTTTTCCTTTCTCCTTTCTCCTTCCCCTTTCTTTTTCTCCTCTCTCCTTTCCCTCCTCCATTTCCTTTCCCTTTACAAATGGAACGCAGCGGTAACCTATAGATGGCGCTGGTTTCATGAAGAAAAATCGTGTTCCCTGTCCCTTTCGCTTTCTCCTTTCTCCTTTCCCTCCTCCTTTCACTGTCCCTTTCCCTTTCTCCTTTCCCCTTCTCCTTTCCCTTTCCCTTTCCCCTTTCCCCATTTCCCCTTTCTGCTTTGTCCTTTCGCTTTCTCATTCCCTTCCCCTTTCCCCTTCTCCTTTCCCTTTCCCCTTTCCCCTTTCCCCTTTCCTGTTCTCCTTTTCTCCTTTCTCCTTTCTCCTGCAATTGGATGGCACTGTCCCAGGTGGTTGCGCCATCTATTCAGTAGTTTAGTAGTGAAAAAATCCTTTCCCCGAAAAACTTTTGTTGAACACACATCCCCCTTACTTTTTCAACCCTTTGATGACCGAAATGTCCGGTCCCGGAAGAAGGAATTTAAATTAAAAATGGGGTAGATGGCGCAATTTGGCCCATTTTGCACTTGTAGGGTTGCGCCATCTTCTGGCACATTTGCTGTTTCGGGTAAATTTGGGATTGATTTTTTTCACTGTTGAATAGATGGCGCAACCACCTCTGAAAAAGTAGGTCAGAGCCATGTACTTTGAACATGGAGTAATAATTCACTAATGTAACATGTTTGTCTGATGTAGTAGCCACAACAAGACGTGTGATACGTGTGACTCCGAGATGGCAAAAGATGCTTTCACCTCTGTGGAGAATTCAACACCGCAGCGGAGATGTCAAAGAAGCTTCTGACTCAATGGGCTGTTGAGCGCATCAACGAAGGCGCCATTACAAAACCCCAATTCCAAGTGCCACCATCTCTTCAGTTTCGTTCAGTGTCACGATCTTGAGTTGAAACAATACAGTACCATGCACCGACCTGTGGTTGCCGATGACATTGGAACTATCCATTTTACCACCCATCAAACAAAACAACGTGGTCTTCCGTGTTTCTCTTTGAACTGGCTTGCCGAGTTTTTTTTTGCGAATCTTTGAGACATGAGACCCTGCAAATTGTAATATGTTAGCTGTTAGCTGGTTGGTGTATGTATATATATATATACACACACACATCATCACCAATCAAAATTGAAAAACTCAAAAAAAAAACTTTCGAAACCAATCTGTTTATCGAGTTTTCTGAGAGTCTTCGTCCCTCAAACCTAAAACGATAAGCAGAGCTCCCCTTCTCTGGGCCGGACTCCAATGAACGGATGCTGTACCTTGGCTATGGAAGAAAGTGACCCACCCTCCAGTCATCAAACATGGCAATGGAAGTCCCCCCCATATTTATCCATAGTCATATTATTTGTAGATGATGTTCCGATGAGAATAAGGAGACTTCCCATACCAGTAGGTGCTAGGTTGGCGTGCAGCAGTGTAAATACACTTGATCCCCTTGATGCTTGCAACCCACTTCACGAATATCAGTCTACTGGACCATGCAACAACTTTTACCACCCGGCAGCTCATTTTATCTCATGTTTGGTGGGTAACTCTACAGCCAGTTAGAAGTTACTTATGACCCCATTTATAAAATGATAACTTTATTTCTAACCATGTACAACCAGTGGTTTATAACCATGAACCATGTAAAATCACTAGCAATTTCGGGCTCCTCCAGCGGTTTTGGTCACCTTTTTGCAGCTGGGCCCTCCAGCTTGAGGGGATGCTCCACCAGCTTTCGAGGACCTGAAGCTGGAGGTGGGCCAGTGAACGATAGTTCTCGCCATAAACAATTGTTAAGCAGGTTATAAAATATATATATATAAACATCTATTGTTACAATATGTTATAATATGGTTATGTTAATAACAACGGTTAATAAGTGGGATTGTAAAAATCGATTATCAAGTTTTTATCAAGTTAGAGAAACCAAAAAACCGTCCATCGGTGCGTAACTGTTTCTTTTAACCCAAGCCGAGGCTGCATGGGCATTGATCCACCAGGGTGCCCCACGTTGCGTCGTGGAAAGTCGGAAGGCGAGTTCGTACTTGGAGACGGAGCATGGAAGCTTGACGCCTTGTGGCTGAGTTTCACCCCGAAGTGGCTGAGTTTCATCGATAGCATGGCAAGACTTTCCGGTCTGGGGATTTGGTCTACTAAATGATCCTTAAGTGTTATAGCTACACCACCAGCGTGGCAATAGCAATCCAGTACTTTGGGTATGGCAATAGCGATCCTCCTGGATGGTCTAATGACCAATGACTCGGTAAAACTTTCATGTTTTTCACCCAAGGACTTGATAAAACCGCTACGTGATCATCATAAATATCATGAAATATATGGAAATATCCGGAAATCACTCAGCCAAACTCTGGGCAAAAATGGTCCCTTCCTATCCCTAGCGCCAGATCACCCCTGGGCTGCCCATCGCACTAGGAAGTGATCATCCAAGTTGAAGACCTGAAGCAGCGGACACCGCTTGTCATACCATTTGGTGATTTAACACTTTGCTAGTGAAAATGTCCCATTTATATATATATAAGAGTTACCTATTAAATCGATTGAAGATGCTGATGAAATACCGGAGGGTAACTGGTCTTGATTTACCTTGTAAGGCCAAGTGATGTATGTATGTAATGGTGATATAATGGTATATGGTGATATGGATAGATAGAATGGGAATTTATGTTTTGGGTCATCCACCACGGCAGGCAAAGTGAAATCTAAATGTTGGTGTTTGGATGGAAAAATTGTCTACCTCATTACTAACATGGAGCTTTCAATGGGGAAATCATGGTTAAAATCTTCCCAAAAATGGAGGTTTCAATGGAAAAATCCACTGTAAATGGCAGTTTGAACGGGAAGTTTAACTCCGTCGTTCACTAAAGTGGGGGACTTTGCAGGTCACGCTTTTTTCGGGTTCCGGAGGGTACACGAGATGTGCATATGGGATGTTCATCATGAATAACTGGGGTCCCGTTGTATCCCATATTCTGACAGCTGGGTTAGATTCCAATGATGATTACAATACAACTGGATCTGCAAATATCAGGTGCAGTTTACATGGGACTGGATTGAAAAACACATTGACATGGTTGTTGCCCACCAACTTTGCTGGAAGGTACATCCATGTCAGGGAATGTTTTAAAAAAAAGATCATGTTTCCATCATGATTCCCAGGTTTCCAACTTTTTCAAGCCATTTTTCCAACGTTTTCTGCGTTTTGGCCATCCATTCTCAGCACGAGTGCGAGTCGATGGCTGAGGTCTTGGGCCAAGGTCGATCGATCCACCTTGATCTTGCCGTCCTCGAGCACGGCGTGGCACTGTGCATATCTGGTTAGTGGTTGACCTAGCCCTCTGAAAAATATGAGTCACTTGGGATGACATTCCCAATATAGTATATATCATATATTATTCGCATTTTTTTTCCAAAGTCTTCCAAACCACCAACCAGATATATGCATGTGTATATATATATATACATTCATGTATGCACATGAAATCATCCCGGTTGTGGTACCAAAATATTTCGATCACGTCATGGTTACCCAAAAGATGGATCGAGATATGGGGATTCAGAATCTGATCCTAAGACTGACCAAAATCTGATTGAAATTTCATCAATTTCATTAGATGTGTTTAAAAGAAAAAAGAAAAAGCAAACTGCAAACCTAAGATATCATAAGATATCATAAGATATATATATATATATATTCATCTGGTTGGTGGTTTCAACCCCTCCGAAAAATAAAAATAAAAAAAGTTCGAAACCACCAACCAGTCATAGATCATACCCTTCTCTTTTGGAAGATGTAAAAAGGCGGATCACCCAGCAAGATTCCCCCGGGATCCCAGGCGGATCTCTGCAAGTACAAGTCAGCTTCAAAGGCCGCCGCCTTGTCGTTTGGTTGGTTGGTGGATTGACAAAACCCAGAGTTTTGCTCAAAAAAAATTAGATGATCATCAAGAAAACCATGGGATGATGGGATGCATTAAGTTGAACCATATATGAAATATTGGCTGATCTAACAGTTAGATGATCACCCTTCGAAAACACATGGGGTTGCTTTCAACAAGAAAAAGATATATCCTTCAAAGATGGCGTTCGTTTTCACCAACAAAAATCTTATAATTTTAAAAATGGTGACTTCATGTGAGAGTCATCAAAAATGGTGGGTGAAGCCGCAAAACTGTGGAGTTCAGCGGCAAGAATTGGGATGTTGCCATCAAAAGTGTGGTTTTAAGCAAAGGAATTGAGGGGTCTGAACCAGCAGACATGAGTCGAAATGAGGAATTCCCCAGCAAAACAATCGGATTTCACCCAAGAATGGGCAATTTGATTGTAGCCTCTGGTAACGAAACATGGCAGTGGGGATCACCACATCCCATCATCAAAAATCAGTAGCACCTTCGTCGGAAATCTCTCCTAGTCGGAAATCGCCAGTTTAGGCATAGAAAATACCCATCATACCCATCATATCATCCACATCAAGGTGATTTTCCAGGATTGATGACCTTTGGGCAGCAAATTCGCTGGTAAATCTGGTAATTAATTAGTCGCAATCATTCCTTTGTCACATTGTTCACTCGATGTCCATCCCTGATTGGAAGTGTTCCAGCCCCGTTGGGGTCCATCGTGATGGCCCATATAAAAACCCACGATATTCACGAGTCATTGGGCCCGGGGCACGTCTATTCTTAAACATGTCTCGCACATGCCATCGCAGTGATGTTCAACATAGTTCAATGATCTTTGGGCCAATGTTGGGATCCTATCTAGCTTGTTGCACATACTCGGTAGCTGCGAAATAAGGAACTAACATGAACGAACTAAACTAACAATTAAATCAAACTTGAATTTCATGAGAGTTCCATGCAACGTGACCTGAAATCCCTGAAATCTTGGTGCCAACTCTGGCCACATCTGGCGTTCCACCGTTTCCCCTGTTTCTGAAGAATCCCGTTTTGCCCACTAAGTCCCCCGGCTCCGGCACAGTAGAAATACATGGACAGTTCCATGTCATCCGTTTTGAAGTCCTCAAATCCCGCAAGGATAGATCTGGACATCTCAGATTGATGAAAATGGAAGTGTCCTCTTGTATCAGGCATATGCATTTGCTCAAAATTTCTGTGTTTCACAATGATTCAAAAATTCCATTTTAATGGGAAAATGATGATCAACCATGGTGGATTTTTGGGGGGTCCTTCCCACATCAAACAAAGCCATGCCCAACGACCCAACTTTCTGGGTCCTTGGAGAGATGCGAAATGGGCCGCAAATCGGGCAATGAATTGTCGGCCAGCGAAAAACCTGGTGGCCGAGGTTCTAAGGGCGGCAGGGGAAGGGACAAAAAGACGTGAAAATCCCGAAAAAAACCAATATGTCAATGGTTTCCCGGATTTCCCAGACCCACATCACATAGATTCTTATGGAGAGACCTAGCCACAGGGGTATGCATTGCCCGTGGGCCTGAGAGGTTGAAGGAATGTGGCAATTTCGACAGGCTTAAGATGCATCACCCCGGATGGTTTGTGATTTTTGGGGGTAATGGTGTAGACAAAATACTAAAACATCGCAGTTTTCGCCAGAAATAGATAGAAATTGGTTGAAAAAGACCCTGGAGGTTCATGGCATTGGCTGAAAAAAACCTCAGCCTTTCAACATCATATGGCCATGGGATCATCGTCCAAAATCTCTTGAAAGCACCAAACAGTCAATAGATTCATGTAGATTCTGGAGGTTTTGGTAAGATGTAGAGGATTCAAAGGATAGTTCCATCGCCAGGTCATGTGAAAAAGGATAGTTCCAAAGTCAACAAAGCTTCAACTTCACCAGGACTGATCAAAACTCCCTTGTGGCAAATCGCCTCCGAAAGATGTGGGTCCAAGAAAGGTCAGCTCTTAGCAATAGGGCTTTCTCGAGGGAAAAAAAACACCTCAGAAAAACCTCAGTATCTCCCCCTGTGGGTTGAGTACTGGGCTTTAATCAGGTTGATATGAAGACCATGATACCCAGATCTGGGGCCATGGCTTCTGGAAAGCGTCTTGGGCAGTGCTGGCAACGTGCCCTGGCCGGAGATGATGGGGCCATCCCATGTCAACTCATCCCACAGTGGGCCAGGCTGCCAGGCTGCCATATCTTGGACCCAGGTGACTACATCAAACACCAGGGTCCAAAGCTTGCCATTTCCCTCAAATCTGCTCGCCATCCATGGAATATCATGGAATATCATGGAATCCATGCAGGCCAATGTTGATCGATGTTGATCGATGATCGGGGAATCGGGGCCTTGAAGACGTCAATGTCACTGAACATCTTGCAAAAGTTCTGAACTTCTTCAAAGAACTCATGATCCTCGCAAGGCACGACTGGAAGTCTCGGAAGGATCATCTGACCTGTCAAGTTGTCAAGGCCCAAAAACGATCACCAGAGCCTGGCGGATATATGGGGATATACAAAGTCCACAATTCATTGCTATTGGGATTTGATAGGTAATCATCTTCTACAAAATTGACTTAACTCATCTAAGATCTTCTAAGGATATCATTGACTCATGGAACAAAAATCACGGGAAAGCGCTGTAGTCACAGGTTCCGAGCACATCCAGGTACACTCTTCATGACGTCAAACAGTCTGCTTCTGAGGAGCGTGCCGATTTGTCAAAGTTGGGTGCGTTTGCTAAAAATGTGCGCGAATTATGGAACACTTAGTTACCCGGATGAAAACACTAACGTGTTTCATCAAAATTGTGTGGAGAACCACAAGTCACACTACGAGTACGATGCAGAAGCCAAAGAAAATTCTGCACGTCTATCGAATTTCGGCGCTCTTTGGCTGCGCACGTTTTATCAGAATGCTGCCGTTTGACGATTCTATACGTGCAGTTCTTTTGGATTGAACACCTATTTGTGCTGGTTTGAAGTTCCACGATTCTCGTTTCTACAACGCTCAAAAAGCCGAAGCTAGACATTTCCAGTAAATGTCAACATCACTGATCTTTCAAGCGTCCTGCCAGGCCAACTCGCCGCAACTTCGAAACTCGTGGAAGAAGTGGTGCCTGGCCACGTGTCGTGTCGACGATGTCATCACAAACCAAAAAAACAAGGGCGGGGTCCAAAACAAGGCGAGACAAAAAGAGAATTTATGTGACATTATGATAGTTGAATAATGTTAAATATGGTATATGGTAGTTGAAGGGACTAAATCTTTGGTGTTGATACCAGTACTGTATATAGATGGATGTTGTTCATGATGCAACCAGCCTGAAACCGTTAGACATCCATATGGGGATTTGCATAAATGAGGTTACCCCCAAAATGGATGGTTTGTTTCATGGAAAATCCCATGAAAATGGATGAGAACTGGGGGTACCCCCATGACTTAGGAAACCTCCATATCATCTTGTTAGTGATATCCCCATCATATTCCCAGTCGATTCCTATACACTGTTTGCTTTGGGTTCATTTAAACCCTAAATGAACCAATTCGCCATGCTCAAAACATGGTATATGCGCTGTGGTCATCCTACCATCACCCCTATATGGGGGGGGTTCCACAGTTCCACCCCCTTGCCATAAGTTCCAGGGTCAAATCAGATACAGCTCTGATGTCGGTGATGTCCAAAAAAAAAATCCCCGAGCTTCGTGAAATCTCCGGCCGCGAAAACCGAAAAAAAAAAAGGCCGCACCTTTGACTGCTTCCACGGAGGCCAAGCAACTCAACCTGAAGGTGTCTAGAGATCACCCAGATCACCCTTTTCAACTCCCGATGGCCTGTGAGTACACAAAACGTGGACACCCACATAGGTAACGTTGGTTTACAACTAGGCTAATGGATATGTGGGGTGTGTGGTGGATGTTTATATGTAATATGTATACATATAATTATATGTATATATATGTATGTGTATATATATATATACAGTACTAACAGACAGTTGGATGGATGATACTCAACCCACTGAGCCCCAGACTATTTATGTGCATAGTTCAAATATCGGTATTGGAGGTTCGTATCTATTTCAGATTATTTCTGTATATATATATATATACAGTATATATATGTATACATATGTGCAATATATATATATACATACGGCATATATCATATCAGTACTATATACAATAATCCCTGATCTTTGCCACATGTTTGGAGATCAAAAAAAAAATCTGCGACGTTGGCGCAACCTCCAGTTGATCTCCTTCAGAAATTCGCGACAGTTGCGGACCTTGGAGAAACCCGAATGGTCAACGCAAACCAAGTGGAGGATCCTCCTCTTCACCATTCATGTTGCTGGCCATAATATCTTCTGGAAATGGGGAAACCCACATCTACCAAATAGGTCTTTAATAAGCATATACATATATATATATATACACATACAAATATATATATATATATATATATTATACATATATATATATATACATATATATATATATACTGTGTGTATGTATATATATATGTATACTGTATATATCTCCAAAGCCCACTGGGGAATCCCTCTCCCCCGGTTGCCCAGCGGCGGAAGATGATGCAGAAGGAATTCCCTTCGGCCGCACAATCGCAGGTCAAGAAGCTCAAAGGAAGCTCCTTTCGCGGGGAGAAAGAGGAGACCACGACGAACTTGATGGGGATGGGTATCAACCCGCCATGGATATTCGTGGAATACATAACTCATGATGGTGATATAACTAATGGATATCAATCAAATATTAATGACTTGACTAGATTTGATTAGTAATTAAATGGTAATTATCATATGAGCCATGAAAGCCTCCGTTTTCCCATCTCATAAAATACCAGTTGGATCATAGGTTCCCCATGAATTATGGGCTGGTTCATTCAGCCCTGGATTCGAAGGGGGCCACCGGATAGTTCATCAAAGGTAACATGAACACCGGGTTCTAAAAATGAATGTTACCTTAGTTCATTTCTTAGTTTTACCACATGTTTCTTCATTCTTAGTTCATTTCTTAGTTTTTAGAAATGAAGAAATTGGATTGGTGTTCTTGTCCACTGGTTGATCGTGAGCAACTGGGCAACTGATCCCTAGCCTCCGACTACCGAAACAATCAACTTGGCTCGGCTTGGATGATCTGGGAAGGGGAAATAGTTGCTGGCTTAGTCCGTTAAAAGATATTCGTTGTGCCATTACTTCCCTCCCATCATTAAACCTCATATCATGTTGGATTTGTCTGAGATTGGGGTACCCAAAAACTTAGCGTTTGATCGTAGTTTCTTATGATCTTCCCTATTCGAATGGCCATATCTTAGGTTTGAATCCTGACTCCAACAGTTGAGTTTCGGGCAACGAAACAAAAGTAGATGTAGCGACTCATGACTCCCCACATTGATGAGATTGAAGTTATAATTATAACTGTTGGTTCAACCCTCCTCCACTCGTTGCATGTTGTCTCTTGATGTTAGTTGTTTTGGGTCAGCAAGTGTTCCTGTATGTTCGTCTACCTTCATGTGGTTGTGAGATTTTTGAGTCACAACCAAACTAACTTCTGGTTATGGATGTCCATCCTCCCCATTCATAGTGTATTGCAGAGGTTGTGGTCCGTCCCCATTCTATCCGCATCCCCATCTGGCCATGTGTCGAAACACTGAAGTCGCTGATACATGGACCATGGATGTTCATGCACCAATCATATGGTGTAATCGTATAATAACAGTGTTTATTATATTGCTTATTTGACCCATCCCCATTTACCCCCAAACTTGGTGACCTGAGAGATGCCCACCTCCAGTCGGATGGCATCATAGGGCGGTTCCTCAGGCAGCCTTGGGACAAAAACACGCATGTTCCGCGACTGGTTCCGATCCTAAGCATGGTGATAGGAAATCTATTATATATAATACACATATGTATATATATAATATATATATATACATACATACATATAATATACATGTACATATATATATATATATACATATATATGGGTTGGTCTGACCATAGTACCCCCTCAAGCCCCTGGTGAATCACGGTGTTCTTATCATGGATCTGATCGATAGAAATCGGGATCGTCCCAGAGGAACTTGGTATGGGATAATCGTAGCATGGTATGGGATGATATGGTATGGTACAATCCCATAGATAGTAGATATATTGTGCTAGATATATCTAGATCATAGATATCCCATGATATGGTATGATATGGTAATCTACTAGATATGGATATTGTGTTATATATCTAGTAGATTAATGTCCGCCGACCCTGGCCTTCGCCAAGGCCGGGGCGGCGCCTGGGACCACCGGAGGTGTGGATCCTGTCTTTCTTGAACCTGCCACGCCCACACTGCAGGCAAACGCCATCACAAGGCCACAGCAATGGCTCAAGAGCACCCCACGGCCGCAGCAATGGCTTCTTTTATAGGCGTTCAAGGCTGCCTGCTGTTCCAGCGTTGCAGCCTGCCGTTTGCGTGCATAGCGCTCTGTCGTTAGGGCGTCCATGCCTCGGGCACGCCCGCAGGCAAAAGCCACCACAAGGCCATAGCAATGGCTCAAGGCATCCCCCCGGCCGCAGCAATGGCTTCTTATAGGCGTTCAAGGGCCGTTTGACAGGCTTCAAACCCTTAAAACCCTTAAAAATGCTTCGCCGGCCGTTTGCCTGCATAGCGCTCTGTCGTTAGGGCGTCCATGCCTCGGGCACGCCCGCAGGCAAAAGCCACCACAAGGCCACAGCAATGGCTCAAGGCATCCCCCCGGCCGCAGCAATGGCTTGTTATAGGCGTTCAAGGCTGCCGTTTGACAGGCTTCAAACCCTTAAAACCCTTAAAATGCCTCGCCGGCCGTTTGCCTGCATAGCGCTCTGTCGTTAGGGCGTCCATGCCTCGGGCACGCCCGCAGGCAAAAGCCACCACAAGGCCACAGCAATGGCTCAAGGCATCCCCCCGGCCGCAGCAATGGCTTCTTATAGGCGTTCAAGGCTGCCGTTTGACAGGCTTCAAACCCTTAAAATGCCTCGCCGGCCGTTTGCCTGCATAGCGCTCTGTCGTTAGGGCGTCCATGCCTCGGGCACGCCCGCAGGCAAAAGCCACCACAAGGCCACAGCAATGGCTCAAGGCATCCCCCCGGCCGCAGCAATGGCTTCTTATAGGCGTTCAAGGCTGCCGTTTGACAGGCTTCAAACCCTTAAAATGCCTCGCCGGCCGTTTGCCTGCATAGCGCTCTGTCGTTAGGGCGTCCATGCCTCGGGCACGCCCGCAGGCAAAAGCCACCACAAGGCCACAGCAATGGCTCAAGGCATCCCCCCGGCCGCAGCAATGGCTTCTTATAGGCGTTCAAGGCTGCCGTTTGACAGGCTTCAAACCCTTAAAACCCCTAAAATGCCTCGCCGGCCGTTTGCCTGCATAGCGCTCTGTCGTTAGGGCGTCCATGCCTCGGGCACGCCCGCAGGCAAAAGCCACCACAAGGCCACAGCAATGGCTCAAGGCATCCCCCCGGCCGCAGCAATGGCTTCTTATAGGCGTTCAAGCTGCCGTTTGCCAGCCTTCAAACCCTTAAACTGCCTCGCCGGCCGTTTGCCTGCATAGCGCTCTGTCGTTAGGGCGTCCATGCCTCGGGCACGCCCGCAGCCACCACAAGGCCACAGCAATGGCTCAAGGCATCCCCCCGGCCGCAGCAATGGCTTCTTATAGGCGTTCAAGCCTGCCGTTTGCCAGCCTTCAAACCCTTAAAATGCCTCGCCGGCCGTTTGCCTGCATAGCGCTCTGTCGTTAGGGCGTCCATGCCTCGGGCACGCCCGCAGGCAAAAGCCACCACAAGGCCACAGCAATGGCTCAAGGCATCCCCCCGGCCGCAGCAATGGCTTCTTATAGGCGTTCAAGGCTGCCGTTTGACAGGCTTCAAACGCTTAAAACCCCTAAAATGCCTTGCCGGCCGTTTGCCTGCATAGCGCTCTGTCGTTAGGGCGTCCATGCCTCGGGCACGCCCGCAGGCAAAAGCCACCACAAGGCCATAGCAATGGCTCAAGGCATCCCCCCGGCCGCAACAATGGCTTGTTATAGGCGTTCAAGGCTGCCGTTTGACAGGCTTCAAACGCTTAAAACCCCCTAAAATGCCTCGCCGGCCGTTTGCCTGCATAGCGCTCTGTCGTTAGGGCGTCCATGCCTCGGGCACGCCCGCAGGCAAAAGCCACCACAAGGCCATAGCAATGGCTCAGGGCATCCCCCCGGCCGCAGCAATGGCTTCTTATAGGCGTTCAAGGCTGCCGTTTGACAGGCTTCAAACGCTTAAAACCTCTAAAATGCCTCGCCGGCCGTTTGCCTGCATAGCGCTCTGTCGTTAGGGCGTCCATGCCTCGGGCACGCCCGCAGGCAAAAGCCACCACAAGGCCACAGCAATAGGCGTTCAAGCCTGCCGTTTGCCAGCCTGCAAACCCTTACAATGCTTCCAATACTCCGCCGGCCGGTTGCACCAAGCCCTGTAGCCGTCAGCCCCTGCTGTTCCAGCGTTGCAGCCTGCCGTTTGCCTGCACAGAGCCCAACACGCGCCACTCCCGCATGCACAACGCCCGACTTCGCAGGCAAACGGTACCCCAACAAGCCCAACAGGCGCCACGCCCGCAGGCAAAAGCCACCACAAGGCCACAGCAATGGCTCAAGGCATCCCCCCGGCCGCAGCAATGGCTTGTTCTCGGCGTTCAAGGCTGCCGTTTGCCAGCCTTCAAACCCTTAAAACCCCTAAAATGCCTCGCCGGCCGTTTGCCTGCATAGCGCTCTGTCGTTAGGGCGTCCGTGCCTCGGCATGCCTCGGGCACGCCCGCAGGCAAAAGCCACCACAAGGCCACAGCAATGGCTCAAGGCATCCCCCCGGCCGCAGCAATGGCTTGTTATAGGCGTTCAAGGCTGCCGTTTGACAGGCTTCAAACGCTTAAAACCCCTAAAATGCCTCGCCGGCCGTTTGCCTGCATAGCGCTCTGTCGTTAGGGCGTCCATGCCTCGGGCACGCCCGCAGGCAAAAGCCACCACAAGGCCACAGCAATGGCTCAAGGCATCCCCCCGGCCGCAGCCATGGCTTCTTATAGGCGTTCAAGCCTGCCGTTTGCCAGCCTTCAAACCCTTAAAACCCCTAAAATGCCTCGCCGGCCGTTTGCCTGCATAGCGCTCTGTCGTTAGGGCGTCCATGCCTCGGGCACGCCCGCAGGCAAAAGCCACCACAAGGCCATAGCAATGGCTCAAGGCATCCCCCCGGCCGCAGCAATGGCTTCTTATAGGCGTTCAAGGCTGCCGTTTGACAGGCTTCAAACGCTTAAAACCCCTAAAATGCCTCGCCGGTCGTTTGCCTGCATAGCGCTCTGTCGTTAGGGCGTCCATGCCTCGGGCACGCCCGCAGGCAAGAGCCACCACAAGGCCATAGCAATGGCTCAAGGCATCCCCCCGGCCGCAGCAATGGCTTCTTATAGGCGTTCAAGGCTGCCGTTTGACAGGCTTCAAACCCTTAAAACCCCTAAAATGCCTCGCCGGCCGTTTGCGTGCATAGCGCTCTGTCGTTAGGGCGTCCATGCCTCGGGCACGCCCGCAAGAAAGCCACCACAAGGCCACAGCAATGGCTCAAGGCATCCCCCCGGCCGCAGCAATGGCTTGTTATAAGCGTTCAAGGCTGCCGTTTGACAGGCTTCAAACCCTTATAAAACCTTTAAAATGCCTCGCCGGCCGTTTGCCTGCATAGCGCTCTGTCGTTAGGGCGTCCATGCCTCGGGCACGCCCGCAGGCAAAAGCCACCACAAGGCCACAGCAATGGCTCAAGGGCACCCCACGGCCGCAGCAATGGCTTCTTATAGGCGCTCAAGGCTGCCGTTTGCCAGGCCTCAAACGCTCCAAACCCTCCAAAAGTCCGCCCAGCTCTGCACGGAAAAGGTACCCCAACAAGCCCAACACGCGCCACTCCCGCACGCAAAAGCCACCACAAGGCCACAGCAATGGCTGAAGGGCACCCCCCGGCTGCGGCAATGGCTTCTTATAGGTGTTCAAGTCTGCCATTTGCCAGGCCTCAAACCCTCCAAACCCTCCGAATCCCCCAAAAGTCCGCCCAACTCCGCAGGCAAAAGGTAACCCAACAAACTCAACACGCGCCACGCCCGCAGGCAAAAGCCACCACAAGGCCACAACAATGGCTCAAGGGCACCCCCCCCAAGTTGATTGCTTTGACCATATCTTATTGTATGTGGATATATCATTACCATTGATGACCCCTCATCATAAAATGATTAATCATCAACAAGCTGTCAGGTAGCCAACACGGCCACTGCCTCACCCTTGCGCACCTGGCGGAGTTCGAACTGATCCGTGTCCATTTGGCCGCAGGGTGCAACTTCTCGCTGCTTGAGAAGCAAACGGCCATATGTCTGTCTTGCTGTCCGTCTCCCTCTCTCTCTCTACAGTACCCCCCCTCCAATTAGGGGGGTCGGCGGCACCTGGGCGCTAGCCCATTCTATTATATATATTAGGGCTTAACAGTTGGATGATTCCTAGCATCCACCAAAAAGCTGGAAACAGTTGGTTGAGGCTACATGAGGCTACGATGCACAGTCTATGACATTATGACAGTCTAATATTCATATGCGGATACTCCATCGTATGGTTAAGTTACTAGAGAAAGGTGAGCACATGTGAAAAGGTAGGTGTTTAAGGATACTCTATTTTTTCAGACAACCCCGTGCAATTCCCATTCAACCAGCTATATATATATAACCCAAAAACATAATCATCAACCAGCTGATAAAACCCTACATGATCATGAACCAACTATGGGTTTGGACAGCGTCATCGTCATCATCATCATCACCACCATCATCATCATCATCACCATCACCATCACCATCACCATCACCATCATCATCATCACCATCACCATCACCATCATCATCATCATCATCACCATCACCATCATCATCATCATCATCATCATCACCATCACCATCACCACCACCACCACCATCATCATCATCATCATCACCATCACCATCATCATCATCACCATCACCATCACCATCACCATCATCATCATCATCATCATCATCATCACCATCACCATCACCGTCACCATCACCATCACCATCATCACCATCATCATCATCATCATCATCCTCATCCTCATCCTCATCCGCCTTCTCCTCCTCCTCCTCCTCCTCCTCTTCCTCCTCCTCCTCCTCCTCCTCGCCGTCGTCGTCATCGTCATCGTTGTCGTCGTCATCACCAGAAACGATTCACAAAGGTATGGATTCTCTCTACAAATGCCAACAGAACTTGAAGCCGTGCCCATCCTGTGTGCCCTCACTTTTGGTCCAGATGCCCCTCGAAGCTCTTAGGCCCACTATATATATGTATGTATATCCATCCCAGAATGTGAATGGGAAGACTTATGTGCACATATAAATCCCTTTGGATTGAGGACTATCCCGCAATATGATGCAAGATGAAGCGATGAAGAATTTGCCCAAGTTTTGACCAGGGAACATATGAACATATAAGATCATAAGGTAGAATACCAAACACTTGCCGAGGGCATCTCCATTCCTGCTGCATCTATCTCCCTGTAAATCACATTGCAACCCCCCAATAACGAACTCATTTCATTCTTGCCATAGACATGTTTGGTTCCGTTATTGGCGCCCCAAAGGCTTGAGCCCCAGTTCTTCTGCATGCCCATGTTTCACATGTTTCATGGTGAGCTCATCTTCGATGCTGAAAATCTCAAACAAATCACCATGTCTCACGTTTGATTCAATTCAAACAAATTACATGGGGATGTTCCATTATCAACCATCCAGCTATTGGGGTACCATTTATGGAAACCTCCACATCCATCCCCCATCCCCATCCCGCTGGGCCCCGACGGGTAGCTGCTCCTCGACCGCCGCTCCGTGGGGTCCGCCTCGGCGTCCGCCGTGTCCTCGCGGCGCAGCAAACGCACGCGCCACATGCGCACCTGGAGACGCGGAGGGGCCCTGGGCCACCTCCAATAGAACAAAATAGGCAATGGTCAATCATAATCGTTCAAGAATATCAAATGAAATGAAATGGAATGAAATCGAATGATGGTCGAGCCACAAACATCTAGCATGGCTATGTTCAATTTACCATAAAAGATATTCATATATACGTAGATCATGTTGAAATCAAACATATGGATGTCCCATTGCCATGCTTGATGGCCACAAGGCACCAGTTTTTCATGCCCCTGCCCATTGCCCATGGATATGGGTCAAAGCGCAAGATGGGGCCTTCAGTTATGGTTTGGTTCCCAAGCTTCATCCAAATGTAGATAGATCTTACCTAGCCATGTGGATAAAACCCCGACTTACTCCATGGACTGACAAACTTTGACTCATATCCTTACCCTATGGTAAACGTTTACATAACTATGGAAAATCCACCCATTTTTAATGGGAAAATCCACTATAACTGGCCATGTTCAATAGCTATGTTGGTCATTACCAGAGGGTAAGTAATTTTAATCTTGGATCAATCCCTCCAAGCTCCGCCCCGAAAACCACCTGCAAGGAGTGGCTTGGTTGGAACTGCTGGCCTCGGTCGCATGTGAAGTGTTGAATTTTCAACCCAGCCCTTATGGTCATTTCGGGTTAGATGTAGGCATAAATCATGATAAAAGATGATAAAATCACAAAACCAGAAAGAAAACAGGAACTCATCAAACACACAAAAGAGACGTCGTTGGATTCGCGAAGCTACAACCGCTCCAACATCCCTTGGCCACCACCGTGCCAAGTAACTGTCCGGCATGATGGTCCAGGTAGGTAAATGGCAGCCAACCAGCAATTCCATGGGACACACCTCTGGCTACGCGGCTACGGTGCTGGTGGGTCTGGTTTTTCGGGGCTCCGGAAAGATCCAAAACACTTTGAGAAAGGAATGTCAGTTGATTCTGGCAGATAAAGCAATGGGTCAATGGCTCTTCAGAAAAATATCCACGGCTCAAATCCAGAGATTGTTCATCCCTTTGGGTCATTGAGCAATCTCGCATCAAATTGAACTTCTAGGTACCTGAGTAAACTGCTCCGAAAAGATGTGGAAAAACCCGTAGGTAAACTCGTTAAAACGATCTACATGAAATGATGGGCTTTCCACATCTATCTTAGTTTACAGGAGGGTACATAATCTGACAATTCTGCAATTGCAGGAAACCTAGGTGCGAATTTCAAGCGCATAAAATCATCCCCATCTTTGCGCTCTATCCTAATTTTTTCAACAGGGTCACATCCCTCATTTCACCTGGCAAGTGAAAAACCATCAACTAGCTGACTAGTTGTGGATGATTTACTACCTATTGAACCAAATAACATGATCTGAAAACCACCAAAACTGATCCAAAAACCCAGCGAAAAAAACCAGCGGGAAATCCTCAGGTGCCGACCCCCTCAGGTGGGAAGACCACGAAGTCGGGTTCATCCTCCTGCATCGAGCCACATTGCGGTAGATGTGGTGTAATATAGAAATAATGAGATCATGTATGTTTTATACCGTATATATATACAGAATACATGTATATGTACATATACTGCTCATCTGTGTACATCGCGTTTCTATCTGTAACAAATTTATATATACATGTGTATATATATATACATGTAAAAGTCGAAGCCTAAAACAACTATGCATATATGTATGTGTTTGTGATTTATGTCTTTATTCATACGTATATCTACATATCTAATCTAATTTGAAATACAGTAGCCGTTTTTGTTCAATGCTCCTGCGGGGAGGCCCAACATCTGTGTTTTCATGGTCCAAT
Source organism: Cladocopium goreaui (assembly GCA_947184155.2). Lineage (NCBI taxonomy): Eukaryota > Dinophyceae > Suessiales > Symbiodiniaceae > Cladocopium > Cladocopium goreaui. The sequence goes on along the minus strand of CAMXCT020001890.1, from coordinate 2,364 downwards.
GATGTGAAACGTTCACCACCCTCTGGTTATGACTAACATAGCCATGGTATAGATGGCCCATAGAAATAGATGGTTTACCTAGCTATAAAATGGCTGGATCTTTCCATGGCGAACTGTGAGTCATAACCAGATGGTATCACAATCATTCTAATCATACTAAACATACGAAACATACGAAACATACTAATCATACTAATCATACTAATCATCATCTCATTGTCATTCTCATTCTCATCATCATCATCATCATCATCATCATCATTTATGGAACCCTTAAAAGAACCTTCACCCTTGGTTTCATCTAGTCCCCTGTTTGGAAAATCTCCTTGCTGGCATCTGCACTGGGGGGTGCCCTCAGTGACGACAGCGGCTCATCTTGGATCGTTCGATTCGCTAGTTTGTACCAATCCCACTGTAAAAAAAAAACTACGAACCAAAACACTAGCCTTTGAAAACCAACTAAAACTACCAAGTAACCTACTCTTGCCGAAAAAGAACATGCAAACTAAAAAGACTAACTTAACCTGCTCAAGCAAGGTTTGTCCAGCACTGATTGGGAAAACGGGGGACGATTTCATACACCAAGCAACAACGATGCTCTGTTGGGTTCTTTTCTGTGATGGGTAAACAAAGATCTACATGCAGTCGAACTGTCCGTTGTATCTAAAGATACATAGATACATAGATACATAGATACATATTACATCATATTACATCATATCACATGTGTATGTATATATATATATGTATATTGTACTAAATATATGTTATTCGTCGCACAAAAAAGGGACTCGGAGCCGAACACTTCCGTTGGACCATCGCAATCTAAAATCAGTGCAGCTTATGTTCAGAGTGGCTTCTTCAATCACAAACAATGGCAAACATATGCAAACATCATAAAATAGAGGGCCACCAACAACCGATATCAACCAATATGGTTGGAATTAGTCCATTGGAGCCACCACTCATAGCTATACCATCTGCTTCATCGCTCCATCAAGCATCAGCACCATGTGTGAAACGCCCCAAAAAATCCCCATCCATGTGACTGCCAGTGAGTTTACCTGGTAAACGTTTACATAACTATGGAAAATCCACCCATTTTCAATGGGTAAATCCACTATAAATCACCATTTTCAATAGCTATGTTAGTCATTACCAGAGGGTAAGTAATTTTAATAGTGGATTTATAGTTAAACCCATAAAATGCTCAGTTTTCCGGCCCTGAGATCCCGAGATGCCGAAAAAATCAGGCCCGAGATACCGAAGGACGCAGGTGTCGTTCACCCGAGATCCACCCATACTGCGCCTAGGAAGAAATCCTCCATGAATGGAGGTGAAAAAGCAGGGAAAATCATCGAACTACATGGAAAATGTCCGGTTGCTATGTGTGATTACCGGAGATTTATCAATGTGAATATTGGGATATATTACGGAAAGAAAGGGATAAATAAGAAACTATGTGTCATCTTAGCCAATTTTAGATAATCTTACCATCCCCCAACTATCATAGACCCTGCCAAGAGCCGGGGATTGGAAGACTAGTGTCATTCAAAAGTGGCTATGTTCGAGGCCTATGTTAATTTGCGGAAGGGTATTTCAAAGAGATGGGGATAGTAAATAGTGACAGTGATGATGATGATGATGATGATGATGATGATGTTGATGTTGATGTTGATGTTCATGCTGCTGCTCCCATCTCCCCGTTGCTGTCTGTGTGTCGCTTGCTCTCCTTGTCTCTGCCTTCTTCTTCTTCTTCTTCTTCTTTTTCGTCCTTCTTTCTTTTTCTTTTCTTTGTTCGTCCTTTGTGTCTGCTTCTCTCTTCTCTCTTCTCTCTTCTCTCTTCTCTCTTCTCCCTTCTCTCTTCTCTCTTCTCTCTTCTCTCTTCTCTCTTCTCTCTTCTCTCTTCTCTCTTCTCTCTTCTCTCTTCTCTCTTCTCTCTTCTCTCTTCTTCTCTCCTCTTCTCTCCTCTTCTCTCCTCTTCTCTCCTCTTCTCTCCTCTTCTCTCCTCTTCTCTCCTCTTCTCTCCTCTTCTCTCCTCTTCTCTCCTCTTCTCCTCTCCCCTCCTTTTCCCCTCTCCTCTCCTCTCTCCTCTCCTCTCTCCTCTCTGTTATCTTTCTCTCTGCTTTCCTCTCTTCTCTCTCTCCTCTCTCTCTTCTCTCTCTTCTCTCTCTCTCCTCTCTCTTCTCTCTCTCTCCTCTCTCCTCTCTCCTCTCTTCTCTCTTCTCTCTTCTCTCTTCTCTCTTCTCTCTTCTCTCTTCTCTCTTCTCTCTTCTCTCTTCTCTCTTCTCTCTTCTCTCCCCTCTCTTCTCTCTTCTCTCCCCTCTCTCTCTTCTCTCCCCTCTCTCTCCCCTCTCCCCTCTC
>CAMXCT020001889.1:0-125865 GCA_947184155.2 Cladocopium goreaui | reverse complement strand
TTGTTGGCAGGCTGATGGCTCAGCTACACCTAAAAAAATGGGCACAGTCGCATCATTTAATGTTTAAAGGTGGCAGCTCCAGTGAACTAAGATGTTACAAGTGAAATTATGTAATATATATATATATACGTATTTATGTTATATGTGCTTGTGTAACCATAGCTGTGTAGGGCTTGTATCCCAACTTACACAATAGTTATCATAGTCATATCCCTATTGTACATTAATAGGCCCAACTGCACCCCAAGTAATGTTTAACCCCAGATCAATTTCCTCCCTGGTTGCTCAAAGTGGGGGAGGGAAGTAGCATGGCGAAGCAATTTCTTCAGGGATCACCATGGCCTTGAATCGTTTCCCTTACCCTTTGGGAATCAAAGATAGTGTGCCATATCTAATCAGCCGGTGAAATGGCTCACTAAAGCAAACAAAAAAAGCTATAACAAACTTCTGCGCTGGCTTAGCATATTTGGATATATTTGGTATATATATATATATATTGTATAATATAATTTAATATAATACAATAAAATGCAATATAATATAAAATATATAATATAATATTATATTATATTATGTTATATTATATTATATAGCCGCATCTGCCATTTTATATAGCATATTATATAGTATCTTCCATATTTGGATCAAATACTTAACCAATCTGATCCTTCAAGTTGATTTTTTGGGCTGGTTCAACATCTTGCATGTCCCAACTCCCGTTGGCTTCAGCCAATGGCGATGCCCCTGAATGTCGCTTCATGTCATTTCCTCATCTTCGGTTTTAGAAATCCCTACATGTTTGTTGGTTCTAGTTCGCTGCATTTGGACATGTATCGACATGTACTTAGCCTCTCTGAGTCTCTTCCACCTGGGTCAAAAATGCCGGGGACAAAAATCCAAACAATCCCAAACTTGCCGGACTTGAAATTGGGAACCGGCAAGTGACTAGAGTGACTGGGATTCCCTGAATGATTTCCCTTTCGCCACGTCTGAATTTGGGAAGCCACAGGGTGGATTTTCCAAGGGGCTTCGCCAAAGTTTCGCCACACTTCTCCAGACCCTACACTGGCATCCAGCGGCTTCGAGTACATGCGCCTACAGCAGGCGCCTGCCAGCGATCGCTGTTTTTTTCATGATCTCTCTTAAATGATCATCAAAAAGACATAAAAAGACTATTGCCCAACGAAAAAACTATAATCAGATTATATCAGACATGATCAGACTAAACATTTAATTTACCATAGAAACCGTAATCAGATTATATCAATTTATATCAGACTTTAGTTCTATTTTTTTGCCATGGAAGCCATGGCCCATAGAAAGCTCGTTGATTTTCCCAGCGATTGAAACCACGGCCAGGCTGCCGCCCAGGCGTCGGGCAACTCAATTTCCCGGCGTTGGGAGAATGATATTTATATATATATATATATCTCTATGATACATGATATAAATAATATATATATATATATAAATTATAATATATAAATTACACAGATATATAAATAAATTGTATATATAGAATATTATATGTATAATGTATATATTATATTAAAAAATATATATATATAATGTATATATATAAATAATATAATACATTGTATATATATAATATACTATAATATACTATACTATGCTATACTATAATATAATATAATCTAATAAAATATGATTTAATATAATGTATATAATTATATATACTAGAATACAATATATATAATATAATATAGTATAATATAGTATAATTTAATATAGTATAATATAATATAATTTAATATTGTATAATATATTTTAATATAATACAATAATATATATATATATATAAATATTTAATATGTAATATATTTATCACATATATATAATAATATATATATAACAGATATATATATAATATATATATAACAGATATATAATAGATAGTATATATAATGGATATAATAGATATACTAGATATAATAGATAATATATATAATATGTTCTTTTATATAAAATAATAAATATATATTATGATATATAATATAATATTTACATATAGATATATGATATTTAATATAATATATATATGATATATAATAACATATTTATATATGATATAATTTATATATATATTATAATATAATATACACAATATATAATATTTAATATAATATATTATAAAATATATAATATATAATATTTAATATAATATAATATATATACATATAATATAGTATATATAATATTTGTATTATAATATTATATATTTACTATAGATATGATATATAATATACATATACTATATATGGTTTTATATATATACTATATATAATATATATTGACGATATATATATATATGTATACATTATGATAATATATATATAGTAAGTAGATTATATATATACATATATGTATATATGACATGTGATGTATATAATCTAAGAATATTTGCTTAGTCTTTCGGCTTTTGTTTCATCAACCGTTCCTTTTGAATCAACATAATTTGTTTTGATTCAACATGTTCCCGTTTCCGTGCTTTCTTTTGCTTGCCAGCAACTTTCTGGAATTTTCACAACATGTCAGGGCATCACATCCGCATATTTGCAGTTTGCATTTTGCAAATCCGGATCACTCCATCGCACTAAGGAATGCTCATGCTCAGACGCAAGCTCAGATTGCCACCATGAAGGCGTGGGCTTTCACCTCGAATTCATCACCGGTCCAGTGGTGACCAGTTCCTGGTTTTGCAACGGTTTTTCCCCATAGATCCGACTGACTGACCTGCTTCCATGGCTGGCGAAGATAGTACAGTCACCACCAACGATGACTGGTTGGTGGTGACTGGAACCACGGAATTTTGAATGACTTTCCTAACATATTGGGAATTTCATACTCCGAACTGATGAACTCATATTTTTCAGAGGGGTAGGGCTCAACCACCAACCAGATGATTACTTGGGTCAAGATTGAACAATCGATTCTGTTGACCACCAGCCCGTGACAAAAGGGTTGAAACCCGCGATTTCCAAGATTTGATCTGATAGCAACCAGCGTTCGTCAGTCCATGATGGGCCTTCCCCCTTTTGGTGCCTACGACGATCGTCCGGGAACCAGGATCGTACTCGCAGAAAGGGAGTCAAGTCATGCTTACTGCGAAGGTGTAGCAGTAGCACTTGAAATCCTACACAGTTGTGGCCCGAAATACCAGTTATATCCAGTTATAAGCCAGTAAGTCACTCCATAGAAATGGAATGATAACCTCATTTATAACCACAAAGAACAACTTGTATTTCGGGCTTTCACTGCGAAAAAAAGGCACTTTCCCATGGAATGACCTAGCGAAATCCCGACGCCTCAGGTCGCTGGCCTGAAGAACTCAAGGCTCGGGTGGCAGATCATAGTTGATACTACTGGAATGAACCGGGAACTTACTATCATTTACTAGGACTTAGAAGGGTACATATAGCTTCTATAAGTATAGTTAGCTAATGTTAGCTAACTACTGCCACTTAGCTATGTGGACTTAGCGTGTGGACTTGCCTGAACTATGGATTGTTTTTTGGGTAGTTTAGTACTAACTATATATGGATGAGTCATGATCATAGATAGTACTACATAGACTCAAGTATGTCATGGTTCTTGCATTGCTCCAATTTTCAGAAACCATCCCAGTTTTGTTAGCGACATTGCATGACATTGCAAAATCACTAAATTTGGTGGTTATTTACGATATATCTTCCCCCCATCGAAAAGCACCACCCAAAACATTGTCTAGTAATGGATTTGTTCACTTTGGAAATCCATTTGGGATTATTTCGGGGTTTCGCATTAAGGGGGGATTATGTCCCCGATGTTAGTGCATTTGTCAGGCAACTGTATCAAGTGTATTCCCCATCAGGACAAAAACGTTTTACTTTACCAAAACAATGCAAAACAATGGACATTCCGCGATTTTCATCTACCCTCTGGTAAACTAACATAACTATGGAAAATCACCATGCTATTAATGGGTAAATCAACTATTTCTATGGCCATTTTCAATAGCTATGTAACTAATTACCAGAGGCTATTTATGCTGGACAGTTTCTCATCCTCTTGCGATGCTTGCACCCCAAAAACTGTGGCACATGTTTCTCGAAACCATGGGACTTTGAAAAGTGTTCCATGATGAGACAAGGCCATGTTCAAAAATGACTATGGCTCAAGAATGGGGTACCTTTGGCTTTCGGACCCACACATTTAATTGTAACAATTTATTATAATGAATTATAATGTACATGTTTGGGGACTTGTGAGACATTTGAGAGCCATTCTCAAATCACCAAAATTGACCATCGATAAAAAAAGAGGGGAATCTGAGCCAATGACAATCACTTTTCTTTTCAAACATATGGAGCCAGAAATCTCCATCAATCATACATACTTTTTCTCTTTTCAGACCAAACATCTAGATTCCATTCTATGTTTTGCGAGATTTGAATACATAATCTCGGAATCAAAGGTGGTTTGCTGGACAATTCCATCTTTTTCCCATGAACGCCTCTAGTTCTATGGGATGTTCCCACTTCAAAATCCCATTTTCGATGACCTTCCCACTTCAAATGCCAGTTCGATGATCCAGCGAAATTCCCTAATGTGGGTAAAACAATGTCATAAACCATCCCTCAAATCAACGTAAATAATTAAATGTAAATAGTTTGTATAAACCATTCCGAAATGTTTTACCCATCAGTTCCGGGATGTGGAAACTCCTCCCGCAGCCAGGCCCTTGGCATCCCCGGCCCCAGCGCCTCCGCGGCCACCGTAGCGGCGGCCAACGCCCAGGCCCAAGCGGCGCAGGCGGCGCAGGCAGCGCAAGCGGCGCAGTTGGAACGGGAGCGGCAACGCTTGGCGGCACCTGGGCTGATGGTTGCCTTGGGGCACGTTTCGTGGGTGAATGCTGGGTATTGCACAATGCCATAAACGCAACATCCCGCAGTCACCATGTTGAAAAAGCTGGGATTCAAACCAGTCCCAAATGCCCAAATGGGTGGTTTATGACATTGTTTTACCCACGTTGTATATATATATATATATGTAGATAGATAGATAGATAGATAGATAGATAGATAGATAGATAGATAGATAGATAGATAGATAGATAGATAGATAGATAGATAGATAGATAGATAGATAGATGTATGTATATATATATATGTATATATATATATATATACGGTAACCGTATGTATGTAGATAGAAGTTTTAGATAGCAGATAGCTCCAATTATAGAGATGGAATATCCCCACTTAGATCGAAATGGATTATAGATATGCCCCCAGTTATATATATGGAATATCATAAAGCCCCAGCTATATTCATGGAATATCCCCAGAAAAATAGATGGGATGAAATATGGGAGACCACTTGCAAAGTGGGATGCACTTCAAAGTAGCGCTTCAGCTATGGATGAAATTGAAGTCATTTTTGTCTCAAAAAGTTCATAGCTGTGGGTTTTGATGAATCCTCTCAAATCATTCTATTATGGTTATATGAAGTGATTTATGATGATTTATGAGGATTCATGGTGATTTAACATGGTTTAACATGGTTTTACGGTTAACTTTTAACTCCCAAATGGTGATAAAAATGGCACTTTTCCCCGGATTGCAGCTTCGTACACATACATCCATCCATCCATCATACATACATACATACATACGTACGTACGTACGTACGTACATACATACATACATACATAATTACATACATACATACATACATACGTACGTACGTACGTACGTACGTACATACATACATACATACATACATACATAATTACATACATACATACATACATACATACATGCATGCATGCATGCATACATACATACATACATACATCATACATACATATACACATACATACATACATACATACATACATACATACATACATACATACATACATACATACATACATACATACATACATACATACATACATACATACATACATACATACATACATACATCCATGCATACATACATACATACATCCATGCATGCATACAGACATCCATCCATCCATCCATCCATGCATCCATCCATCCATCCATGCATGCATGCATGCATGCATGCATGCATACATACATACATACATATACACACACATACATACATACATGCATACATACATACATACATCCATGCATGCATACAGACATCCATCCATCCATCCATCCATGCATGCATCCATCCATCCATCCATGCATGCATGCATGCATGCATGCATGCATGCATGCATGCATGCATACATACATACATACATATACACACACATACATACATACATACATACAGACATACATGCATACATCCATCCATCCATCCATGCATGCATGCATGCATGCATACATACGTACGTACGTACGTACGTACGTACGTACGTACATACATACATACATACATACATACATACATGTAGTTGATTTATCAAGTAAAGATGGTGATTTCGATAGTTACCTTGCCGGTCTCAAGACCTTGGCTGTGCCGGCCGGTCTTTTGAATTGAACCCATGACTCATCAATCCAGGGCAGGAGGGATTACCATAGCGCATGTACAATGTTTGACCTTGGCACATACGTATGTGTTTGTATGCATACAGTATACATATCCATTTAGATATGGGGGGTTCCTAAAATAGGTGTACCCCCAAATCATTCATTTGTAGATGGATTTGCCATGAAATGAACCATTCATTTTGGGGAACCACATTTATGGAACCCTCCATATATATATATGCATATTTACATGATGGGTTTTAATATGGAGGTTTCCTTGACCTTGGGACACCCCAAGTTATCATCCAAGAAAAATGGGCATTTGATGTCATGTTGGACATGCGGGAACAAGACTGGTTTATATTAGTATGTATTGGAACAAACACTGCATGCATGATGCGTATAGTACACTCATGAGATACACAATGGTTTTAACATAATACATCTAACGTCGTTGTCACCCATAGTACAGTAGATTCAGGTTTTCATTTGTCTTTCGAATACTCATGATGGATACATTCACGGTATTCTTGGGCCCGGCTTATCTATGAGACTTTCCAGCGACATGGCAAGTCTGATACACCCGATTTTATGGCAAGTCTGATACGAACATATGATTTAAACTAATGGAATACAGTGTGCCTCCATCATTTTTTGGACAACGACATATACATAGATGCGTAGAAGTGACAAAAGGTCTTCGGATTATTTGTATATGCATGGTCCCCGCCTGCTCCGGGGCCACATGTTTAATAGGTGGTCAATCAATGTCAATCAAAACATTGATAAAATATCTGCATATCAGTGGTCAATTTTGGAGTCAAGCTGTATGTATGTCTATATATATAGAGATGTATTAATGCATCTTGCTAGTTGCATCCCAGCATTTCTTGTAATCGGTTTTTGTAGTCTGTGACATGTTCAATTTTTCAAAGTGTCATCTGGAGATCTTGTTGATAAGATCACCGGAGAATCCTCCCCTCGCCGACTGGTCGCATCCTCCCGCTGGACTCACTGGGTCAGGAATTCATTACATTTCTTTTGTAGGTTTGATCAACTTGAGAATCCTCCATGTTGCTTGCTTCATAAGCCATTTCCCCTCCAATTGAACACAGCTATGGAAGACTATGGAAGCCCTGGTCCCATTTAGTTCGATGATTGACCCATTATTCCAGTAGTACCGCACAAGGCGGTGGCGGAAGTTCCAAAGATAGGAAACTATAGAAGGGGTAAGTTGTTATGATGGATGGCAGAGTGAATCCACTGATGGACCGAAAGGAGTTGTGTTTTTTGGAGTGGTTGCAGTGGTCACCTCACCCACAACTGCTGGATGTAACTAGTGTGGTGCAGTGTAGTGCAGTGTAGTGCAGTGTAGTGTAGTTGTAGTGTAGTTGTAGCGCAGTGTAGTGTAATAAGTGTAGCGTAGTGTAGTGTAGTGTAGTGTGTGTGGTGTAGGTGTATTGCAGTGTAGTGCAATAAGTGTAGCGTAACGTAGTGAAGTGTAGCGTAGTGTCGTGTAGGTGTAGTGCAGTGTAGTGTAGTGTAGATGTAGTGTAGTTGTAGTTGCACTTGCGGTTGTAGGTATAGCTGTCATTGTCGTTGTAGTTGTAGTTTTAGCATGTTTTAGCTGTAATTAGTTGTAGTTGTAGTGGTAGTGTTGTCCAGAGGAGTGTGGTGTAGCGGCGCTGTAGTTGTAGTGTAGTGTAGTGCAGTGTAGTGTAATAAGTGTAGTGTAGTGTAACTGTACTTGTAGTGTAGGGTAGTGGTAGCTGTAGCTGTAGTAGTAGCTGTCGCACAAATAGATAAGCGCACAGATGGATAGATAGAGGTATAGATCTGAAGCGTTTTGTGCATTTTGACTGCCAAATCTGCTTCGTGCCAGAGCGGCGTGCACTTTTTCAACATCTCAACTTCCAGAAATGCTCCGGAGCTGAGGCTTTTTGCACATTTTGACTTCGAAATGTACTTCGAAATGTGCTTCGGGCCGCAACGCCGTGCACTTTTTGAGCATCTCAACTTCCAAACCTGCTCCGAAGCTGCGGCATTTTGCACATTTTGACTTGAAATGTGCTTCGCGCCAGAGCGGTGTGCACTTTTTGCACATCTCAACTTCCAAACGTGCTCTGACAATGTGTGTTTTTAGCATATGTGCTTCGCGCCACAGGGGCGTGCAATTTTTGATCTTTCATCTGCCCAGATGGCCCCGAGCCTACTTGTCGACCCTTCTGGGCCACACAAAACATTAGAAAAGCACAGTGTTTGGCAACTTTTCTACCTTTCGTGTACCTGCATCTTTTTTCTTCTGATTCTTGCCTGATTTTCTTTCTGATTGTTTCTCTTCTCTGAAAGTTCCCACCTCTGCCTTTCCATCGTCCATATTGTCGGAAGTTTGACTTCTAAACTTCCTTCGGTTATGGAATTTTAATTCTGATTTTCTGTAGCAAGGTGGCAGAAACTACCAGAGGCTGTATATCTTGTGCTTAAATAAACTCCTTATTATCCCATTCTATTCCCACTAAGTTTTTTCCATAGCGTTCCTATTTTTTTATGGTTCAATCACCATGAAACCACCACAAGACCACCAACAAATGATTACACAAGCTTGGTTACAGCTTGGGGGTGCAATTAAGGTTATGAATAATTTTGTTTTCCTGTGGGGTTTTAAGCTCCATGAGTAGGGTTTACAGTAACTTCACACATTAACTATCAAATCCTAACCTCCAGTAGCCATAAGTTGGTATTTGTTCAAAGCCCTACACTTATGGTTTCAATCTCCGTGCAAATTCGTAGAACTGCTCCCCTAAGAGTCCAAGACCAAGGCAGTAAAGGAGCAGCAACGCTTGGAACAACAGCGTTTGGAGCGCGAGAAACGCTTGGAGGAGGGCGACGTCGATGGGAATTTTCGTTGTTGAAAACGGGGGATGTCGTTGGTTGGCTTGGTTGGTTGAAGTCACTTCAGGGTTTACTCTGATTGTTTGTCATGAATCCCCAGTAAATCCCCATTATAGTTCCTTTTTCCCCACCTGTTACATTTTAAGTGGACATCACTGTGTTGATTTATAAATGGTTACCGTAATAATTGGGTGGAAATAACTGGGACATACTGGGACTTTGGATTGAAATGGGAAATCAGCGGAATTTTCTTTGGAGATCAATGAAATGAATGGAACTCATTTTTTTTGATGCATATTCTTTTCAATGGGATATATCACCACAAAATGTTCGATACCCATGTTGACTGATGTTTTTTTTTAGGGGGGGTTTATACAGTTCTTCGATCTACTGAGGACTACCATCCATGAACTGGAAATCCCGTACTCAACCAACTAGGATAATAGGAAAACATTGGTTTTTGAACATTGCTCAAGTGGTTGTGTTTTCTTGAGAGTTGTACCAACCCTTATATCTACTTTTATACAACTGACCATTTGATGGATAGATTGGATCATATGGGGATATGTAATCAACAACATGCAGGGTAACCAATCATTCTATGGGGAAAGGGGATATATCATGGGATATGTCAGCAACAATAAACTAGGGAACACCGCCTTGAGGCGGGTGTGGGTTTTCTACAATTATGTACTTGGTGATTGAATCAAAAATCACCTTTTTACACTGTAATTTGCAGTATTTTATGCTTGTGATCTATGTTGTTTTGACGTTTGCTGCAAGATGTCAAAATGCCCAAAAAAACTTTTGCAATTCCGCAACATCTGCTTGAGACATGAATACATAGATATTTTAAATACCCTTTACACACATATATATATATATAAACATGTAAACATACATGTATATAAAAACACGCGTTTTGATAAATGTATGTTGTAAATGAACCTAGCAAAGTTGGGCAACGTGTCTTCGGTAGCGTCATCTTACAGTCGAAAGGAACGTTATCATCCCCACCCCACCCCCCCACCCCCCCTCCCGGTCAAGGTAGCAAGACGTCAGCAACAAAGTTGGGCAACGTGTCTTCGGTAGCGTCATCTTACAGTCGAAAGGAACGTTATCATCCCCCCCCACCCCCCCTCCCGGTCAAGGTAGCAAGACGTCAGCAACAAAGTTGGGCAACGTGTCTTCGGTAGCGTCATCTTACAGTCGGCAAGAGCGTTAAACACGTATACTGCCAAAGAGCACAAACGTGGAAAAAACCACGCCCGCCTCGGGGCGTTGACCCCATAAACTACCCTCTGGTAAACTAACATAACTATGGAAAATCACAATTTTTAATGGGTAAATCAACTATAAATGGGCAATTTTCCATGGCTATGTTAGTTTACCAGAGGGTATATGGGGGTTTGTATGAAACGGAAAATCTCCCCGACCGGCCATCGCAAAAGGGAAAAACCATGGATGTCTACCAACTGTTGAAGATTTTCCAAAGGACCGTTGATATTGATCATATGAATCATCTGTTTTTGACTTTTGACCCCCCAAGTTATGTTTGTTGCTTTATTCACGAAAAAATCCTGGAGCGGACGTTCATTGGACTTATCAACGAACAGAAACCCATCAAAAACGGAGCCCGCAGGAACCTCCCGGAGGGGGTTGGATACACCCCAAGCAGGGCAAAGATGCTGGTACTTGGGGCTGCCTTTTTAACTAAGTCACGTGGGTTGTATATCCATAGTTGTAGGGGACCAAAATATCCCAACTGATGGAGGTTTCCCATAGTTATAAGTTATACCCATTAATAAGCCCAATTGCACCCTCAGGTAGCAAGTCCACAGCCAAAATTGAGTTTCTTTGTGCAAACCTCGGTGATATGTCTTGTTCCAACCGAAAAAAACAAGGGTTTCAAGGTGTCACAAATTAACACATCAGAAAGAACCATGATGATCAGCTAATGTTTAGATGATGAAATTTGTCCATCTTCTCCGTATTTTCTTACTTCAATAATCGGACATTCTGCAGCTGCAACCTGGGGACATCTGGGGATCTTGGCTTACCAATAACTTGGCGCCTTAACCTTCGTCAATGACAGCAAGGTGTCATTATATCAAACAAAGGTGTCATTGGCCACTGATGCACAGTCCCCCTCAGAATCCTTGCATCAAATCATGCCGCAGTGCATTCTTGGGGGTTGGCAAATTCATTGCAGCCTCCCCACGGTGAATAGAAATCAGTGAATATCCATGAATATCCCAAGATATCACTGGGAAAATCTTGATATGCCAGGATCTTTTCCTAATGATATCCTAGTGAAATGATTATATATACCAATATTTCCCAGTGAATTCTCCCACCTTTTTCGGCAAAACCCATCACCTTAAAGCTTCGCTCTCCGGTGCAGGAGCAACGTGTGCGTCAACAACTGGCGCAGCAGGTCCAAGCGGCCCAGGCGCAGGCGGCGCAGGCGGCGCAGGCGGCGGCGGCGCAACAGGCCTGGGACATTTTTTTTGGGGAGGGCCACATCTGAGAAATGTTGAAAGATCATGGCATAATGGTTATATATATATATTAATATATATATACATACATAGTGGTTATTAATGGCCTTTTCTATGGTTATTTATGGTTATTAATTGTTAAGATAAATTGTTATATATATATATGGTTATTAATGGTTATTAATGGTGGTCAATGGCTAGTCAATGGTTATTACAATAATGAGTAATGTGGGCAAAACAATGCAATAAACCACCCATTTGGGAAAATTTGGGAATGGTTTATACCACTTACAAAAATGGTGATTTTAACATTAATGGGGTAGTTTAAACATGAATGGGTAATATAATGTGGGTAGTTTAAATATCATGTGGGAATATGTAAATGTTGATAAAACAAGAATAGGTTTATACCACCTATAAAAATGGTGATGACTGGGGGATGGTTTATGAAATTGTTGTTTTACCCACATATACAAACTTGAAGAGTTGAAACAAACCAAAATAGACTACTAACCATCCCATGTTCTGGATTTTTGGATATTTTTGGTGGGTTTGGGGGAAAAACATTGGGAGATGTGGGGCAATTGGAGCATAGAACTTTTGATGAGAATGTTTGGAAGCAAATTGCAGAGGATTATTGCCACTTTCCAAGGTAGTGTGGCAGCTTTGGCAGATGTTCGATGTGATTAGAATTATTGCGGAATTTTCTGATTGTATGCTATTTTCATGGGTTTACCCTCTGGTAAACTAACATAGCTATTGAAAATGGCCCATTAATAGTGGATTTTCTCATTAAAAATGGTGATTTTCCATTGCTATGTTAGTTTACCAGAGGGTATTCACATTCATCGTTACTGGCTGTGGTAAAATGCCAACTGTCACCATACACAGCAGCCCGGGCTGTTTCCATCTTGGGGGAGGAGATCTACCCAGCCTGGTTATTTAACATACCCGAAATGGTAAACGTTTACATAGCGAACTGGAAAGATCCACCATTTTTAATGGGAAAATCAACTATAAATGGTCATTTTCAATAGCAAACTGTTAGTTTACCAGAGGGTAGCTAATATGGAATATGGTCCATTTATATAGATATCCGATGATGATTTACCTATTAGAAAATCGTCTTTTCGATAGCTACGTGAAAAATTAGCACAAGGTATATCTGGTTGGTGGTTTGGAACATGATTTTTTTTCCATTTCATATATGGGATGTCATCCTTCCCATTGACGAACTCCATCATTTTTCAAGATGGTTATTGCACCACCAACCAGTATTAATGCTATGATAATCTCACAGGAAACGGTGGTGAAAGTGATTTCCTTAGGAACTGTTTTTACGATGTAAGCGATGTTTGTTGAATGCGTTAAATCAACGGCCAATTCAGGAACCGATTGATTGGAGGTACCAATACCATACATAAGGCCTATTTTTCAGGCCTATGTAAGGGGATATCCCCACAAAATATGGCCTTATATGGTACAGTACCTCCATTTTAGGATCCTGGAATTCCCATTGATTGAAGAAGGCACTTTTTGGTATTCCAACCTTCTGAAACTCCATTGTTTACAGATGTATGTAAGTAAAATTACGGGATAACTGGGAACATTTTTCAGAAATCTTTGGGGTACACAAAATTGAGCAGAAAGTAAAGGTCAAAGTATGGCTATGAGTCAAAACCCTGGTACCCTAGGTGCCCTTTTTTATCGCTGGTTAATGGATGTTTACTCCCCCAGTCATATTATATGGTATATAATTTCATATAGGTTTTGACCAATCTCCAGATCTTAGAATCACTTGGGTATGGGTCAAACTTAAGTATCCCTAAAAATGGATGGTTAACTTCTTGAATTCTGACCCATCCCCAAGTCACCATAGGTTTCAATACTAGTCGTCATGGTCAGCCATGACGACTGGATGATGCAAGTGGTACCCGACTTAGGAAACCATTATCTTTTTTTATCGTTGGATTTTCCAATGATTTTCCCATATGCTCAGATGATGTTCTATTGTTTTTCCCATGATTATCCCATATTTTCCCATGATTTTCCATGGGTTTTCCCCATATTTTCCAATGATTTTCTATGGTTTTTCCCATGATTTTCCCATGATTTTCTCATATTTTCCCATGGTTTTCCCCATATGTTCCAATGATTTCCGATGGTTTTCCCCATAAAACCGCCATGTCGAACATATTTTTCCGGTCGAGGCGGCGCCGGCCAAGCCTCCTCCCATGGTGCCGCCGGTGCCTGCACCCACCATGTCACCCATGGAGGCGGCCATAGGGGGAAAACCGCAAAAAATCGGTGAAGAGTTGGTGAATATGAGTGAAAAACCAAGATATCCATGAATATCCCAAGATATCACTGGGAAAATCTTGATATGCCATGATCTTTTCCTAATTGGCTATGGATCAATACCTATGAAAATACCATTTTTAGTGGGATGAACATCCATTTTAACCCAGCTATGACTTGGGGTGAACAAAAGGTACCAGGGTTTTGACCCATCCCCAACTATTCTTATCTCGTTGGTGGTTTGGAACCATGGAAGTTTATGACTTTCCATATATTGGGAAGAATAATCCCAACTCACCAATATTTTTCAGAGGGGTTCAAACCACCAACCAGTTATTAGATTACTGTTATGAACTTTTTGTCGGATGATAGCCAGAGTCTTACTAGTTGGTGAATTTTGGTTAATGGTTGATGGATATTGCTCCATGGTTGGTTAACCAAGATTGATGTCCCCATTCAGTCCACCAGTATGGGGTTAGCACTATCCTGAGCGATGACCCAGTTGCCGTGGCTGTTTCACGCCCAAGGTTCAAGGGTGGCCCTATCAACATGTCATTTTTTAACATCGTTCAACCATCATCTGAGTTGCCTCAGCCTACATTTTTTTTTGGCATTGACACTTTCTGTAACAGTTGTAAGATATCGTAACATGGAACCCAACAGCTGGGTCATGGTCAGTAGTAACATCAGATTTTCTTACTGCTTTCTTCAGGTTCCATGTGGAAAATCTGGGGTTGACCCCCAAAAAAACCTCCACGGTAGGCAGCGAAGGAAGAGAGGAAAAAACCCGTGCAGCCGAAGAAGCCCACGCAGGGCACTCAGCTGTGCAAGGTTCCATGGAGATGATGACATAATGGGCTTAAACTACATATGGCAGCCCCTAAGTTGATGCTTAATCATCCTATTGACATCCTAACATCCTCTTAATATTCTATTCACATCTATTAACCTCCTATTAAGATCTACTGAATCCCTGTTGTTTAAATATGTTTAAATGCTATTCTTCAATAGTCTCCCCTGTAAACTGGACAAATCCATATCTTTGACGGGGAGTGCCATTTTTTTTTGGTCCCCACCAGGGTCGACATCAACTGTAGACCCCAAGAATGGAACAGTTGGAAACCTAGAAGATATGTGGTATATTGATGACCTGGTTGGTGGTTTCAAACATTTTTATTTTCCATTTCATATATGGGATGTCATCCTTCCCAGTGACGAACTCATATTTTTCAGAGGGTTTTTTTTGTCTCCACCACCAACCAGTGACTGCTTTACGTTGTACATCTCAGGATTTTTCAACCAGGAAAATTCTCCGATTCAATTTTTGCCCGTGCCCCTCCCACAGTCGACAGTTGCGTTGGTCCACCAAGGGTAAAGAACGATGCTCCAGGCACATTTTGTTGCGGCTGTCGTGGAAAGGAAACCTTCAGCAGCGTTGATACATCATGATACATCATGATACATCATGATACATCATGATACATCCCTTCTAGCTGCTTCGTTCCTCCCATTTGTATCCATTTGTGTTGTTTTTTCGATGTTGAAAAAGTATAACTCCCATTCAATGACTATTTTTCGTTGGTTAAATCATGTGAAATCACATGGCAATCACCGGCAATCTGGGGAGTTGGCACCGCCAAAATCATCCATTGAGCCGTGAAAAGACACCTGTGCGTCGTGCGCCAGGGCCCATGCAGGTAGCTCCGGGGCCTGTGCCCAAAGAGGCGGATGCTGCTGCGTAAAGAGGAGGGAGGTGAGTAAAATCTGGAAAATGATGTCACAACGGTGGAAAATCAGGCATTTTACGAAAATCCCAGTCCAAACTTCGATGATCTCCGATCTTTGATACTCAAATCCAAGTCTAAACTCCGAGTTTTCGAGGTGCCTTTGGGGATGTATCCACTTCAACTAGTGGTAATTTGGACTTTTTGACATCCTTTGGGGGTTGATTTGGCCATGAAGAACAAATACATCGCACGCATCATTAAAGAGGGCTATCTTACCGTAGATTCGATAGATTTCGGGTATTTTATTCTGTGCATTTTTTTGCAATGCCCAATATTAATAGGTCTTAGTTCTTTTCGACAACATGGTTGCAGCCTGGATTTGTAGAAGAATAAACCACCAATTTTACAATCGTTTATAGCACCCGTTTGTGCTAAAATTGGGGATGGTTTTTATAACTTAGATGTGTAAATATGCTTACCCAGATATCCATGGGTGATAAACTACTAGCTGGGATGCATAGCCCTGAATCGCGGATTGCACTGCCTTTTGGTAATCAGCCATGGCAACGTTCGATGATTTTCCCAGCGAGCTCGAAACCTCGAGTTCGATGTTCCATCAATTTACTTCGATCATCGCTCGAAACCTAGGATTTACATACCATTTATAGGATGTCCATCATTTATAAATCATCTTCTCTAGAAACCTAGGATTTCCATGGGATTTCCACGGGATTTCCATCATTTTCCAGGGCATCGGATTCCACGGGAAATCCGTTGTAAGGCGCCGCCGCTCATTGCCTCATCCACCGAGTTCCCCACCTTGGGTGGAGGTTCTGAGGAGCCATGGGAAAACCCACCATTTGTCATAGGTAAATCACCATGCTATTTTCATGGGAAAATCAACTATTTCAATGGCCATTTTCAATAGCTATGTAACAAATTACCAGAGGGTATCATGGAAACTAACTAACATGCTATTTTCATGGAAAATCACCATGCTATGAATGGGTAAAAAAAAAGATTTTCTAGCGAGACGAGAAGTTAGTTTTTACCACTCACCAACAAAAACAATGAATATTGTAGATGAATCTGGATGAACCTGGATGAATCTGGTTTAACTAAAAATTGAGTTTTTATTTCGAGATCAATGAGAATCTACTGGGACACTGGGAGATGATCATGGGATTTTAGTGGGATATGATATCAAGATGAATCAATCATATCTGGGAGTTGTTGAAAGAACCCTGGGAGCTGACCATTTTTGTTTTTTTAGATCCAGGGTTTCCCATCCCTTGTCTTGGAAAGCCCATGGTCAACATGTCCATTTCTGTTGGGAAAGATGTCGGCGAAGTCCCCATTCTCTCCAGGGAAGACCCCGAATGTACAGGAGGAAATACGGGGTATATAGGGATTTGAAACCACATCCAATATAACCCATATAACCCATACAAGCCATACAACCCATATATATATATAACATAATATATATATAACATAATATATATATATAACATAATATATATATATAATATAATATAAATATGATATATATATATAATATAATATATTATATATATTCATATATATTTAAATATCTATAGATAAGCCATACAAATATGACATCCGCCAGGAGCACGTGGTCATGGCGCCGGCGGAGAGCTCTGCGGGCGGCTTCTGGGAGCGTCCCATGCGCCCCGTGAAGGTCGGCGGCGATCCGCCCATCGCCCCGGGGAGGTCGACGGATCCGAAAGCCAAGGCACCCGCGGATCCAAAGCGACTCGGGGGAAAGGTACCCGTGGAGTTGGGAGATATCTATGTCTCTATCTGCATATATATAACATCTATATCTATCATTCTATATTTATATCTTTATCTAATATCTATATCTATCTACCTATCTGTCTATCTATATATATATATATATATTGATCATATAGATATTTAAGCATCAGCATAACGTTGATCAACGGACTGGGATGCACAGGTGGGAGTCATGGACAGCCCAAGTAGCCTGTGTAATTACCATTGTTTACTGTAGCCATTTGGATATTTTCAGGAATGTGCCATTGCGAATATCCTCTGGTTAAACTAACAGTTTTCTATGGACAACCAGCATTTTCATAGGTAAATCAAGTGTGAATGGGCAATTTTCAATAGCCACGTTAAATTACCGGAGGGTATTGGCAAATATTTCCGCTTTAAGATGGGATGGTGATTCTAGTTGACAAATTCAGGATGTTTTTGGCGTGGTGAAATAAAGTATCAATAGCCAACCAGCCCGCGAATGCACCAGGTAGAAAAGTAAAACCTACTAAACTAGCGCCAAACTACTGACGTGGTTTTCTTTTTTTGGGTTGCTATATACATATATACAGTATATATATCTATATCTATATCTACATCTACATCTACATCTATATCTATATCTACACGTATTCAATTCATACTCAGTATGTGACCACTCATTTTCCCCCGCCTTTCGTAGACCTGATGATTCACGGCTGTCTCATCCCACGCCACGGATTCCAGGCTGCACAAAAGCTGGGGGCCTTAGAGTGGCGGCTGTGAAAATTCAAGGAATTCAGTGGGAATTGTTGTTAATTCAAGTGCTGGATGATGATGATGATGATGATGATGATGATGATGGTGATGATGATGATGGTGATGATGATGAGGATGATGATGATGATGATGATGATGGATGATGATGATGATGATGATGAGGATGATGTTGATGAGGATGATGATGATGATGATGATGATGATGATGATGATGATGATGATGATGATGTGATGATGATGATGATGATGATGAGGATGAGGATGAGGATGATGAGGATGAGGATGAGGATGTTGATGATGATGATGATGACGATGATGATGATGATGAGGATGATGAGGATGATGATGATGATGGTGATGATGATGATGATGATGATGAGGATGAGGATGATGAGGATGAGGATGAGGATGTTGGGATGATGATGATGATGACGATGATGATGATGATGATGAGGATGAGGATGAGGATGATGATGATGATGATGATGAGGATGAGGATGATGAGGATGAGGATGAGGATGAGGATGTTGGGATGATGATGATGATGATGATCGTGATGATGATGAGGATGAGGATGAAGAGGAGGAGGAGGAGGATGATGATGATGATGATGCGGATGAGGATGACGATGATGATGATGATGGGGGTGATGATGATGATGAGGATGATGACGAGGATGGTGGTGATGATGATGATGAGGATGATGATGAAGAGGAGGGGGATGATGATGAGGAGGAGGAGGATGATGATGATGATGAGGATGAGGATGATGATGTTGATTAGGATGATGATGATGATGATGATGATGATGAGGATGAGGATGTTGGGATGATGATGGTTATGATGATGATGATGATCATGATGATGATGATGATGATTTCGATGATGATGATGTTGATGATGTTGATGACGACGACGATGATTGTGAGGATGATGATTAGGATGATGATGAGGATGTTGAGGATGATGATGGTTATGATGACCATGATGATTTCGATTTTGATGATGATGTTGATGATGAAGATGACGATGACGATGTTCTTGGTTGCTTGATGATTGTGACCATCACCAACATGAACCGAATGGGTGTAGCAAAACGTCCGAGCTACAGACCTACCCATAGTCAGTGACCGATGAAAGAACACTGTGGATGCACTTTGGGCATCCTTGCCCTTGAGAGACTTTCACGTATGCAAAACGACCTGACAATGTTTGACAACAAAGGTTGGACGCAATTCTTTTGCTATCCCCTGGTCAGCAAAAATAATGACATCAACCATGTCTCAAGCGCTTGTCATGAACATCGATTGTCCGCATTCCCAAGCTCGAAGTCTGCTCAGATTTGCATAGCATCTGACGGATCCTCTGGTCTTTGTAACAACCAATCTCCCCCATTTTGGTGAGGCCGCCACAGTAGATGGCTCATAAACCCAAACATGATTGGTGCCGTCACCGACCTGGAGTTGAACCCCCATGCCAAGTTGGGGTCCCAACATGTTATTTGAGGTGCCTCAACTACAACCAAACAGTGTTTCAACATCTTTCAAGCACCGGAAAGAAAACAAAAAACCTCTCAACTGGCTGACTCTCCGTATGGAAGATTATGGGTGTATTTTGTAATTGGGGGTACCATTCACCACTGGCTTACATGGGTCTCTCAGGCAGCAGCAGAAGGCGAAGGATGAGGAAAAGAGTTCGCTGTGCCCAGCTGGGCTTTACCCGAAGGAAACGGATGTGGAAAAACCAGGAACATATGTCCCAACATCATATGGTTATAGTCCATATATCTATCTAATTATAATTAATTTTATAGAATTGTACAAAAATATTATTATATTTTATTCCACATAATTATATAGAACTGTGAAAAACATATTAGCCCATGATATAATTAAGCATTGTGCAAACGTTGGGATTATGGATGATCGGCGAAGTGCTTGGATTATGGGGATTGGTCACCAGTTTGCGGCCCCGAAAAAACCACTTGTGACAGGTGAGCTGGCAAAAAAAAGGGAACTCATGTCAGAGTCAAGATTGAAGATACTCCATTTGACTTCTACATTTCCGATGTTCGACTGCCTGCATCGCCATGTTCATTCCATAGTTTGAATCATCAGAATCCTCAGCCTGGCTGAGTCCATTTGTTTTGGACTAGTTTTGGATTCGAATCCCCAGCATCAACCAGTTTCAGCATGTAGCCAGCGCACCACGAGGTGAGTTGCGTCGGGCACAGGTGAAGGACCATGGTGTCTGAGAATGTGGGAAAAAACGCCATGGAAAAAACACCCATTTTATGGCAAGTTCATATGGTATCTTTGTATTTTTTTTGGTTGGTAATTTTTTGAGTATTCTTTATTTGCTTGGGCCAAAAACTAGATTATAAGCAACATAAGTGAGGATTTTTTCCTAACCGCAATCCCTAGATGATGGGCGGATGGTGATTTGAGGATTTTTACACATTGATGATTGAAGCACCAAACACGGGCTTATTGAGGAACAAGCCTTCACAGCTGTTGATTCTTGTACACTCTGGTGTCATCAAACATGGGCCGCTGGGAAATCCCTGAACTCAATGGGTGGATTTTCGAGGAAACAATGGATACGACTGGAGGGTAAGTGTCATAGATAGCCTCTGGTAATTTAACCATAGAAATAGTTGATTTACCATATTGAACAGAGGGTATACATGGCAATATTGAGTTGATTTAACCATATTTCTATTGAAATGTAAAAAATCTCTGTCAATTTTCAATGGAAACAATGGCAAATACCCTTTGTTTTCTATATATTGCCATAGTACGTTGATTTACCCTTTTAAAAATTGTGATTTTCCAGTTCGTTGTGTCAAATCTCTATCGAACCGATAAGTTTTCATAGCAGGCTAGTCACTGCATCTTTGGTTTGAAAACATGGTACCACAAAATCCAGTGGTTTAGAAACTCATTTTTGCTATTGGAATATTATACAATATGTAATTATATAATATGATATAATATGTATATAATATGTATATAATATGTATATAATATGTATATAATATGTATATAATATGTATATAATATGTATATAATATGTATATAATATGTATATAATATGTATCTAATCTGTATATAATATGTATATAATATGTATATAATATGTATCTACTATGTATCTAATATGTATATAATATGTATATAATATGTATATAATATGTATATAATATGTATATAATATGTATATAATATGTATATAATATGTATATAATATGTATATAATATGTATACATACATACATACCTACATTACATTACATTACATTACATTACATTACAGTACATTATATCACATTACATTACATTACATTACATTACATTACATTAATACATACATACCTACATTACACTACATTACATTAATACATACCTACATTACATTACATTACATTACATAACAGTACACTACACTACACTACATTACATTAATACATACATACATACATACATACATACAGACATACATACAGACATACATACAGACATACATACAGACATACATACATACATATACATCCATCCATCCATCCATCCATGCATGCATGCATGCATGCATGCATGCATGCATGCATGCATACATACACACACATATACATATACATCTACATCTACATATACATATATATATACATTTAGATATTCATATACATATACATATACATAAACATATACATTTACATTTACATATACATACACATACACACATACATACATACATACCTACATACCTACATACCTACATACCTACATACCTACATACCTACATACCTACATACATACATACATACATACACACAGAAATACATACATACATACATACATACATACATACATACTAACATGCATAACATGCATAACATCCATAACATCCATAACATGCATAACATCCATAACACCCATAACATGCATAACATCCATAATATGCATAACATGCGTAACATGCGTAACATGCATAACATGCATAACATGCAAACCATGCATAACATGCATAACATGCATAACATGCATAACATGCATAACATGCATAACATGCATAACATACATAACATGCATAACATACATAACATGCATAACATGCATAACACCCATAACATGCAAAACATGCATAACAAACATAACATACATAACATACATAACATACATAACATACATAACATACATAACATACATACATACATGCATACATGCATGCATGCATGCATACATGCATACAGGCATACATGCATACAGGCATACATGCATACATGCATACATGCATACATGCATACATGCATACATGCATACATGCATACATACACGCATACATCCATACATCCATACAACCATACTGGAATCGCCATTTCGTGATATTCTGCATTTTCATACACACCTCCATATATCATACTGTTGTTGACATATCCCGCGAAATAAATATCCCCTGAAATATCCCTACAAAATGGTTAAATACGTCGTGTTTTTCTATGTGCCCTGTTTTTTGTCTCTAAATTTCTGGCATAGGAGGCCAATATTTCCAACACCCCAACATGGGGCCCGAAGTCATGAATAGATCCACTGCTAAACCCATTGTTTCGTTTGTTTGTTTTTAATATATTAAGATATATATATATATATATATGTATAAGGGGAAGGGGTGACTGTGATCTTGTGGTATAAAGGGACACATTTGTATACTAGGATGTACCAACCAGCTGAAAGGTTAGCCAGAATAGGAATCAAAGCGCTATATATTTACTTGCACTATCCCCAGGCTGGATTTATATTTATTTGTGTATGGTTATATCAACATGTTTGCCAGTCAAACTACAAGCTTTGTTTCCAAACTATCAACATGCCAGGATATGATTTAAGTTTGATATATTGTCTATACCTATCCCTTGGCAATCAAATGTGGCAATGCATTCAATGGAAATCCAACCCTTTTCACAATAACATATATATATATATTGATATACGCATTTCATTACTCCACTAATGATACGTATGTATATATATAAATACACATATATAGGGCATTTCGTCTATTCCAACTGTGCCCATCTTGACCCCCGCAATTTAAAAGGAACTGCTGACGGAGTATGGCATCACTCTGGAGGCGAAGATCTCCTCTTGGGTTCCCAGTAATCAAAGAGGGCTGGGAAATCCCTGAACGAAATGGACGTTTTTGATGGGAAAGTCATAGGGAATCGTGGGAGAATGTCGGAAATCCCCCGAAGTAAATGGAGGTTTTTGTAGTTTGTAGCTGGGAAAATCATCTTTCTAAATGTGTGGATTTTCCAGCCATGTTTGATTGCCAGAGGGTCACTTTTTGCAAACTCAATTGGTGTCACAGTTCTCCCAGTTGATGTGCTAAATCCAATACCATCCCAACAATGATCATTTTACCAAAAACAAACAGGCCATGGTTGGGGGTATAAAACACCCGCCCACACTTCCAAAATGGGGCATATCCATCGGCTTTCGCCTCGGAAACTTCCAAAATGAGATCCTGAAACTTCGGCCACCGG
This sequence comes from Cladocopium goreaui, assembly GCA_947184155.2. Classification (NCBI taxonomy): domain Eukaryota; class Dinophyceae; order Suessiales; family Symbiodiniaceae; genus Cladocopium; species Cladocopium goreaui. Next base: position 101,832 of record CAMXCT020001889.1, on the reverse strand, counting down.
TGTACTTGGGACGTGGAGATGGAGACGACAAAATCCCACTGGGTTGAAGTATCTAGCCGTGCATTAACATGTTTACTGCTTCGTGCTTTGGATCATGAATTTTATTTTTCCATATTATTGGGGGTGTCATCATTTGAAGTGACGAATTTTTATTATTTTTCTATGATTGTGTATGCCTATCTCCAAAAACATCTTTTCAAGCCATGACATTTCAACCCTTCTCTCACTAAGTTTCTATATATGTTCTTTGCTTCCTCCAACATTTCACCAAATCCAATTCGATTCTAAATCCAGATCATCTTATAGTGTTCACCCTTTCTTCTTTCTTTCTTTCTTTTTTTCTTTCTTTTTTATATAATATTTAGTTGACTGAATTAAATATCTTTTTCACTAAATATTACACCCTTAAATATAATTAACCATGCTTCGGCGCGCTTTCGGCTCTGATTTAGTTGACCTCTGTAGGAGCCGATGGTCAACTTCGTCATGTCCGTGAACGGCTCTTCAGAGGTTGCCGACTATTTGGAGGCCCTGACCAGGGGGTGACCAAGGGATGACCAGGGGGAATGGTGACCAACAGATCAGGAGTCTCCACCAGAAATGTGAACATGTACTGGTTGGCAATGCAACTGGAACGGATAGAACCGGTCTTTTTGTCGATTTTTTTGTTGGTACTGACCATTTACAGATCATTTACCCTCTGGTAAATTAACAGTTGGACCCTGATAATCACCAATTTTTAATGGAAACTCATCTTCTAACCCCGATGACTGCCAGGGGCCAGGGTCTACTTTAATTTACAGATCCATAGAATAGAACATCCATAGAATATCCATAGAATATAGTGAATATCCATGTTAATCACTGGGATCATTAATATGGATATATTATTGAGGATTTCAAGTAAGAATCCATAGATCTCCAGCCAAACTCTCCAGGCTCTGAAGGTCACGGATGCGGAGAACGCGCGGCGCTTCGGGGAGGCCTTCTTGGCCAAGGGCCTGGTGGAGAAGGTGGAGAAAACCAAGGAGGCGGCCGATGGTACGGCCAGGTCATGTTTTGGGTGAAGTGATGATGGAAATGGATATAATATATATATATATACGTATATAATTATATATATATATTATATATGAGTTTTCGGCCCAGAAGCTTTCCAGTAGTAAAACTGACTTCAGCAGAAGACTGGGAGACCATAACCCCAACCATGGACATCGCTGTGCGCGACATCATTCCTGGCAACTCCTTCCATATAGTTGCGACTGTTTTGGGACATCATGATGGTAATCTCCATTGCCGGGGTCTGTCACCCGATCAGAGTTTTGTGGTGGTGAATGCTCCTCCTCTCGATGTGGGCACCTTTACCTTCTACGACCTGATTAAGGCGTCGCAGGACCCTCAGACATGTCTGTTTGGGGACAACACAGAAGCACTGCCACATCCTCCAAAAGAGGCATTCCAAACCATCACAGTGCTTGACCTTTGTAGCGGCATGGGTGGATTTTCCATTGGATCACAGATTCTTGGTTTGAAGACAATGGCCTTTGTAGAACGTAATTCTTTGGCATGTATGGCCTTGAGAGCCAACTTCCAAAGTCCAATCATTGAAGGGGACCTTTCAGATGTGAGAGTGATGAAACAAGTTCATCGCCTGAAGGGCAACACGTTTCTCCAGATTACTGGAGGATTTCCATGCCAGGGTTACTCAAAGCAGGGCGATTTGATGGGGCTCGATGATCATCGAAGCCATAGCTTGTACTACATCCTGCACTATGTTTGGCTCTTGCAAGCAGATGCGGCACTTTTGGAATGCGTAGCAAATGTTCTTCAATTTCCTTGTACCCAAGCTTGCATTGATGATTTCGCTCAACGAGCACACATGTTTTGCACCAAGATGACCCTGGACCTTCAGCATCAGTGGCCAGTGCGCCGACACAGATTCTGGTGTCACCTGATCACCAAGGACCACCCCAATCTCGCTCTTCCAATGTGGCCCATCAACAAGGACCTCACTTGCCTTTCCATGGTCATGCCGATGGATGCCATTTGGTCCACTGAAGATGAGCAAATCTTGGAATGGGATGAGACTGAGCAGAAGATCTATACAGACCGGGCCTATGGGGATGATCAACGTATCCTTCTACCAGATGACAAGGCGCCCACATTTCTCCATTCTTGGGGACACGTGGCACGGCCCTGCACATGTGGTTGTCGAACTGCATTCAGTGATATGAGATTGAGGAAATATGGAGCCAGAGGTTTTGGTTTGAGGTCCATGCGAAGTGGCAAGATGCGTCACCTTCACCCTGCAGAAGGAGCATTGCTGTGTACCGTCCCACCGACCTTCGCATTCCCATGTGACTTGCGGGCGGCCTTGAGTCTCTTAGGCCAAATTGCTGCTCCTCTTCAGGTGCTTTGGCTTCAAGCTCACATCTTGGCTGGTCTGCAGCTCTATCATTGGGGATGGACTGGAATTGACCCAACCCAAAGCATTCGAGTTCTGCAACAGCATTTGGTGAATCATTCCATGCTCACTTGGATCACTCCACGCATGTACCAACCCAGATGCATCAAATTGCAAGTTGAAGGTGAATCCCAGATCCTGGATGTCATGATCCACCAACCCCTGACCGTCAAACAATTGATTGAAGCTGAAAAATCGCTCTGCGGTTGGGGACACTACGTTGTTGTGAAACATCAAGGAGTTCGGCTACCTCCAGCCACACTTCTTCAACATGATGTCTTGTACTCCATTGAGATCCGCAAGAGCATGCAGGTCAAGCCTTGGACTGAGCAAGATGACCTCTCGGGTGGAGGGCAACAATCAGCTGCAGCATGCCTAGGTGACAAGATCATTTGGCAATTCATGCAGATTATGACCAGCCACCACGCAGAAGCAGACCAGCAATCAGCACCTTTCATGCTCTATCCTTTCAGAGCCAAGCATTTCCTTGATCATCATTTTCCAGATGGACTTCGAGAAACTTGGAAGCGACAATTCTGTGCCTCCAGTCATTCCATCTATGTCATCTTTGAGACTGATCATCATTGGGTCCTGCTTGTCGGTAAGTGGGTATCGCAGTCACATGGACTTACTTGGACTTTGTTCGATGGACTTCGAGACCAAAGACTGCTACCCAGTGCTCACAACACTGCGCTGAAGATTTGCAATCTTCTGGATGTGGACTTGGTGGACTTTACCGCTCATCACTGCATTGCACAGCAGCATTCATCTACCTGTGGGACAATAGCGTTGGTGCACATGGCTTTGGACTTATGCCTGACCACCAGGCCAACCCAATCAGAGATCGCAGTACTGCATGAGTGGCTCTTGCGACATCAACAAGATGGCACCATCTTTGCTGGAGGACTCACAGATCAACAACATCAACTTGCAAGCTTGATTGCAGACAAGGGAGTCCCCACTGAGCTTGCTCCTGAACGAGCGCCACAGATCATCATGAAGCTTGGAAGCACCCTTGTCCAAAGCATTCTGCAGGGCAAGCACCCCTGGGCTGATCTCAAATCAGCGGCTAGTAAGCCCGGCCATCTATTTCGGATTGTCACCGCTGCTGAACAGACAGCCTACATAGCCAAAAGAGCTCAGACTCAACATGGTGCCCAACTTCGCAACCACAAGGCCAAGAAGAATGCCAAAACTCAACAGAAATCAGGGCCTGTCTACATTGACCCTGATCACTTCGAGCTGGATGGAGAGCATTTCCATGATGATGATGACAAACCAGTGGCCCAGATCTCCTTCTCGGAAGTTGAGGCTGATTGCAGAGGCGTTGCACTTTGCACTACTACCATGGCCACACACTTCTTGGAGTCGCCCAAGAACATCAGCGTCGAGGCTCTGGCACTTCTCCTTGTGGACACACCCAGCCAAGAAGTGATTGACTCAGCTTCTCTGGAAAAGATTGTCATCCCTGCGCGCTGTCGGGGCACCAATGAGCATACTCTGATATTTGGTCATATCCTACAACTTGGAGACCTGACAGTGAAAAGAACCTTCCAAGGCGAGTGCTCTAGCCCTGACATTGTTAGCACCAGTGTGATCAAATTCCAGATCTTCCGAGATCAATTTCCTGCTGACTGGCAAACCTTCGTGCTTGCGCCTGTGCGGGCGTTGGTCAACATGATGGAAGCTCTACAACTCTGCAAGGGGGTCAATTGTGGGGCAGAATGTGCCAAATTCCATCCTGGAATTGATGAACACATTGACAATGTCATCTTTGAGATCTGGGCGCGCAGCTACTTTGACGAACATGGGCACAAAGCAGCTGCTTCTGTCGCAACCCTCTTCACTGTGTTCATGCGCATCCCTGAAGGTGCACTTGCCAAGATCTTGACCACAACACCATTGGGAGTCTATGCAGAACCCAGGGGACAGCGACCCAGAGAACATGATGATCACTATCGTGTCATTTGGCTGCCAGGTAGTAGCTTTGATGAAGCTGCTCACAAATGCCGCACATTCTCAAAAGCCATTTGTTTGGTTCGTTTGAAGAACAAGTTCGGCATCAGGGTCGCCAAAGATGATGAGCAAGCGGCATGGACACACCTTAGACCTGGAGTGGACTTTCTGGATCTCCACATCAAATACATTTTTGAGCTATTTCCATTGCCACACGGCACACAGCGACAAGCAGTCTCCAAACTCCTCAGTGATTGGGGTTGGCATGCGCGACCTCTGCAGCCGGGCAAAAGCTCCTTTCAGCATATGGCATGGCGGGTGGGTTCTGATGTACAACCCCCTCATCTGGTCATGAAGGGCTTTGACAATGACATTGTGATCACAGCGGTTAAGGAGATCAAGGCCAACACTCCTCAGACCACACTGATTGCATCAACCCGCACGCAGAAACATCTGCGCACTGCGCCAGACACTGCCTCCAGCACCAAGTCAGCAAATGACCCTTGGCTGGACATTGCAAAGGACCCTTGGGCCAACTTCAAACCGAAGCCTTCAGCATCTACAAATGGTGATGGCAAACATCGTTTGGAAGAGCTGCGAACCCAACTCTGCAAAGACGTGCAATCCCAGGTCTCCAAAGGACTTGAGACCCAAGCTCAGGCCGCCATGCAGGCTGCAGCAACAAGTTCCTCCGGACTTGCACAATCACATGAAGGTCGTCTTCAAGCCTTGGAGTTTGGCACGCAGGAACTCCAATCCCATCATGCTCAATTCTCCACTTGGTTTCAACAAGCTGGTGAACGCATGCAGGCCACTGAGAGTGCAGTTGGGGCCGTTCAACAAACCCTCAACACGCACCAACATGAGATCCACACTTTGGGCAGCACATTCCAGAGCACTATGAAAACCATCAAAAGTGATCTCTCAAGTGAGATGAGTGACAACTTCAACAAGCAGTTGTCTCGCTTGGAGGCACTGCTGGAGAAGAAGCAACGCTCCAGCTGACTACGGCAGCTCGGCTCCAGGAATGGATCTACCTGGAGGCCGAGAACAACATCGAGATCCTTTTTTGGTTTGCGTATGATGTTCATTTGGCTCTTTGTGCATTTTGCACCGGCGGTGGCTCTACAGCAGGGGACTCCCTTTGCCCGGCACTACATCGACAGCACGGCGGCCTTGGCCGACTGTGATATTGGGTCGGGGGAGTTTCCTTGCTCAGTTCTGGAGCCCATACATGAGCCACAATTTTGGAGGTTTTCTTCCCTCCAGTGTTCCTACATCCCTGATGGCCAAGCAGGCACTGAAAGATATGGTGAGGCCCGGCACCCGGGACCTGACAGGGGCAATATACTGACTGTGGGCGTCAGCAATCCATGTGGCCTGCGGCAGAAAGAGGATGTTTTGCTGGAGCTAGGACCGGGAATTTGGTCGCTGGCTGAGACACATTTATCTCAACAAACTTTTCGCACCTGTTCCCACGTTTTGCGAAAAGGAGCACGTGACATGAATCGAGAAATCCACTTTTTTGGTGGGTCTCCAGCACCCTTACGACAAGGGTCTACATGGGCAGGCAAATGGACAGGGGTCGCTGTCCTCTCAGATCCTCCTGCCGCCAAATTGGAAGTACCCTGGCCTGACGAACACTGGAATAGCGGCAGAGTGCTTCTTACCAGACATTGGGCTGCATCGATACCAATCACTGTGGGCACAATATACTGTTACCCCAAGGGACCAACTTGGCCCAAAGCCAAACAGTTGAGTGAACAGTTGTTATCAACCTTCACCACAGAAGTTGTCTTGGGAATGTCAGGTATCAGAATCTTGATGGGAGATTTTAACCATGAACCTGGTCAGCTTACACAACAACAAATCTGGATACGTCATGGATGGAAGAGTGCTCAACACCTTGCGGCAGAACTCTTCGATCACGAACCACAGGCAACATGCAAAGGTTCAACAGAACCTGACCAGATATGGCTCTCTCCAGAAGCTGTTTGCTTGATGAGAGGCATGAAGGTAGCTGACCATTTTGTGGATCATTCCACTCTCTCAATTGATTTGAAGATACCTACGCAGCCCATCTACGTCATGAAATGGCCAAGACCAGCCTCCATACCATGGCAACAAATTACACCTGATGAATGGACACCTCAATGTGATGTGAAGCTGCAGCCTGGACAAGATCCTACAGAGTTTATGGGCAAATGGGCTGTAGACTATGAAAAGGCCATCAGTGAGAGGTTACATCAATCCACGGGGTCTCCATTGCACACACGGTGTCAAGGGAGGGCGCAGAGACTTCAACCTGTTCGTATGCCTCAAGCCTCTACTACATGTAGACCCAGCCGTGATGGGGAAGTCAGAGTTACCAATTCTATGGTTGGCACAGCTGCAAGGCTTTGGTTCAAACAACTTCGCAGACTCCAAAGTCTACGACATGCAGTACTTGCGGGCAAACAAACACCATCAGCCTGCATTTACAGAGTTGAGCTGTGGACTGCCATACGACAGTCAACAGGATTCTACCCAAATTTTCCCACATGGTGGAGTCAGCAGAACCATTTTGTGGAGGGAACTCCACAAGAGCTTCCTCAGATGGTCCCACATGAAGCAGCCATTGTTTTGGCCCTTTATGAGAGCTTCCATGGACACTTCCGGGCCTTTGAGGCTTGGCACCTTTGTCAACGCTCCACTTGCCTGAAGATGAAGTATGAGGGAACCTTGGCGGCTGTCTATCAGGACCTACGCGATGAGCCAAGACCAGGTGTAGATCATCTTTGGAAGGAACGGCCATATACCATTTTGGATGTGGACCAGGAAAGCAAACAAATTCATTTGGATAAACCATTGCAAGACAATTTTGATTCCGTTTGGGCTCATCATGGCCACATGGTGGATGTTGTTCAGGGCTCAGGAGATCTTTGCACAGTTTCGAATCCTGAGAATATGTCACCAGGCGATGAAGTGATCCAAAGACTTTTTGTCACTGACTCCAACGACATTTTGGCAGCCATGGAGGATCATTGGAAACCTCGATGGAGTGCGATGGCCGATCTGCCTCCAGCACAATGGGATCGCATTTTGCACTTCACCCAGGCATACATGCCCAAGCATCATTTTCGCTGGCCAGCCTTGACACAAAGTTCCTGGCGTGTCACTGCCAAACGATTTAAAGTGCGGGCGGCGCGAGGCCCAGATGGCTTTTCCAGAGATGATGTGATTAACATGCCATCCGAGCATTTGGAACAATTTCTTTCTCTTCTACATCACATTGAACATGATGATCTCCAATGGCCACAACAACTTTCCTTTGCAACCGTGATTGGACTTGCAAAAATGGATGGTGCACATGAAGAAGGACATTTTCGTCCAATCACCTTGTTCTCCACACTGTATAGAAACTGGGCAAGGATGAGAATAAAGCAGATGTTGCAACAAATGTCTCATGTGATGCCAGTGGAAGCCTTAGGGTTCATGCCACACCGTGAAACTACAGAAGTATGGCTTCAACTGCAAGCACACATAGAGTTGATGCTACAAAGGGGAGAGACATTTGCTGGGCTGTCAACTGACTTGAAACGTGCCTTTAACAATATTGGCAGAAAGCAGGTTTTCATGATAGCCCAACATCTTGGACTACCCAGTCAGCTGCTCAATGCTTGGCAGAAGTTTCTCAGCACGTTTGTGAGACGTTTTGATGTACATGGCAATCTGGGCAATGCTCTATCGTCATCTTCAGGCTTTCCAGAGGGTTGTCCTCTATCCATCATAGCGATGCTTGTTGTCAATTGGAGCTATCACGTTTACATGCGTGTATACACACCGCAGGTGACAACATTTTCATTTGTAGACAACCTTACTCTAGCTGCCAGAGAAGCGCAATTGATTGCACAAGCTTACTTTGTGCTACGTGAGATCTGCCGGCTTTTTGGTTTGCACACTGATGATGACAAGACATATGTTTGGGGGCTTACCAGAACTGATCGGCAACAATTGGCTCAACTTCACTTTCCATGTCTCTCTGATGCATGTGAACTTGGAGGGGCTATGACATATGGTTCTGCAAGACGCAATCGCGCCCTGCGAACTCGAGGTGATAGATTGCAGCCGAAATGGACCAGATTGAGAAGATCCTTGGCCCCTATGCTGCAGAAATTTGCCATGCTTCACACGGTGTTTTGGCCATTGGCACTGCATGGTGCTTCCAATTGTCTTATTTCTGACAACTACGCACTGGAGTTGCGCCGTGCTGCAACAAAGGCATTAGGCATTAGTGGGGCTGGCTCCAATCCAATGTTGAGGCTCTCACTTTCAGACAACATGTCCAACGACCCAGGCTATTTCCAGCTTCAGCTTTGTGTACATACGATGCGAAGGATGCTGCGGAAAGTTCCTGACCTCTTACACATGTGGAAGATTTGGATGCGTGGTTTTTTGGGCAAGACGGTTCCAGGTCCTTTTTCTAGACTCCTTGAGTGTCTCTCTGGAATTGGATGGGCAATTGTGGAGCCACCTATGATTCAAGACCATGAAGGGCATGTCTGGGATTTGCTTACACTGGACAACAAAACACTGACTGCCCAGCTACGTGATGGATGGTTGCAGTATGTTGCCAGTCAAACAAAACACAAAACCATGCATGGTCTTCATGGGATAGATGGACAGCTCACACTGCTTGACACTGCCAATATGCTCCCACTGGAACGTGCACGGCTCTCAGCATTGCACTCAGGGGCATTCATCAGCAACTATGAACATGCCAAGTATGATGAGGAGAAGACTCCTTTTTGCACCGTTTGTAACATTGAAGATGACCGTGAACACTGGTTGCATTGTCCACGTTTTGCTCACATAAGGGATTCGATCCCTGACTGGCTGCCAGACAACGTGGAATTACCGAAGTGTATGCTGAATCATCTTTTGGTTCCTCGCATCCCGCAACTTGTGCACTGGCGGTCCTTGCTTTGCAATCTCCAGGACAGAACTCAATCTTTTCAATTTCCACCCCCCAAATTTGGTTTTCATCACCTTTTTGTGGATGGATCTTGTACGGTTGAAGTTTACCCTGAATTGCAATTAGCTTCTTGGGGAGTTATCAGCGCCACAGCCGGACTTGTGGTCTCTGCAGCACACTTGAATGGGCCTACTCAGACAATTGATCGTGCCGAACTTTCTGCAGTGATCTCGGCAGTCATGTGGGGAGCTCACACTGAATTGGCTTTGTGCATCTGGTCTGATTCTTTGTCCACGGTCCAAATGGCAGAGCGCATCCAGACATGGGGATATGTCCCTGATGGGGTAGCAAACTTTGACTTGTGGAGCATTTTCCATCAAGCGCTTCAAGATCGCACCGGTGTCTCCACGGACTTTCGCTGGATACCTTCGCACTTGTCCAAGGAGCAGGCTGATGACTGTTTTGAAGAGTGGGTGATTCACTGGAATGGACTTGTGGATCAGCTTGCTGTCCACCAGAACAGCCAAAGACCGGCCTCTTTATGGGCGAGACTGAAAGGGCTTAGACAGCTGCTAGACAACACAGCCACCAGGCTTAGACAGCTTCGCAAGTTCTTCTTCTTGATAGCTGAGCAGGGTGTCAACCTGACGACTGGATCAGAAGAATGCATAGATGTGCTGTCCTCTGCAGAGGAAGAAGAGTGGTTTTGGATTCCATGCGAAGAGAATCTACCTTTGAATTGGCAAACCAGATGTCTACATGGTGACTTTCCTGTACCTGGGAGATTTCTGGTTTCTATCATCCACTGGCTTTGTGCTGCAGAGCAATTGCCAGGTGAAGTTCGAGTGCTCAGTGACATTGAATTCGTTTTTGTCCTTGTTCTTGACAAGGAGTTTAGGTTTCCTTTTCAGGTGGATGGGGCTTTGGACATTACTTTACGTACCATTGATTCTTTGTTCCAACGCCCGACGGTGGGGACGTTACTTAGGGGTGTTCAGCAGGCTTTGCGTTGCATTGTTGATATGTTTCCGCATCTTTTCATTCGTACCCCACCATCCACGGCTCCAGGGCTAGGAATTCATTTGAAACTGGCTGGGCTTAGGATACACTGTCCAACTCAGCTGTGGCATGACATGCGTAGCAATCTTCGCCGCTTCACGGCGAACAGGGCTGTGAGGCGTGTTGCGGACATCTCAAGGCCCATACCTTGAGAATGAACTAGGCCGTCGCTGCACTGCGCTGCTGTGCCGACTGCCAGAGAGACCGTCCGAGCTATATATTATATATGTCAAGGAAATATACTGAGGATATGTGTTTTAATAGATGCTATTAATCACATTTGTGTTTCATCGTATTTTTTCCGGCAAACATCTGCCGTCATTTCTCAATGGAGGATTCGATGGGATGCCTCTGGTCATTTTCGATGGGAAAATCCACGATAGACCGCCATGGCCATGACCAGAGGGTAGTGGTTACAACCATAACTTAAGAACCGCGGATTGCGGCAGTTTTTGGTGTTAGGATGGGATGTTGGATCAAAATCATGGATTTGACCAAGGATCATTTTCGGAAATTGGGGAGATATCAGAAAGCTATAGCCATTACTGTGCGTAGTCAATGACGCGCCATTATTTTCGTGCGGGAGTGACGAGTGACCTGACTGATAATGACCTAGTGATTTTGCCTCAATTGTTGATGCTTAAACCCAAAAAATGTTTTGGAGGAATGTTTTTTTTTTCGCTGGTGATATGAGTTAAGTAGAAGGTTTTTTTTCGTTTTGTGAATGGGATAAAAACATGGATATTCCATATGTTTTTCTTGATGGCTATTGTGCAAGTCCTATGGGATATCATTCAACAGCTCTGAATTTGCGGCTGATTCCTCAGGGTCGAGCTGACTATGGGGGGATGGTACCCGAAATGGTAAACGTTTACATAGCTGTTGAAAATCACCATGCTATTAGTGGCTAAATCAACGACATTTCGACTGGACCATTTTCAATAGCTATAGCTATGTATATATGAGCCCGGTCCCCGGACCCCCCACACCCCCCCCCCCCCCCCAATGGTATCCCCCCCCCACTCCTAACCCCCCCCACCCCCCCAAAACCTAGTATTTGCATGTTATTTGCACATTTTCATACACATATACACATATAATTATACTCCCCTTTCCACCCCTCCAACCTCGCATCTCTACGTTATTTGCAGCACTTGAGAGCCACGACCTCGTCAACGGACCTTGTCTACCTGTATATTTCTATCATAACCTTTTTTTTCGAACCGCCTATAGCGTGCCTCGCACATGGTTTACAACATATTTGCTACCTATGGATTACGCAAAGCTTACCTATGCAAACCTAGACATATGTACAGTAGAAAAACAATAAATACATATTTATATATATATATGCACATTCTAGATACTACAGATTGATATCTTGATCTTGTATCTATCACATATTTCGTTTACATTGTACATACTGTACACGTATATATATATATATGTATATATATATACATATGTATATATATATATGCATAAACTCTAGATATACAGCGTGTATTGCTGTCGATATTCAATATACCACATATACTATGTAAAAATTATTCAACGAACATATTTACCTATATTGTATATATTACATCTACTGTGGATACAGTACATGTGGCATATACTATCTATATTCTATCAAAAACCACATATACGATGTATATATATATATATGTTCAATATATATATATATATGTCAAATATATATATATATAGATAGATTGCATATATTCTATTTATATCTTACATATTATATATATGTTTATATATATATATACACTACACATACACTCTATATTACATATAGTATATCCATTCTAATTATCGATACATATGCATTATATGCACTATAAAGACTACATACACCATGGCTTGGCTGCTGAGAAAACCCCCCCTCCCCTGCCACAGGGGGGGGGAACCATCTGGCTGGGTGGGGGGGTGTGTGGGGGTCCCTGCTCATATATATATATATATATATATATATGTGAAATTACCAGAGGGTATTTTGATGTATTTTGCATAAGAGATTCAAAGGGATGTTTACTGATGTTTTGATGGGTACATGGGATTCTCATGGATGGATTCCTCTTTTTCGGCACGAGTTACTCGTAGTAGTAGCGACCACAGAACTTCTGTGGGGTAAAAAACCAAAGAACAAAAGGGGATTTAGCATACCAAAAATGGGACGACACCTTAAATGAATTTAAATTTAAATGATACATATGAAATCATATGAAGCCACAACACTGAGATGCAATGGGATATTTAATGGGGGCATCATCTTTTACCCTCTTTGACGGTATTTAATCGTGGTAGAGTCGTCGCTCGATCGCTTGAGGCGCCTCCAAAGCGGAAACACCGGATCAAGGGGAAGGAGGTGACTCCAAAGGGCTGACCTGGCTTTAGGACTTACCCTCTGGTTATGTCTAACATAGCTATTGAAAATGGTCATCGTTAAATAGTGAGTTTTCCCATTGAAAATTGTGATTTTCAATAGTTATGTAAACGTTTACCAGAGGGTAGAACTTCATCTTTGTAATTTGGAGATGTAGAAGTGGAAATAGCATTTTATATATTTTATAGCTGACATTTGCCAATTTATGTATGGTTCTATGAGTAACCAGAATCACATACAATCATGTATGTATATATATATATCATATATATATATCATATATATCATATATATATATATCATATATATATATATATCATATATAGCATATAATATATAAACCATACAGAACGTTTGTAAAGTATGTTTATTTCCTGCAGGGTATCGACTGGCCGCGACGATTTTCCGAAATTAAAGGGCGCCAGACACCTGGCTGACAGGTCATTTTGGAATGGTTGGGGTGATCCTGTGCTTTTTCAGGTTGGTTAAACATGGTTGAACTATGTCAAACTATATATTATACAGTTATCATCAGTTATCCCAATATCACCAAATAATAAAGGTGGTTAATATACCTCTGGTAAGCCAACATAACTATGGAAAATCACAATTTTCAATGGCTAAATCCACTATTTCGATGACCATTTTCAATAGCTATGTTAAATTACCATAGGGCAATTACTGATATGTTGGGATAATGATGGATAATGTTGGGATTCCTATTAATGAGTGTGCTTCCCCTTGCTTATTTACCATCTCACCGATTATGATTGCAATTGGAATTGCAATACTTTGCACAGATATCTAGCGGGGGGATGGCCTACTGAAATTTGATGGGACCGGGCATTTTCTACATGAGATGCGATTTCCGGTTTTTTTTCAATCAAAGCCAGTTTTGGGGATTTGATGGATAGAAGCCTGAAGCCAGTTACCGCACGGTACTCACATGAAAACTGCTGGTATAGCTGGACATTCAGAAGGTATTGGTTTAGGGTCCCATCCACAGCATCAAAATCGTGGAGATAGACATTGCCACTGGATGCTTGAGGCATCGACTTTGTGGTTGACTAGGACGGCTAGGAAGATGAGTTCACAGTGACTTATGAAAGAAACAAAGAAATGCATAGAAATGCCCAAGATGTTCTTTTCGGGACTTCTTCAGGTCAGGGAGTCACTTAACCTACTTAACCCAGCCCGGGGATGTCGAAGTGTTATCCCTGCCCTCGCGATCGATAGGTGGACCCATCCATGCTGGGATTCACTGCTGTGCCACGTGGTCACTATGAAAGCTGAGGGGTGGAAACATGGGCTGCTCTGGGTCACAACTTCCCCCGGGAGCCAGGCACCCAAGTCGCGTCGAACTTAGCATAGATTTTTTTCGAATGTCAGAGCTCGGTTTGGCACCTTAAACATGTACGGTACATTTAAGCGACATCGGGTGGTTAATCACCCAACTGTCCGATTGAACCACAGCCATTTTGGTGGTAACTTATGGACTTCAACCGGTACTTGTTTTAATCCCAGATGGCATCATGGCATTCCTTCAGGGATCCCAACTACCCCAGATTCCACAAAATGGCCACATTTCAGCGGGGAAATCCTCCTGATCTGGGTCGGAATTTCCCGGGTGGTGAAACGGATGTCCAGTGGGAGTATCCGACCAACCGAAAGCAGTGCTTCACGGATGGGATTTTCGGCAACGTCCCTGGATGTCAGATGGTGTAAATTCTCAGTATCTTGGGAGCCCTTGATGTCAGATGAGCAGTGTTCAAAACCCTGGTTGGGGAGTAGCTCGGGGATATTACCCAATATCTTGGGGATTACATTCCAAGAAAGGGGAATCCCGTTCTTAACATTTCTTAACCGATATTTCATGATATTTCATGGAATGACATTTCGGGATTTAAACACTGCTCAGTCTGCTCATTTGGAGATTTACAGTGGAAAGGACAATTCTTATCGATAGAATTCGATGATTTCCACATTAAAAACATCCATTTGCAATAGAGGATTTCTCTATTTATAGATTATTTACCATTTATTAATAGATAATTTCTCTAATTATAGCTAATTTTCCATTGATTAATAGATATTTTCTCTATTTATAGATAATTTACCATTGATCTATTTATAGATGTTTCTTACTGGTACGGTACTGGTAAAAAGAAGTTCCCACGGCTGACCCATCGTTGCTCCACGGGGGTGGTAGCTGCCCGATCCAGCGCCAAAGCGTCAGCCAAAGCGTCGTTGCGACCGTAAAGGTGGAGCAAAGTGGATTGGACATGATCTACCCTCTGGTAATTTAACATAACTATTGAAAATGGCCATAGAAATAGCTGATTATGTTGATTTACCCATTAAAAATGGTGATGTTCCATAGTTATGTAAACGTTTACCAGAGGGTAAGAATGAGATAACCAGAAAGTCCATGGGGATTTTATCAATCAAGCATGGGGCATGGGGGCATGGGCTTTTCAAACACATTCAGAAAGCCTGACTCAAGATCATGGGGTGAAGGCATTGGGTTACTGGTGGCCTCTCCCCCCAAAACAACACCAACAAACCCATGACAAGGATCTGTTCCGAAAACCCGCTGAAAACATTTGCCAAAATGCAAACTGCTTTGCCCTATGGCACTCAGACTTGCTAGAAAATCCACCATTTAGTTCGATAATTTTCCCAGCTACAATCCCCCATTTAGTTCGGGGATTTCGCATTTCCAACTATATGTTTGATAGCCATGAGCTTTTTTTTCTAAACCCCATTGACATCCATTCGATATATAATATAGAATGATATATGATATATCTATATACCAAAAACACCATGACAGATATTTTGGGAAGTTCCACCCTAGCCCTAGCCATGTTTGATTGCCAAACGGTAATAACCGATGATATTCCCCATTATATATAATCCTATTTTCGATGGTTAAATCACCCTTAAAATGGTCAAACCACCATTTTTTATGGTTACATCACAATTCTTGATGGTTAAATCACCATCATAACATATTATAACATATTACAACCAGATATAGCCACTATAACCAATGTGTAAAAAAACACGTTTTTAGCCGAAGTCCTTTGGAAAGCTGAAACGAGTCGCCACCAACGAAGCGTGTCGTGTCGCCATGTGTCATCATGTGTCGCTGCCTGGCGTATGGATGGTTCACCTGACAGCTGAGAATCTACAGGATATATGGCTATGGATCAATAGCTATAAGTACCATTTTTAGGGTGATGAACATCCATTTTAACCCAGCTATTTTGAGGTGAACAAAAAAGGGGTACTATTGGTTTTGACCCATAATGATCCCAAAACATCCATCGTTATCCCACCATTTGCGACATAGAAAATGGCCCAGTCGAAATGTCGGTGGAAAACTAGCCATTCATAGCATGGTGGATCTTTCCATAGTTATGTTAGTTTATACCCATTCATAGCAGTGAATCTTTCCAGTTCGTTATGTCAATCTTTACCATTTCGGGTATCCAAAAATGCTTGGTTTGGAAAATCCCAAGGGACGATGTCTGGGGCCCTACTCAGGAAACTACTTGGACTTTATTTTATACATATTAGACATTATAATATACATATAGGTACATTTATACATACAGTATATGTGTATGTATGTATATACATATATGAACATGCATTTATAGAGTTGATAGATATAAATGAATGTACTGAATGTACGTAAATGAATTATGGTATGCGGTATGCGAATCATAGAGAGACCATGGTGAAAAATCTCCCGTGGACTTGTTCCCCAGTGGTTGGGTCCTGAGTCCTGGCCATCGATCGAAATATGTGTCGACATATTTCACCATCTTTCACAAAAAAAAATCCAATGGATTGGTTTAAGGGAAAATTTACAGGAAACCATGGTTTTTACCATTAAATATTGGTTTTTTCTGTAAAATTTCCTGAGAATTCTCAGCTCGACAGTTTTGCGTCTCCTCCGCTGATTTCCCCGTGAATTTGGAGTTGTGTATCCGAAGAACTTCATCTGCCTATGTGAGGCACTACGCCAGGAAACAACTAAAATCTTGCTTGAAATCTCTGCAAAGACTTGCCGAATGTTGGCAAGATCCAGATCGCATAGAGTTTCCGAGTTGGCACGTCACTCAAGAGACTGCTGAGGTGTTTAGTTTTTCCCGTCTGGTTATGACTAACAGTTCGCCATGGAAAATCACCATGCTATTATTAATAGGTAAACCATCTATTTCGATTAGGGCCATCTATACCATGGCAAACTGTTAGTCATAACCAGAGGGTAGATGGTATTTTCAGTCTTGGTCAGGGTATTGTTCCCAAAAATTGCCGAGAAAAATCACCCAAAAAGATGCCATACAAGATGCCATTGGGTGATTTTTCTTGGCAAAAAGATGCCATTAGTACAATACCCGGAAGAAACATCACTTCAAAAAGATGCCATTAGATACACCTCCGGCCACCTGTTTTTGTGGGTTTCACCCGGGTCCACCGTGATCCGTTTCCATTCGCACACCGTGCGTGGCGGCCGCAGCGTCGTGGCGGCGCTGGGACGACAGCTGGAGCCTCGCTCGGTCCATGTGTATATACAATTATTAATACATTGTTGTACAATGATATGTAACTCTATATCAGAATTATAGAAACTATATATGTATAGATAGCGTTATGCATAGTTTCATTACTAACTATACATATAACGATGCTGTACATATATTTACATATTATATGCACATATTATATGACTGTTGTAGCTCTCTCCCGCTCTTCTCTCTCTCTCTCTACACTTGTGCATAGCTCTACCTATATATATAAACTCTATATCACTATATGTATATAGGTATAGATGACTGTATATCTAAACATGTAGTTTTGTATCACAATATGTATTATAACATAGTTATGTATTATAACATGTATTATGACATATTTATGTATTACAATATAGTTATGGATTGACAGAGTTATATATGTAATCACACACATATATGTATATATATAAGCATATAGCTATGCACAATACTATGTATATATATATACATATATAACTATAAATTTACAAGTATCAGAATTATACATGCAGTCACTAGTGTCATAGCGATCTCTCTCTCTATATACATAAGTGTATGATTGATGTATAACATGTTTTGAATCAAAACATATGATATACCAGTTTTGAATATGAATTGTGGGTTCAAGTACGAGGTGCCATGATCATGGGTCTGGTGAACGATTCCAAGATCCACACGTCCTTCGCCCACAGTCGCGCGTGGTCGCCAACCATGGAAGCTGCACAGCCGCGGAGGCGCAAAAAGATTTTTCTGGAGCCGAGGAGCTCGTAAGATTTTCCAAAGCACATGATAGATCTGTAGCCCCCTCGAAAATGTTACAATGTTACAATTCGATTGGCAATATTGGCACTCTATGGCACTCTCATCCTCATATTGAGTATTCCCAAGAAGGATAGATTCCAATATTATCTTTTGGAGACGTGATTCCCCAAAAAGATGGACACATATTTCCTAATCGCATCAAATGCTGCACGAACTAAGGAACCGGCGAATATGTATCCAATACTGGTCATGGGATCAACATGATCAAGGCTAAAAGTGATAACAATTGCTGAATATCTACCATTTTGAAAAGAGCTGGAATGCGCGACTGGGGTATAGAATATATCAAGCACCAACTGATTCAAGATAGCATACTCATCAACAGTGTGATAGAATAATCAACAGAAACGTGGCATGTATCTGCCAATTCTGATGGATTAAACATGAAAGATGGATCAACGTCCAGTTCAGGACATGACCAACAAACATGAGGAACAGGCTACCAATACCGATGTAGCTGCCAAACAGATGTGTTTTACTTGAAGTATGTGTGATGTGCTGTGCCCAAGAAAAAACGAGTCTTTCACCAACCAATGCAGTGAGTTTATTGTAGAGGAAGTATCTCTCACATTTGGTGGACATAATATTATCAGCAATCGGAACATTTTTCCAAGAATAAATGCAGTACTCGAATTCATATTTACAGCAAGTTCTTTTAATCCTCCTCCCCCTCATCATCATCCACATCCTCATCCACATCCTCATCCACATCCACATCCTCATCACCACCACCACCACCATCATCATCATCATCATCATCATCACCATCATCAAAAACATCATCAGCTCAGTCATTTCACCATTTTTCATCATGTTTTGATAGTTTCAGCAATCTGCCATTTTATTATGTTTTGTTATATATATATATACATATGATATACTTATACCTTGCATCCCTGAATTCTGCTGCTTATTCCGCGACTGGAATCCAGTTTCCGACTGGGGCGTGGTTTTTTTTGCCATGGCATGGAAGGCCAATTTTGGGGTCACCTTCTGCAGGGGATTGTCGTTTTGGTGGAAAGTCACGCAGCGTTTGGAGAGACGATATGCCATTGGGAGTCGTGCCGAATTATTCGGAGATATATTCATTATATTAAATATTATAATATATCGTTGAAAATCTTGGAAGTACAATCATATCTAATTTATATAATCATTTTCCAGGCCATTCAGTGAGATTCATCGACTTACTTATGCCCCAGGTAGCACACCCGTTGCTACTGGCAGCTCTTGTGGGGCAGCCTATCCGACTGGAGGTTGGTTCCAGCCATCAGACTGTGTTTGGAAATGATTTTGCAGGATTTGATGTGAACTTTGGATCATCTTATATATTATGTTATGTTGAGATAATTATATTATACAATCTGTACACTATACTATATATATATACGCACCATATACTATACTATATATATTTACCCCATATACTATACATATACCACACACACACACACTATACTGGGTCCATACTATATATATACGTATATAGATAGATAGATAGATAGATAGATAGATAGATATAGATAGATAGATAGATAGATAGATAGATATGATAGATAGATAGATAGATAGATAAGATAAGATAAGATAGGATAGGATAGGATAGGATAGGATAGGATAGGATTAGATAGATAGATAGATTAGATTAGATTAGATTAGATTAGATAGATAGATAGATAGATAGATAGATAGATAGATAGATAGATAGATAGATAGTATATTTATACACAGTCGCCACCTGAGGTCAGACCTGTGCTGGGATGTAGAGGGTGCCCGGGTCGGTCGAAGCATGGGTTGGCTAACGGGCCGATGTCGATGCCCCGATTCTTTTTTTTGGGTACTTGGAGGGTCTAGCTATTTATAAGAAACATGATACCCTCTGGTAAACTAACATAATTAATAATTATGGAAAATCATAATTTTTAATGGGTAAATCAACTATAGATCACCATGAGATCCCCATTAAATGTAGTGGTTGGTGGTTTGGAACCATGGAATTTTGAATGACTTTCCATTTTCTATATGGGAATGTCATCATCCCAACTGTCGAACTCCATGATTTTTCAAGATGGGTAGGTATACCACCAACCAGTATAGAGTTGAATATAGTTGAATGCTTTTTTGGCCAATTTCATGGGGATACAGACTTCGACATGTTGAGGTGTAAACTTTTGATGGGGTGAAACTAATAAGTTCAACTGATGGCCAGGTTGAACTGAAACCAGACAGACAAGATAAGACTACTGGTAATTGATGAGCGCATTGATCTAGTTCATGGATGTTAATGTGAGTATATAATAGTATATATATATATATATCTATATATGTCCAGTTTTATCTTTCAGGGCATCTAATGAAGTACCAAGATCAGCCATGATGTCCTTGTGTTTGGATGGGATTTTCTCATGCTTTGTTGATGTTTGTTGCAATCAACGGGGGTCCCTCGGACAAACCAGGGATTTATCAAGTTCAAATGGATCGATTTATGCTGCGAATGTGCTGTAACGAGGCATCTTTAAGATTTGATAGGACATTTTTACAGAGATAGATGCGAATGCATATACTGTATATTAAATAGCACACAGAAATAAATACATATATATATATATGTATACTTATTGATTTATACATAATTATACACATTTATGACATGAGACGACATGGTGGAACATTGAGATTTAATGATATTTACAGACATAGGTCAGTCGATATTCTGGAACACCATAGCACATTCCATACTGCCCATTTCTGGAATACGCATCGGGGTCCCAGGGTGTAACAATCCATGCCCAGATATGAAATTTGTGCTGGGCCATTCACTGCTTCGCCTACAATTTTGGCCTTCCGCAATCTGTGCACTGAAACACGCAATGGTTCTGGAGAATTTCTGACCTCCAGAGTTTTCAGATTTTTCTAGCGAAAATGGTGGAAAGAAGCACCAATCACCACTGTATAATCCATGTTTGTTCCGAGTCGTCTTTGATTCATGTTTGGGGTGGACGACATAGCTCCACTCCACTGAGGCAAGATTTGGCACAAGTGCTTGTCTCGGAAGTTGGCTCCTGCAAGAGCCTTACTCCGAAGGAAGCGAGATCTCATTTTTTTTGGTAATGTAGGGAAGGCTGTGCCATTCCCCATGAACCAAGTTTTTGTGTTTTTTTTTTTTTTTCCACCAACTTCTACATACCATCAATATATCCCATTGATACTTTTGTTGCCCGATTCCCCAAAAACTGCAAGAGTTGCGTCCATTGCAGGAGGAGCAACTGCAGGATGTGGATTGCTTAGTAGCAGGCTGGTTGGATGGGGAAAATTGCCGTGAAAAACACCAGCCACAAGGGCAATTTTTCAATGGGGAAACATGACGAAACATGACTGGTTGGTGGTTTGGAACATGAATTTTATTTTCCAGTTTCTATATTGGATGTCATCCTTCCCATTGACAAACTCATATTTTTCAAGATGGTTATTGCACCACCAACCAGTGATGTAACATGATGAAACATGTTGATTAACCATCAAATCGGCAGTTTTACCCGTGTCATCAACCACCGAACTTTTCATGAAGGTTTAGTTCGATGGGAAAAGGACCGAACTAAATGGTTCATTTTCCAAAACGCCATGTTTGATTACCAGAGGGTAACCATCAAGAATTGGGATGCCATATGTTCACAGAAAGCCATCTGGTTGTGGATCAAAACCTTCCGAATAGACTGGTGAACATGGCGAAAATAAGATCATATCAACATCATTAAATACTTCAGTTATCTTAAGTTAACCCATCCTGATGGGATAGATGCACCAAGAAGCCTGGGAAAGCTCTGGTGGTTCCGAACGGCAGAGATTTCTTCCGAACGGGACGGCTTGCTGGAGAATACGAGGCTACGAGGAAGGGTGGGAATTGCCAGCCCCACTGAAAGGTGGTATGACTCGTATGACCCTGACATACCCTGACCACTGATTTTGGCTATGTCATTTTGGATTACACACTCCTACCATATACTAAACAACTTAGAGTCGAGGTCCCCCAAGGACTCACTCGACGCCAGGGGACAGCACGGCAAAGTCCATTTGCAAGCTGCTGTTCAAGATGAGGAGGGGGTCGACTTTCTGACCAAATGGATGATTTCAACTGAAAGTTTCCATGGTTTTTGAATCCAAGCATGGCGTTCCTATCTTCCATGGTTTATAGTAGCGAAATTCGAGCGAAACCTGGCGATACCTGGCGATACCTGGATAGACATGGATAGACTCAGACGGGATCTCAAGGGGATGGGTTTTTCTGATTGCGCCAGCCAGAAAATCCAGTTTTTTTTACCATGCGCTGTGGTGATAGCCTATGGATCCAGGTACCGTACCTTCTGAAAGGAAGTGGGACTGGGGTATAATTTACTATAGATGTTTTTTGGTACCTAAAAACAGACAGTGGCCATGGATCCATAGGGATAGATGATCTTTGTCCAACAAAAAACCATGGGATTTCCATGGGGATTTCCCATGTTGGAGTCCCCTTAAGGCGAAGGCGAAGGGATTTCCCCGTGGCAGGAGCGACTGTGCTATTGAGAAGTTCTGGCTCCCACTGGGAGAACTGGTGAGCTGCCTGAAAGCCGAAGATCCTACTGGAATGCAGCCTGGATCAACAGGGAGAGCCGATGAGAACTGAGTGAGGAAACTGAAGAAGCCAACCGAAAAACCCAACGGCTGGGGGTGTTTTAACATGTATTAACTATATAACCTGAACCAAATACGATCTCTGTGATGATCCAAAAAAAAGGATGGAAACCACCATTTTTGGATGGTCGTGAACAACCCGACCTCGCGATGTCAAATCTCAATTTTGGATGATGGGAGTTGGGAGTTGGCTTCTGGTACCCCTGTTTTGACACCCCTGTCTTCCTCCAAATCTAGCTCTGGTGATTTCACATATTATCATATGTCTCTATATACGTACGTATATATACATATATATATATATTATATCTATGGAAAATCAGCCATTTATAGATGTTAAAACCAATGTTTTACCTATTTTTAGATGCACAGGTCATCACAGGTCGTTTTGCTGCGTCCCGGATGTCGCACCGTGGCTGAGATCATCGTTGTATCCCATCATGGATCAACTGGGCGACCTACCTGTGAACGACCAGGTTCAAGGTGCCATGAAGGCGACAGGTCCGACAGGGGGGAGGAAAACTCCCAGGATATGATCCATGATTTTATTTAGAGCCTCTATAAGTTGAGATATAGCCTCTAGAACTATACAACTATATATAATATATATACACACGTATTATAACTATATAACTATACAACTACAAAACTCTATAACTATACAACTATATATCCACTTATAAGTGAAACTGGACTTCCAAGTAGCCATGCCCTTTATGTCCAAAAAAAGAAACATAACGGGGCATTTCACCACTGTCCATTGCCGTGCGCCGAGCGCTGGGTCGGTGAGGCCTTTATGAACCAGATGTTGACCCATATGTTCTCGCCGGACACCGACCTCTCGAAAAAACGAGCCTGGACACAACATGCCTTTTGCGAAGCCAGGCGGATGAGTTTTTTTTGGGGGAGGCAAGGTGGAAAGGTTGGTTAATAGTGGTTAATAGGCTATAAACCAACAACAATGGGAATATGATGATATATACTGGATTTTTCCGTGTAAATATGCTGGCTGGTACGGTATGACTCTGCAAAAGGGGGTTTTCGCTGCAGGGTATCCCCATGAAAAACAGACTCTTTAGGCAGTGGCCTTGTCAAGAAAGGAACCATAGACCTGCCGCCAGGCTCGTGTATGTCTTGTCTCACACGTATTTCTCAAACAGAAAACGCTGTTTGAGATGCAGTCTGGGTTAAACAACCTCAGAGTTTTGGAGTATGAAGTATGAATAATGTCAACCCTTGCTTGATTAATATTCGCCTAGGCTGTTGAATTGGGGTGTTAAAACTTGAGCATCAGGTTATCACTATTTGGGGAGTACAGCGAAACCGTTAGATAAGAACCGATTAAGAATTTTCCAGCCTACCCTGAGGTTCTTAAGTGCTATAGGTAAAAAAATATGGGACTTATGAATGAGGGTACCCTCAACTTCTTAACGGGTTAGTTCTTAAGGGGTTCAGTTCATAGTTGAAATTTCTTAATAATTTCTCAATATAGCATTCGGTACAAATAGCGCCTCCAGCCTTGCAAGCAGCAAAGAGTGGAAGAAGAGGAGGACAACAACAAGGCAGGGAGGGTTGGGCCTGCCGTGGAGTTGGTTGGAAAAAAGACTTTTTAGCCCTCGAAAAGTGTTTGCAGGTGCAGCCATCCAAAACAGAGCTAAGGGCTAGACACTCCAGCATGCCAGGGCTTGAAAGTTCATTTTCGCATGGTATTAGGTTCAGAAAAGAGTTGGGTGGAAAGAAAACTTTTTAGCCCTCGAAAAGTTTTTTCAGGTGCAGCCATCCAAAACAGAGCTAAGGGCGAGACACTCCAGCATGCCGGGGCTTGAGAATTCATTTGGCATGGCATCAGGCTCAGAAAAGAGTTGGGTGGAAAAAAACTTTTTAGGGCCCGAAAAGTTCTTTCAGGTACAGCCATCCAAAACAAAGCCAAGGGCCAGACATTCCAGCATGCCAGGGCTTGAAAGTTCATTTTGGCATGGTTTTAGATCGTGCAAGAGGCGGGGGGAAGAAACACACTTTTCAGGTCCCGAAAAGTTTTTTTTGCGATTTTGGGGCCCGAAACAAGGCAGCACAGGCAAGACAAAACAAGACAAGCTAACACGAGCCAAGGCCAGCACTTTAGGCCAGAAACCCGCCAGTGAGTCTGACTGGTGTCAGGAACCTGCTGCCAACTTCAGACTTGCTAACTGTGTACGGATTCGCTTCCCCCCGGCGCCGGGAATTTGTTTGCTTCTTGCGTGCTTTGCTTGTCATCGGGTTCCCTGGTACTGTACCCAATCGTTCTTTCGGGAAATAGCTGCAACAAAGAAGCTCCACAACATACCTTTCATTTGGTATTCTCCCCCAACACTGCGCCACCATATCAGCGATTGAGAATTTATTTTGATACAAAAGGATGGCTTACTTCCAGTGGGCAGCATACCCGATCACATCCCCCTCTAAGGATCTCCGTTGAACTGTTAGTGGTGGAAACAACTTTTTGGGACCCCAACAGTTTTTCCACCACTAACCGTTCCATGGAGATGCTTGGAAGAAGCTGGCTTGGGGTTGCAGCCCCCAAAGTTTGTTTCAAGGGTTTTGCGGGGACCACTAGGCGTGCAGGTTTGGAAAACAACTTTTGGGGACCCCCAAAATTGCTCCACATTTATAGTTCAATAATATTCAATAGGCATCCCTCCAACCAGGTTGAAAAATACAGAAACACAAATTTCCCGTCTTCATTTGAGCAGCGCCCCGGCCAGGTGGAAGAGAGACTCCAGAACCAGAAGCTCCGGCAGAATATACCTTTCACAGATAATATTTATAATATATATATATGTATGTGTATATGTATCATTATATATCACACTAATCAATGTTTGATATCCCGTTAAAGGGGAAGAAGAACCAGTGGCTAGAATCCAGGGTACCTTGGGGTTCTTATTTCAATTAGCCGACAGAAACCGTGGTTTATCCAGCAATCCAGCCCCGGAAGTTCTTATTGCAGTAGGCTCTTAAACAGTGGTTTCACTGTACCCACTAGTCAAAAAAACATGGACCATGGTTTATTCATCCATCCAGGGTTGACATTGTCCATCTGGGTAAGTTACAACGACCTCACTCCGACCTCACTGGAATGATGGTTAGGATTCGGGGAATTATGTCAAGAAGATGCCTTATCTTGTTTCAGGTTAGTGAAATACTATAATCTACCCATGTATTTATATGATTTTATATGTATATATAGAACATTATTATATCACCATGGTTTATGATACTTATACCACTTATACCTATGCTTTATGATCCATAAACAACTTAACTATTTTGGGGGTGAAGCTCTCGGGCGTACCTCGAGTTTTTATCAACAGCCAGGTTAGCCCTGACGTACCGCTATGCCTCTTGGCCGCAGGCGGCCGCAGGCTTCGGAGGGTTTTGGGGTAGCCCCATTTAGGGAAACCTCCACGCAAGCACACACACACACATATATATATATACACATAAATATAAACCAAGAATTCACACAAATCATGGTTTCATAGTAATATTATATATACATCAGGAATTCCACACAATTCATGGTTTTAGTATTGGATCTGGTCGTGATTACGGGTTCCTTAATGGGGGGTATTGAATATTAGGGGGGGAGGGGTTACAGTACTTCAGTAGTGGTACCAGAACTGTTTCAGTACTGGAATGACATGAGGACATCTCCAAATTTAACGGGTAGTGAAAAATACTTTTTCAATGGGAAGTTCAGGATCCTAAATTGGAGGTACCAATCCCATATATAAGGCCTATTTTTCAGGCCTAAATTTCAGGGAATATCCCCAGAACATATGGACCAAACTATGGTACTAACGTACCTCCATCTGTTGGATCCTGGATTTCCCATTGACATGATATAAACAAAACATGACGAACATCAACCTTGGACGGTCGTTGAAATTTGTTCGATACTTCATGATGTCTTGCCACACATGGATAGATTATATAATATGTGTATGTGTATATATATATACGTATATACACATACTAAGATATACCAAACTAACGAGCGCAATACTTTTTTGCTGAGTATCTTCAGTTTCGCTTTCATTGCTTACTCTTGTTTTTCATGACTGTGGTCGGCGGTTGGATTTTCCACAGTGCACAGTCACCTTCACCATGCAGGGTTACCCATATGTGATTTGTATATAAACCATATTAGTGAGAGGGGGAAACTCACCACGGTAGTCGTACTTCCTGCGGTTGTGTCTGTTCATCACTTTCTCTATGGATGTCCATCCAATGCAACAGCTACGTCAGCGTAGCCCAATTTCGGTCAAAGTGGGGAGATTTTCGCGGTCGCTTCCGTCCTCCAAAGTAGTGGACTTGAGGGTGGCGAAATCATTTCAACGTGGTACGGATGAGGCTAGTGGCTGCAGATGGCATAGTGGATCTCTTTTCCAGCTGCAGGAGAAGACGGAGACCACCTAGGACCGGTCGCAGCTATTGCTGAGGCAAAGGTCGCGGCAAGACAAGCTTTGGCATTGCTGTGGTGACCAGGTTGTGAGTTGGGGCGATCCACAGGTGATAGCTCTCGGGTCATCAGCTGGGCTCGGTGTCCAACAGGTTTTTTCGCAGATGGGTCAGCTGTGACTTGGGATTGCCCCAAGTCACAACTGACCCATCATGGTGGTGACAGCTCTGAAAGGTCCATCAGCTTTTTTAGGTCCAGGCTCCAACTGAAAGGTCGCCAGGTCCTGGTGGCAGCTCAAGAGTTGCTGCCCTGAAGACGCACATGTCCATTGCTTGTTTCACAGCCGGGGGCCTGAAAAATTGAAGACGCACAAGAACAGTTTTGTTCTTGTAGAGTTGCTTTATGGCTTTGTTTTGAAAAGGAAGCACAGGGACAGGTTGGAAAGCCACTCTGGCAACACAACATTTGTATATATATATATAGCACATGCAACGGATTCAAACAAATAGTTGATATATAAAGTTTAACTCGCTTTTGGCATGTTTGGCTCCATCCGACCAGTGTATTGCTAGTTCTCCATGGTTCTTGCAACACTGCGCCATCCCCTCAGCTAAGAGGATAATTCACCAAAGGGCCAGTGGCTTGAGAGGCTAACCAAGGTTTAATCCGCACTACCTTTTTTTTTGGTGCACTTAGTACGGTACGTATTTTGTCTGAGAACTAACGAGGAATCCCACCAAAAATCGTCATGGGCAGAGATAGCATCACTACCAGGGGATCTATGTCGCATCACACGCTCTTTGCGTTGCTCATCACCCGGGGTGAATCGGCGAAATGACCAGGGTCGGGGGATGGAATTGATACCCATCCTGGATGATGTTGGCCTCATTTATGGTGCAATTTCATGGCTATAAAGTCACTTCTCCACTTCTGAAGCCACTGTTCTTTTCTTTAAGGCTTAAACTCCATTTCAACTGGTATTTGCTGCAATTTCTATTTGGTGTATACTTGTACATGTATCTGTATATACCTACCATGGCTTTCATTGTATCTGTAATTTTA
Source organism: Cladocopium goreaui (assembly GCA_947184155.2). Lineage (NCBI taxonomy): Eukaryota > Dinophyceae > Suessiales > Symbiodiniaceae > Cladocopium > Cladocopium goreaui. The sequence continues at coordinate 73,446 of CAMXCT020001889.1, read as the reverse complement.
TACAGGGATGAGCGGAATGGGCATTACTTACGGTTCTATCTATACGGCTGCATAGTTACCATATATTTGCCATGTATGATGTCAATGTGTCGCTTTCTAATCTCATTGTACATCAATTCGTTGGATATGGTTATGGGTCAAAACCCTGGTACCCTAGGTACTGTACCCGAATTTGGCTGGTTAATGGAAGTTTATTCCAGCAATATGGGAATAATAGGTTTTGACCCATCCCCATACATATATGGAATTTCGGATTTGTCTGAAAATAGTGCGCCCCCCACATCGTTGATCACCGGAAACAAGTTCTCTAAGTCTTCTTGAACCGACCCCAATCGCTTCACATCGCTTCACTCCCCATGTCCCCCATCATTTTCATTTCCCCATTGCATCCGGCGATATCCCCCATACTCATGAAATATCCCTATGTTTTTATCCCAATATATCCCAATATATCCCAAAAAGACATCTCCATGACATAGTTGGTATATATCCCAATTAATATCCCAATTAATATGCCTAATATTATCCATGACTTTTGGCAAAAATCAGTTGGTGACCCAGCAACCTGCTGAGGAGTATGAAGAGCACCTCGGCGCACTCTCAGCCCTGAACCAGGCGCGACAAAAAGGATTGACATGCTGATGCTGGATTTGCTGGATAGGTAAACGAGCAAAAAGGAGGATGTCTAGTCAATGTATGTATATATATATATGTAATATGACATCATATATTATAGCAAAATATGTACATAATAAAATATGTACATAATATAAGATGTATAATAATGATATATATATACATACTTACAGTATATATATATATTTATTTACAATATATATATATATCTATACAGTGTATATATATATATACAGTGTATATATATATACAGTGTATATATATACAGTATATATATATACAGTATATATATATACACAGTATATATATACAGTATATATATATATATATACACAGTATATATATATATACACATAAATGCGCTGTATATGAGTTTATTGGGTTTAATGGGGTTTGATGGACCTGCTGGGTGTGTCTGAATATGGGGTATACCTCCAATTTGAGGGGTAGCATATTTTCAGACAAACAGAAACAGGTCAATCAGAATGGAAGTAGTGGAAGAATGGATTGGAGATTTTGCCACTGGTTGGGCGCGACGTGGGAACCGTCGTGGTTTTAGGCTCTGGCAATTTGCCGTCGAAAAATGTGAGACAACTCCAATTTTCCCGGGTTACACCATGCAAAGCCGATGAATCGGGGACTGGAGCTGATTACTCTCGTTCCACATGCTTCCAACCTTAACTTGAAGTGGGATGATGATGATGATGATTATTATTATTAGTTATTAATGCCTATTATCATGATTACGATCACTATCATTATATATCAGTATCATTATCTCATCAATATTGTATCATAAGATAATGATAATGATAATGATAGTGATGAGATAAGAACACAGATATTATATAAGAGTTCTCTCTCTATTATTATTATAGATAATGATAAATCATCATTATCAGAGGGTACCATATATACTTATATCAAATATCCATGATATTCCCATTAAATCCCATTAAATTCCCATTAAATTCCCATTAAATTCCATTAAATTCCCATTAAATTCCCATTAAATCCCATTAAATCCCATGATATTCCCATTAAATCCCATTGCTGCAGCCCAGGTCTGCACTGAGCCCATGGCGCCCCTGCGGCTCTTCGCAGCCGACGGTCACGCCATCGTCGCGGCGACCGTTTCATGGCGCAGCTCCATGACGTCGCAACCAGGTGGCTTGGAGTCCGGGGGGGTTCCAAGGGGTCCCAGTTCTGTGTTTTTTTCCCATGTTTTACGGGAAACACTGGGTCCGGTCCATTGAAGAAAAATAGTTTCAAGAGATTTTTTTTTTCGAGGTGCTAAAAGTGAAGAAAGTGAATGGTGATGAGATAGTGGTGAGTCTCCTCGAAAGGTGATGGTTTAACCAGAAGAAGTATGTTGGGAAACCCTGTTGCTGAAACCAAGCTACCCGTAATCTCATTTGGCACTGGAGAATCCTCCGTTTGTAGATCATAGTTTCATGATGTTTCTATTTTGCCAAAAATGGATATTTTCCGTTGCCCAGATGAGTTCGATGCTGTCAAAAAAAAAATCAACCAACCCTCCAGCAGCGAGATCTCCAGTGATGGTTGAAGCCTTCTCTACATCCATTTCTTTTTGTAGTGGAATCCATGAATTCCACTCCCTCTCTCCATTTTGCAGGAAAATCTACGTGATATTACTTGAAAAGGGATACCCAAATACAATGCCGCGTGCATTAAAAAAAACACACACCCACTTTTTGACACACCACAATCACAAACAAAACACACTTTTCATTTCCTCAAGTCCTGATTCCTCGTTCGAAGATTCACCAAAGCGGCCCTTCCAAAAGGGTTGTCAGTGAAAAAGTACATCAAACTCATCGAACCGGAAGATTTCAGATGATTTAACATGATTTCACCATCAATTTTACGGTATACTATGGTGACTGGTTGGTGGTTTGGAACCGTGGAATTTTATGACTTTCCATTCAGTTGGGAATTTCATCATCCCAACTGACTTTCACTCCATCAATTTTCAGAGGGGTAGGGCTCAACCACCAACCAGAATAGATATAGATGGGAATATATATATATATAGATAGATAGATAGATTGATTGATTGATTGATTGATTCATTGATTGATAGATAGATAGATAGATAGATATATAGATAGATAGATAGATAGATAGATAGATAGGATTGGATTAGATTAGATTAGATAAGATTAGATTAGATAGATAGATAGATAGAATACATCAGACATATTTGGGGTAGCTATACCACCAACCACGTGATATTCTGGGATATCAAAGTGTCGCTAGGCCTTCTCCTTTGGGCCGTGGCCCTTGTGGCCGTAGTCGCGATCGCCACCGCAGTGCATCTCAAGGTGAGGGATGCGGATCATACGATGGCGAGCAACGGTTTTTTTGGGCTATTTGGGGTCTTAATTTCAAGAATGAAGCTGTTTTGTTTGGCATTTTGGGGTTTGTTCGTAATCTGGAACATTCTGGAAGAATCCGATATCGGGAAATTTTGGTGAGTGTTGTGGGAAAGTTTGAGCCAGGCTGGTTCGCTTAGTCCTCTCCTGGAACTAGCTGGCCCCTGGAAGAAGTGAAGCTGAGAATCCCTAAAGAAGTAGCAAACAAAGAAGTCAAGAAAGTACCCTCTGGTAAACATACAAAAAGCTATTGAAAATGGCCATTTATAGTTGATTTACCCATTAATAGCATGGTGATTTTCCATAGTTATGTTAGTTTACCAGAGGGTAAACCTTGTTTTTTTTCATCCCTTCTATCTCTTTTGGACAGCCCCAGAGACAACGACATATTCAAATGGTTTGTTGTGCCGTTGTGGTGTCATAAGCTCTGTGAAACGTGGTGTTTTTTTGCACTGCAGTCCAGCTGAGAAGGTTAGGAGAACAGCAGTACCTGAATCTGAGAGTGAAGCACTGATGGATGGTCCAGATGCATGATAGCCGACCAGTTTTCGCTTGGAAAAGTTGATGATCCAACAGGTTTTTCTGGAAACGAGAGTCAATGGATGATGCACTGGATAGCTACAACAAAAATCAACGTGGTATTCAATTCAATGGCAACGAAATACGATCTGAGTCACTTGTAGCATGACTGCAACGTCCGCAATGGGCATCTTAGCAGAAAAACAAGTCTGTGTTCCTTGTAAATTCAAGAAGAGTGCTTGCATATCAAAACAAGTGAGATTTCACCACCCAGACTTGAATTTGGATAGACAGATCCAATAATTGAAGCACCTGGATTTTATCTGTGGCGGAGTGGTCGACTGTCCTGCTAAGCTTATGAGCTTCCCCCATGGTGACAGCACCATGGGCAGCCGAAAAGTTGCTCCGCTCTGGTGAAACCAGTCGTGGATCAATGCCGGCGACTTTCTGTAGACGGATGTAGACGGTGCATCGCGCAGATTTCTGGGTCAATCTTGGAATTTCATAATCTTGAACCTCCTGCTAAAAATGGGTGTGTATGATTAATATATATATATATGTATACACTAACGAGCTAAAATTTAGCTCAAACACGACTTTCGCTATCTGAGATTGGCTGTGGACTGCCGCGGAGTTTTGTGTGCACGGATCACGGCGAGTTTGTAGCCGCAGTATCTTTCAGTTGTGATGTGTTGGGATGCGAGGCTCAACAGAATGATTTCAAAGGACAGGCCCCACAGGTCGGCTAAAAGGGCAGGAACATTAAGGAACATCACTGGTTGGTGGTTTGGAACATGAATTTTATGACTTTCCATATTTTTCCATATATTGGGAATAATGACACCAACTGACTTTCATATTTTTTAGAGGAGTTCAAACCACCAACCAGTTAAGGACCATCAGTTTTTGGGGCGGATAAAAGTGTCATTTTGAGTCTGAACATTTTCAGTTCTGAAAGTTCTGAAAGGTCCCGAAATCATCCAGGAAAATGCGGTGATTGCTGTAAGCCCCCATCATTCTTGGTGAATGCCCACAGATCGGCTATGATTTGCTCCGGCGTGTTCGGAATGCTGGGAATGCCACTGGGATGATCCTAAGGGAGGGATTACGGGTTGTGTCCCAGAAAAAATCCAATCATTTCTGGATTTTTAAATCGTCCAAACTGAAATCTCTGAACATTTTAAGCAGGTTGCACCCGTCCCCAAGCTGAAGATGTTTTTTGGACACACCCTGGAAATGTTTGTTCCCCGCTTGGCTTCCCATGGAACGTTATGAGCTTTGCCGGTCGGCCTGGGACTGGACCACGGGGTGCCGTGGTTCTCCCGGACCGCTTCGACCGAAACTCAGCGCTAAAGGCGCGCAACGTCGGCGGCTCGCAGGAAAGAAACCTAGCTGCTGTGATTGGGGCACCGGCGAAAATAGATAGGACACCAATGGAAACCAAGAAAAACCAGCATAGTACAATGATGTATACAATGTCTTCCCGTGAAGTTGTGAATTGAATCTCGTTTTTGCGCGTTCCAAAGTTCGGATGTGAAGAATACCGGTTGATGATGTATAGCTTGGTTAGATGTTGAGAGGCCAAGTCCCAAAGGGTCAAACTTGAAGGCATCAACAGCGGCAAAGATGACGAAAAATGAACTGCTCAACTGGAGAAAGTACCTGGATGAGGACTTTCACACTTCCTTTTTTTATAACCACAAATGGGACATATAATGAATATATATATATACACATAATACACACAATATTCATATACAAACGATCTAAAAAAACATGTTGCAGGGTATAGAAGATCGTCCATATTCAATAGTGAGCCATGAGCCATCCTAGTTTGTGTCTTTGCAAAAAGCTTGACCAGCAGCCAGATCTTCGGATCATCCAGTTGCAGTGATTCACTGTGAATCGCTGGGCAGAGTGCACTTTTTTGTATCCCTTGATGGTTTTGGACAGTAAATATGTTGACCATTTTGAACATGTTTGAACACGATTGAACATGTTCCATCAATTTCTCATTCATTTCCAATATGTATAGTTTCCCGTTTTGAACATGTTTCATCAATTTCCATCGATTTATCGTTAATTTCCATACATGTTCCATACATTTCTATGGATGCCGGGGATGAATGATATCCAGCACCGAACATCGGAGATATTTCGAAACACATCCCTGACATTTTGGAGCGTCACCATTTTGGTGCAACATCCGAGCAAAACAGTGGTCAAAATGGTGTAAATCGAACCTTTCTGGCGAGAAAATGATTACCCTCTGGTAATTTAACATTGTTCATTACCAGAGGGTAACAATAGCTATGTTAAATTACCAGAGGGTAACAATCTTGTAACAATTTTGTTGGGAACTTTAAACATGATTACCGCCAATTTCTGGCGAGAAAATCCCGCGTGAAACCTTGGTTGGAGCCACGGCCTCGCCGTTTGCGCCATGCAGTCCTGCGGACAGCTGTGTTCTTGACAGATCCTCAGATCTGGTGGCATCAATCCTGGACACCGGAGCAATATCAAATGAGTTGTGATTTTTCTTATTGGTTAGATCCTGAATGATGATATATATATATGCAAAGTATATATCTAATTGGTGTACCTGATAGTCTTATGAGTTTTGATTTTTCAGGATATTGATGATATATGGCAAGTTGGGTGATGTAGCTTTCAAGATGAAAAACCATGAAAAACACATGGAAAAACACATGGTGATCAAGTTTCTCCAAACTCTAAGCCACCATTTGTTATGTGTAGTGAATCTTTACAACCATCAACCAGCTGGCTGAAATGTAGTGATCTCGTGGCTTCTCACCAGAAACTATGGCTAGGCCATTCCGATCCATCCTGTCACCATGATACCAGAGGTTTGGTTAATCAGAAAAGAGAGTTGACCAGTGTTCGTTCAAACGGTTGACCGACAATTGAGCGGAGATTAGTTCATTGAATCAGGTAGCCATCCCAAAAAGATAGAACAGTAAAGCCTGATTCTAAAGTACATATGCTTGAGATTTGCTATGGGATTTGCATTGGTTTATAGTTGCCATTTAAGAGTTAAGCCATAGTTAAAGCGCATTTCTATTTTTTGGGAGATTTGCTATGGTTTTTATATATAACTATAATTATATATATATGTATTATAGTCCACAAACACTCGATGATTTCCATATCCTCACCATCCCAAATCCTGATAGGATTGGTGCTGTTAGTATGAGAAATCCGAAAAACACATCTATACACCCCATATACAATCTCTAATGTATGCGTACATATATATATATATACATATATATATATGTATACATATATACCTAGATATAGGTGGAGCATTTGGGATACATCATTTATCCTCATTCTTGTCGGTCAAACCCCTATCCACCAGATAAACAAACAGGACTTACATGATAAATCTCATGTTTGGTACTGTAAACATTTCATAGACTGTATCACTATTCACCATGTTGATGTTCACCATATCCTATAGCATTTACCACCATTTATCCACATGAATGCTGTTGATCGGATAATAGCATGCACCACTATCCACCATTTATCATTTACTACATTTTACTACTGACCACTATTCACTTATCTATCACTATAGCATTTATCCCACCACGAAAAATCCACCAATTCGTCATGCCAGGGCTGTGCCAAAGCCGCACAGCCCGCACAGCAAGGCAGGGCCGGGCTGATCACGAAATCGGGGTTGCACTGGCACCACAGCTATTCACCATGACATATGTCCATTGAGCAAAAGAGTGGTAGAAACATTTAGAAACCAACAATAATGGGAGACATGGCAGTTCTTTTAATCTATGGGACAGAAGAACCGCTTTGTCTGACAACTCGAGGGAAAGTGGCCCGCAACCCGGTGAGCCAGTCGATCCGTGTGTGTCGTTGCAGGGCTCCTTCATCTGGTTATCACGACTTTTTTGGTGGTTCAAATCTGTTATTAGGTGTTTAACAAAAAAACGCATCAGACTTATTTTCAGATTCATTTGACCCAAAGAAAAAAAATGTTTTTTTCCCTCATAGAGGTGGTGCACAGGATTTTTTTGAAACCAGGTCTCCTCGTGCCTCTGCGAAGGCCGCCGCGTTTCCTAAGTCATGGGGGATCCCCAAGCGAGCATTGGATGGTTTATTTCCATGGGAAAATCCGAGAAAAATTGATGATTTTGGGGTACACCCATTTTAGGACACCTCCATATGGGTCTATCTGAAACTTGGCTACCACCGAATTTCATGTTTTATCGTCATTTTTGTCAACTCAGAACTATGCAGTTTTGGGGTTTCCCACGGTATACCATCATGTCCCCTGAAAAAAAGAGACAATGCCATGTGTAGAGAGGACCGTCATCCCCATTAATAGGGGTAAATATAGTATAGCAACATATAGCAATGCCCAATAAGAAAGAACAGCGAGAAACCTGGAAATATGAAGAGTATATCATCTATATTCATCTAATAAGTCTATAACATCCTGAATTTTCTGTTCATTTTGTTTGGGGTTGATATATCTATTTTCTCAGGAATCCGGTGGGACGCATCAATAACTTGACGGCAACACAGGCTGCACGGACTGTGGTGGAGGAGTCATGGGAGAACTACATCCTCGAGAAGAAGGCGGAAGAGGCTGGGCGTTAGACTGAAAAGGCTTCTGATTGGTGACCCAAAACCAACATGGGTTGTTCCCCACCTGCCAGGTGAGGGTTGTTAGATTTTATGTCAGTTGCCTCCTCCTCCTCCTGCTCCTCCTCCTGCTCCTCCTCCTCCTCTCCTCCTCCTCCTCGTCCTCCTCGTCGTCCTCGTCGTCCTCGTCGTCCTTGCTCAACTGCGACCCGCGATCCACAGTGTTCGCTGCCGGACCTCAACCACGACCATCCACGCCCAGTGTTCCCTGCCGGACCTCAACCACGACCATCCACGCCCAGTGTTCCCTGCCGGACCTCAACCACGACATCCGCGCCCAGTGTTCCCTGCCGGACCTCAACCACGACCATCCCCGCCCAGTGTTCCCTGCCGGACCTCAACCACGACCATCCGCGCCCAGTGTTCCCTGCCGGACCTCAACCGCGACCATCCGCGCCCAGTGTTCCCTGCCGGACCTCAACTGCGAATATCCACGCCAAGTGTTCCCTGCCGGACCTCATGTAGGAATGTCAGATAGACTGCCAGATAGAATGCCAGATAGAATGTCAGATAGGATGCCAGATAGAATGCCAGATAGAATGCCAGAAAGAATGCCAGAAAGAATGCCAGATAGAATGCCAGATAGAATGTCAGATAGGATGCCAGATAGAATGCCAGATAGAATGCCAGAAAGAATGCCAGAAAGAATGCCAGATAGAATGCCAGATAGACTGCCAGATAGAATGTCAGATAGAATGTCAGAATATATGTCAGATATAATGCCAGATAGAATGCCAACATATATGTCAGAATATATGTCAGATAGAATGCCAAAACATATGTCAGATATAATGCCAGATAGAATGCCAGAATATATGCCAGATAGAATGTCAGATAGGATGTCAGAATATACTAAATATATGTCCAAATATACGTCCTGACATGTCATGGTGGGGATCACACGAAGTAGAGTAATTTGAAGATGGGGTAAGTTTTTTTTTACGTGCAAAACCAACAAAGTGTCTCATCATTTCTCCCATTAGAGTGGCTATTTTGTGGGGTATACGCCATATTGGCCATATGGTTAGACTTTATTACCCATTCTTGTTGGAATGCTATGGGGTTGAAAGTGCCCTCCAGTGCCGTGGATCTTTGTATAAGGGTCCGGCTGACTTGGCTGGTCACCAAAATGAACAGGTGGACTTCCCCAAGATGCCAAGTGGGGTCTCAAAATGAGGCTTACGTCAAGTTATGGCAGTTTGATTGAGAACATATGGATATACATAGATATACTGGTGCAGATTCAGGGGGTCCAAAATATGAGACAACCCCAAGCCTGCATCAAATCATCCCACGATGATTGCGGCAGCAAAATCCAGGACATGTTCGCCAGGCATTGTAAAATGCAATGTTTCATCATCTTTGCAATTTTCCAAAAAAAACATAGTGCGGTCAACCTACTAATAAACCGATTTCTTGGGCATGTTTTTTTTTCCCCATACTTCTCAAATGATAAAAAATTGTAAATGGAGCATGGTCTATTGGGCTGACCACGTTAGGATCCAGGAACTTCTTTGTTTGGTAGCTTGTCAGACCTTGACAGGCCATTCATTGAAGCCCGATTTTTGGTTTTAGGATCAGCAGCGGGAGAGATTCGTATCATCACTAGTTGGGAACCCGAACCGTAAATCCCCCCCTGGGATTATCACACGCACAGCTGAGGAACACATCCGAATCTCTAGACGGCCAAGAATAGATGTGTCTTTCCCAAAACAATCAGGATCATCAGTTGTTGTGTAGGACAATGTCATTATCATTTTGAAACAACCATGTTTTCTGGTTGGGATTCCAGACATGGCTGGCTGGCGCATCATGTCGGGCCTCTGTGTCGCAGGGCTTCCATTCCCCCCGAAGCAGCACGGCAGCTTCCTGTCCATCCACTCCGTCCATTGGATGCACCCCAAAGGCCAAGCGGACATGGTATGCCCCCCGAAATAGCCATCAAATAATGGGGAACATGATGATTGATCAGATTTGATGTTGGGGGTAATGATTTTCCACACACTTAGATCTTTACATTGTTTTCTGGATTAGATAGATGGGTTCACCATTTATCCATATTTATCCTGGTTGGTGGTTTCAAACATGTTTTTATTTTCCATGATATATGGCATATATGGGATAATCCTTCCCATTGACTAATATTTTTCAAAATGGTTAAAACCACCAACCAGTATCCATATTTATTCCACTAACGCTTCAACTTTGAGTAGGGGATCTATGAACCACTGTTTGACTGGTTTGGGTGGGGTAAAATGGCCTATGCCCAACTGAGGATTCTTGGGGGATCCTGCTCATACTGTAGGACGGCCCCAAGTGAGAATCCATCAGTTTTCGGAAAACCACAGCTGACAACATCTCTCCATTGCGTTCTGTTCCTGGAGTTGGCAGAAGCGCTTCACAAGAGTACCCTCTGGTAAACTAACATAACTATGGACAATCACCATTTTCAATGGGTAAATCCACTATTTCTATGGCCATTTTCAATAGCAAACTGTTAGTCATTACCAGAGGGTAAATGATGACAGGCTGCATGGGCTGTGGTGGAGGAATCGTGGGAGAATTACATTCTCGTGAAGAAGGCGGAGCCTGGACTCGGCGGGACTCAGAAAAGGCTTCTGATTGGTCGCTTCAAATATGGTTTATCATGGTTTATCATGGTTTATCATCTGGTTGGTGGTTTGGAACATGTTTTTATTTTCCATGATATATGGCATATATGGGGATGTCATCCTTCCCATTGACTACTATTTTTCAAGATGGTTAAAACCACCAACCAGTCATGGTTTATCATGGTTTAGCAAATATGGGGACGATTTTGAAAACGCTGGTTCCAAGCAACTCAAAAAAAGGTTTATCATGGTTTATCATCATTGCTCCATTAAAGCCGCTGTTTGGGGCGTATACCAGTATATCGTCATTTCTGGGTAAACCCACATGTTTCATAATGTTCAAGACTTTTCTGCGATAGTTGGATTTTGATGGGTTGAAAGTTTCACCAGGGTTGTTTTTGGATCAAGTCCTATCCCAACTTTTGAGCTTCCTAAATGACCTTTGTCTAAGGGTCATAGCTGGGTGGCCGATGCCAAGTGGGCTTGTCTCAAAATGAGGCTTACGTCAAGTTATGGCAGTTTGATTGAGAACATAGACATAGATATACTGGTGCAGATTCAGGGGTTCCAAAATATGAGACAACCCCAAGCCTGCATCAAATCATCCCACGATGATTGCGGCAGCAAAATCCAGGACATGTTCGCCAGGCATTGTAAAATGCAATGTTTCATCATCTTTGCAATTTTCCAAAAAAAACATAGTGCGGTCAACCTACTAATAAACCGATTTCTTGGGCATGTTTTTTTTTCCCCATACTTCTCAAATGATAAAAAATTGTAAATGGAGCATGGTCTATTGGGCTGACCACGTTAGGATCCAGGAACTTCTTTGTTTGGTAGCTTGTCAGACCTTGACAGGCCATTCATTGAAGCCCGATTTTTGGTTTTAGGATCAGCAGGAGAGCTTCGTATCACGATGAGGGATCCTTAAATAAACAAAAAACCTTTTTCCCCCAAACCAACCCTTTGTGCAGGAAAATGTAAGTCTCATGTTGAAACAACCATGTCTTCAGGTTGGGGTTCCAGGCAATCATGGCTGGCTAAGGCATCTTGGGCCTCGCAGGGCTTCCATTCCCCGGGAAGCAGCACCGCACCTTCCTGTCCATCCACTCCATCCACTGGATGCAGCCCAAAGGCCAAGCGGACATGGTATGGGATGCTGGACATTCAGGTGAATTGGGGTTAAACAAAACAAAAAAGGTGGATGTGTTTCATGTACCTGCTGCATCTTTTTGGAAATGCGGCATGCTCCCAAATGGCCACCTATAGGGCTGATAGGGACCATGACAATTGACCAGTAGATTTTGGGGTTTATTTTTGCCATACACTTAGATCTTTATATGTGTTTTGGATGGGTTTACCATTTGTCCCACTAGAGATTTGACTTGCAAGGGATCGTTAGAAAACACCAAGGGGTGGAGAAACCCATTGTGCTTGCGGCAAAAAACGGCAGCAGAAAATCAATAGTTCAAGATATTTCAATCACTCTTCAGAAATGCTTTCCATCTCATAGGATCCATGTATGCTATATATGATGACATTTACCATCAATATACCCCAAATGTTAGCTTGCATATACCATACATGGATCCTATGGGCATGAATAAAGGACAAGAGAATTGGACGGACTCTTAACGGCGAAGAACTTTTTTTGGTGCGAGCGATCCCAACGATCGTTGTCTTAAATAAACACAATGGACCCGTTGGTCCATGGACAGGTACCGTGCATCCCAACGCAGCAAGCGGTGTCGCGTCCGATCATGCGGGATCTCTTCTTTTGGGAGAAAGACTTGGATTATCCGACCATTTGGATGAAACACATTAGCAGTTTGTAGTATATTTACCAGCAAATCATGTGTCATCAACGGCATTGCGCAGCTGAAGATTGGTAAACGGTGTCACCATCAACAAGTGGGGACCTTCCAAGAAAATCCACAAATGTGTTATTTCGAGATGATACCTTCCTTAAAGAGGAATGTCAATAAGAGCTGGTTGGTGGTTTCAAACATGAACGGATTATATGGGATGTCATCCCAACATATCCCAACCCCATTGACGAACTCCATCATTTTTCAGAGGGGTGGTTGAGCCAACCACCAGGCCGTGGGCGATGGTCGGCCCGGGTCGACGTCACTGCTGCAGGCGCCCGAAAAAAGCACGGCTGCTGAATTGGTTAGGCATTGGTGAAGCATTGATTGGGGTTGATGATTTGGAATCTGCTTTCGGTATGCAGCGGCCCATGATGGGCCCGATGGGCTGGCTGAATTTTGAGGTTTTTGTTCCTCAAAATTCAACTCCTTTTGATTAACGGCTTCTCCATGCACGGAGGATGGACCGCGTTTTGGCTGTTTGGCTGCTTTTAAACGATGCTCCATGGCCACAGGCAGTCAAATTCGCCATCGATTAGTGTTCTGATTCAGTTTCTTGGTGCGTATTGTTTCCCAACAATGAACGGATCATGGAGGCCCCACACGATCTCAGATGATCTCAGCAAAAGTCGCAAAAGTCATCATCGGATCTCACGAATGGATACGAATGCTTCGTCTCCTGTGGAAGAGTCCACTGTTCTCGGGACACTGATGTGGGTCAAAACAGAAGGGGCCCCGAAAAATGACGGAGGGTTGACTTCACCAGGTTCAGGACTACAGGCATCTATCCTTTGATGTTTCATGTGAAGAGCATTGACATACTTACTGGTGCTTCGCAGGGAATGATCCACAATAACTTTCAATAATCATCCCATTCCCCCAGCAACCCATCCATTCCCTACGTTTAGCACTAGTAAGCATATCATATATTGAGATCTTTCCATTTGGATACACTTCAAACTTCGGCACAGCATGAGACGGTTGAGAAATGGACCAGTCCCCCAGTCACCTGAGTTGTTAATTTTGACCCATACCCTTAGGATCCATGGTGCTGGTATATGCAAGCTAACATCAATGGGGTATATTCATGGTCAATGTTACCATATATAGCAGCACCATGGATCCTATGGCCGTATGGGCCATGTTTAGATCTTCCCCTATTGCTTGAATCATACTTCGATGCTTGACATTTCTGCATTGCTAGGGCTTCATCCGGCTTCAGAAGGCTGGCGACTTGGGTGCCACTGTGCTGGGCTCGACCTGTGGTCTGTGTCTGTCCATGTCTCTCAAAATTTATTATATATTATAGTCATTTATAGTCAATCTGATTCTAAACCATAAACCTTTTAGCATCTTTTAGCAAACCACAATCTGTTTGACATTGTTAGACCAATTTTTCAATTTGCCAGCTATCATCGGCCACCCAAAAACCGTACCCCAAAGGGGCGGTATCACTGGGTTCCCATTATCTCAAGATATCTCAAGTATTGGCCACAGTGGATCCGGAGCGACTGCATGAGTCTGTTGTCAACTGCTGGTTCCTTTCTCTTGGGGCTAAAACGTACCGTATACTTGTTGCGCTTGTCATCGCAGGAAGCGAAGGTGTTCCAACAACAAGTGGAGCAGACCCCGCCCTGCCAGGACAAAGTTCTGTAGCGATGGTTCACTCAGGCTGCGATCCTTCAGGTTTCAAAAGAATATGTAAAGAACATGGTGATCCCGAATTCCGCACGTTTGGATTTGCTGAAAGATGCTGAATGGGCATAAGTCTTGCGAATGAATGGGGTTTTGTAAAGATACAGAAACCATGCATCACAGCGGAAGACTTCAGCCCTAGGTGGGTGTTATGATAGCCCCCCGATTTGCCAACTCAGGTTTTTCATCAAAATATTCAAAATCATAAAACGGTCTCTGAGTATCACATGGCAATTTTGAAGTATAGGAACCTATTTTTTCGACAACGCCATGTGAGCATTTCCCAAGCAAACAGCCAACGCAACCCTGGGAATCCCTGGAAATTTCGGTGTTTTTCAAACCACTGGCTGATGGTGGTTTACTTATATGTTTATTGGGGGATCAAACAGTCAAAAGCAAAAGGTCATTGATGAATGTTGATGAACAATTGTGTATTGATGAATGTTTATTGATGTTTATTGGGGTATCTTCAAAACACAACATATAAATGCAACATGTAAAAAAAACCAATAAACCAGCAATAAACATGATGTTTAAACCCCCCAATAAACATCAATTTCTACCACATTTAATTAAACCATTCAAGGTCCAGCAAAATGACGGTGGACGTGTTGATTTTCGCTCCCCTCGATTTCACCAGGATGGCGATGGCAGGCTCGATGAATTGCTACAGGTGCCATCGCTGAATGGGCCCGGAAGGAGGTCGACTAGTCGTCGAAGCTGGATACAGGTCAAACTTCATTGTCTCAACGTGAGATGGTAAAAACCAGTTTACCAGGATAAAAAAGAACAACTTGGACCAACATCAGGCCTCTGAGTTTTCAATTTCGATCCTCATGCATGTTAGCCTTTTCCCTGTCACAGAAACGCTGCTTGCAACTTCGAAGCGTGACATTTCTGCATTGCTAGGGCTTCATCCGGCTTCAGAAGGCTGGCGACTTGGGTGCCACTGTGCTGGGCTCGACCTGTGGTCTGTGTCTGTCCATGTCTCTCAAAATTTATTATATATTATAGTCATTTATAGTCAATCTGATTCTAAACCATAAACCTTTTAGCATCTTTTAGCAAACCACAATCTGTTTGACATTGTTAGACCAATTTTTCAATTTGCCAGCTATCATCGGCCACCCAAAAAACCGTACCCCAAAGGGGCGGTATCATTGGGTTCCCATTATCTCAAGGTATCTCAAGTATTGGCCACAGTGGATCCGGAGCGACTGCATGAGCCTGTTGTCAACAGCTGGTTCCTTTCTCTTGGGGCTAAAACGTACCGTATACTTGTTGCGCTTGTCATCGCAGGAAGCGAAGGTGTTCCAACAACAAGTCGAGCAGACCCCGCCCAGCAAGGACAAAGTTCTGCAATGGGACTGGTGTTTAATAAACACGCCGAAACCATGTGGGTCGGCACAGGTGAAACGACTATGCACGAATGCAGCCACTGTTTCTTGGGTATTCAAACCACATCAAACCACATCAAAGCATCCATTTTTGGGGCTCTTTACAACTCAGACAGCCACTTGTTTCATGAGACCCACTGGGGATCAACGGATCACGCAGCCATCGGAGGGAGTTCGAGAAGTGCTGCCAAAGGTGCAGGCACCCGAGACCACAATGGCGGATGGGGCTCCGGCATTTCGCATGTCTAATGGGAAAATGATGACAAACCAGTAGATTAACCATGATACCCTCTGGTAAATTATTATATATAACTATTGAACATGGCCATAGAAATAGTTGATTTAGCCATTAATAGCATGGTGGATCTTGCCAGTTCGTTATGTAAACGTTTACCATTTCGGGTAAACCATGATAAACCAGTAGATTCAGCAGCATTTTTTTTGACAAAGCCATTAATGTTGAAGTCATGACAGCTGACAGCTGGTGATCTTCGGTCGAGTTTGCACTAAAATCATCTAAAATCAACTATTTCTATCACCATGTTCAACAGCGAACTGTTAGTTCCCAACGCCGCCCCCAGGCAACTGGTAACGAAACCTTTTTTTTAAGAACTTGGGGTGGGATGGGGGGGATGTTAACGTCCCTGTGAACTTGCTCACGTCAGGTATGCTTCGTGAACTTCGGGGTTTGCGTGGGGTGAGGGGGATGTTAACGTCCCTGTGAACTTGCTCACGTCAGGTATGCTTCGTGAACTTCGGGGTTTGGGTGGGGTGGGGGGGATGTTAACGTCCCTGTGAACTTGCTCACGTCAGGTATGCTTCGTGAACTTCGGGGTTTGGGTGGGGTGGGGGGGATGTTAACGTCCCTGTGAACTTGCTCACGTCAGGTATGCTTCGTGAACTTCGGGGTTTGGGTGGGGTGGGGGGGATAACGTCCCTGTGAACTTGCTCACGTCATGTATGCTCCGTGAACTTCGGGGTTGCCTGGGTTATATCTATATATACAATATTACACAATGAAAATCACATTTAGATACACATATATGTATATACACATGTGCATACATATGCATCTATTTTCACTTTTATATACATACACATGTACATATATTCTTGTTTATATTTTTTGACCTTAATTATAGTTCTCACCTACCGGCACGCACACACATATATATATATATAATCATATATATATGTGTGTGTGTGTCACATGCATATATACATATACACACACACATAAATATATATATATATATATCAAATGTTTATTTATATATAATATACACATGTACTTATGTTTAGACAACTTAAATTAACTTGTCGGGGAATGTTCCATGCACTTTCTCAAACAAATGGCCAAAGCTTGCAACGCTCGCTGATAATGGCGCAAGACCAAAAGAGCACAAGGCGCAAAGAACAAAAGGCGCCAAAAAAACACCAGTTGCCCAAGGGCGGCGCGACCTGTTAGTTTACCAGAGGGTATCCATTTTGTGGAAAAGTTGTTTCTTTGTCTTTGTCCCAACAAACACTGGAGGCTGTGGGTTCAGCCACATCCGTAGTAATGTGTGTAAACAAGAAAGATACTTACTGTACATTTTTGGACGCTCACACGAACATACCCCGGCCCCCGCAAACACACAAATACATGCACACGCATACACATATGCACTTTTAGACACGCAAAGGATCGCAAAGGCCGCAAAGGTTGGTTCAACAATATCCGGCCCCCTTTGATTGATCTTAGTGACTGGGGAAAGACTGACTCCTTTCTGCTGTCAATACCACTTCATCCTTAAGAATTGGTTGGCTCTGACCCTCCATGTTGTGATTCATTACGGGAGGAAACGTCTTGGCAGTTCAACAAAAGGACCTGTGTATATATTGCATAGGAACCAAATGAACACATCCAACACTACCAATCACATGACAGTAACTTGTTGACAGGTGGTGTAGTGACGTGAAGCAACCACATTCCGCAACCCGCCATGGCTTGTCAGACATGAGAGGCACGAGAACTTCTCAATCAGCTCAAGAACGACACAATGAAAAGGAGGCGCGAATGGCTGGCAGCCACTGCTGGACAAAGCACCCCCCGAAGCTGCGGCAATTTCAAACATAACATCGTACAGGATGAAATGGGCTTGTCTGAAATACAGTACCCCCCAAATCCCGTGGTTAATCATCATCTCCCCATATAAGTAGGGCTACCGCCCTGGTGCCGCCGACCCACCCCATTTATGGGGGCCTTGGCAGTGGAAGGAAAGGAGCATGGCGACAGAATACAAAAATAAGGTTTAATGCATATTATGTATGTGTAGATAGATAAGATAAGATCAGATAAGATTAGATTGGATTAGACAGATAGATAGATTAGATAGATAGATAAATAGGTAGATAGATAGATAGATAGATAGTTAGATAGATAGATAGATAGATTGATAGATTGATAGATTGATAGATTGATTGATAGATTGATAGATAGATTGATAGATTGATAGATTAGATAGATGGATGGATGGATGGATGGAGGAAGGAAGGGAGGGATGGATAGATAGATAGATAGATAAGATAGATAAGATAAGATAAGATAAGATAAGATAGATAGATAGATAGATAGATAGATAGATAGATAGATAGATAGATATCATCCCGACTGACTAATATTTTTCTGAGGGTTGAAACCACCAACCAGATCAGATATTAATGAAGATATAAATCATGGGATATATTAATGGATATGATAGGGATGTGTCTGAAAATGGGGAATAGCCACCAATGGCCACTTTTACAAAGCCAACAGATGATTGGGGTATCGCCCGACAAACCTCTACAGCACTTGATTGCTGGGTAGCTTGGAGACGCTCATTTTTCCCGACAGTGGCTTGATTCTCTGCTCACAAGGTTTAGCATGATATCATCATGACTACAATGCGGGATCTCATGATCATGGATGTGCCTGCGGGGCTGGGCGTGCCAAGAGGATTTTTAAGCGTTTGAAGCGTTGAAAGGCTGGCAAGCCATTGATCTGGCCTTGGGGTGCGTGTTGCGTGCGGGGTTGGGCGTGCCAAGAAGATATTTAAGCGTTGTACGCGTTTTAAGGGTTTAAGGCCTGGCAGACGGCAGGCTTGAACGCCCATAAGAAGCGATTGATGTGGCCTTGGGGTGGCTTGTGCCTGCGGGGTTGGGCGTGCCAAGAGGATTTTTCAGCGGTTTAAGCGTTGAAAGGCTGGCAAACGGCAGGCTTGAACGCCCATGAGAAGCCATTGATCTGGCCTTGGGTGCCTTGTACCTGCGGCGTTGGGCGTGCCAAAAGGCTTTTGAAAGGTTTAAAGGCTGGCAACAGCAGGCTTGAACGCCAATAAGAAGCAATTGCTCTTGTTGGCAAGCAACAGCAAGCTAATGGCAAGCCGACAAAAACATTCCACACCTCCGATGGTCCCAGGCGCCGCCCCTGCCTTGGCGAAGGCAGGGGTCGGCGGATTTTCTCTACTAAATGGCCATTGGCATGCCCCATTTTTTAGACAGACCCAAATTATATCCAATGAACTCGTTTTGCAGGAAATGATGCCGGCCCTTTTTCGGTGGTTTACAAAAAACAACGGTCAATTCGGCGCAGAAATGTGTTGCGAAAGCTCGCCGCAGGAAATTTCGAAAGCTCCTGGGACAATGGCGTCAGCCAGAAGTGAAGGCTTGGAAGATGAGAAGGGCCCAGTCGAGTTGAGTCGGGCCTGATAAGGCCATCGGTCATCAACAAGATATGCTAGCTGATTGGTGGTTTGGAACCATGGAATTTTATGACTTTCCATTCAGTTGGGAATTTCATCCCAACTGACGAACGAATATATTTTTCAGAGGGGTAGGTATACCACCAACCAGATATGCGAGTATTGGAGAATCCTCAATTTGAAAAATCAATACTGACTCCTTTCACCTGGTGAAACTCCTCCACATTGCCATGCCATCTCAGTTTTTTGCGGACTTTGGAAACTGGGGGTTTTGCAGTATGACCAACAAGGGAACAACCATGAAAATATTCACCTTTAGGGTCTCCTTTCTGAATTTCCCTCTAGCCTCCGGTAATCAACCATGGTTTGCTGGAAAATCTTCCATTTAGATATCAATTTATATACTGCGATGTTCTTCTAGCGAACTAAACCTCCATTTAGTTCGGGGATGTCCCATATTTTCCCATGGTTTTCCTATGATTTTCCTGTACAGACTAGCATCATGGCTAGTTCGGGCATTTCCCAGCGGCCATGTCGATGACGCCCCAGGATACCTCTGCGATCTTCCAGCTACTACAGCAAGGTTGGACAATTGAACGATGAAAGTTTGACCTAACGGTTGATTGGTGAATCTGTTGGAAGTCAAGTGAGGTTAATGTCAACCCTGGATTAATAAACCTCTAGGCTGTTTAATTGGGAGGGTACCATTTAAGTATCAGACTATGACTATTGGAGGCGTACCCCCTAATTAATAAACCATGGTTTATTAATCCGGGGTTGACATTAACAGTGAAACTGGTTGATCGAAATTTAACAGTGAAACTGGCTGATTGAAGTTTCTTGGGGATCATGGTAACCCATAATTAGTCGGGTACCCATGTACCACGTGATACCGGCATTTGTTCATGGAAAAAAATCAATGGAAAACTGGTTGGCGGTTTCACTTTTAGTTTTCCATCCTTTTTGGCATGATAATTTCAGATGACTGTGGGGTTCGCCACAGTGTACAATATTAAGATATATTATTATATATGATGATAATGCTGTATATACATATCTTGTTGCATGTATGTATATATATGTATGTATACATATATATATATATGTATGTTCATTCATTATAGATGTTAGTGTTTAAACATATTTACTGTATTTGTGCATTTGTTCCATGTATATATATATATACATGTCTACGTATGTCCATGTATTTGTGAATGTATATATATATATATGTATACAGTATATACAATATCATATTATATTCTACAAACATGTTGAAATCGTAGGGACACTACATGCAGTTGCTTGATATCCCCATCATGCAGTTGATTTTAAATTTCTGTCTGCACCCTGATGTGGTTCCACCGAGAAATTGGCAGGACAGGAATTTGTCGATTGAATTGGGAGAACGCGCGCAGTGCCACAATGTGTGCTGCGTTTCTGCTAAATGAGTTCAATGAAATTCGCAAAACAAGGGGGGAGTTGAAATTTTGTGGTCCCACGCAACTGATTAATCAGAGATCAGGGGATCTGCAGCATGTGCTTTCTTGGGATTTTGCTACGTGTTTTTGCCAGTGGTTTGCAGCAGAACAAGTTGAGCTGAATTCCAATACCATGATCAGTTCATGGATAGCAGATATCGCCTTCTGCAGTTAGAGTTGGGTACAAAAGATGGGAACACTCAAAGTTTCCAAAGAGATTCGGAATATGTTGGAATGGAACATGGGCAGTCGGTCCAGCAAGATTCCTTCCATTGGGGTTCATTATTGGATATACCCCTGTAGGTGCGCTCGACATAGTTTAGATGCTTGGATTATTGTTTTTTTATCCTCCAAATTTCAGCTACGACATGGGGAGGACTTGGGCTACAGTACAGTTTGCCAGCCAGGATTTTTTTGTACAAACAGGAGGGGTTGGGCCCCCCTTTTTGTATTTGCATTCATTTTGTAGTTGATTCCTTTCAAATCATCATTTTCATTTTGTAGTTGTATATGTTGAGTTAGTTGAAGTATCCAACATAAAATCTACAGAATGCCATCTAACAAGGTAACAGATCATGAAGCTACAGAATGCCATCTAACAAACTGCACGGGGTCAACACTTGACCCAACTAAATTCAATCATTGACAACTATGTTCTCAGAATTTATGTTGGTCGGAACTTTGGATGGCATAGACCCAACTACAAAATGTCATTGGGAAAAATCATGTTAGCAATTCCGATTTTCAGCTATTTTTTAACTTCAGATGCATTGGATTTTGTAGTGCTGATTTTGAATTATTTTCCGAGCCAGAAAGAGTTATGTTCTTCATTTTGTAGTTGCAAAAAAAGTAACATGCACTGCATTGTGTAGTTGCGCACCCTATGCATTCCGCTTTGTACCTACCAAATGCCATTGCACAACTTCTCCCCCTTATATGAACCCTAATATTTTTTTTATGAATTGAAGTGGGAATACTACGGTGGGGACCCTTTAGGGGCTGGTCATGATAATGTAATATTACCCCCAAATAGTGGTTTATTATCGGGTTTACAGTATCACTTCAAATGGGGTCTCCACATGTCTTAACGGAGACACCTTTTCTTCGATTCAATCATTATTGGGCTCCAAGACTCAGAAGATGAAAATAGAAGACCACCAAGATTGCTTGTGGATGTTTACCTTCCGGACTGGTGTACCCGCACCACTTTTGGTAAGTAAAAAGACAATACTGATACTTGTAAACATGTCTGGTTTGTGGTTTCAAACATGTTTTAATTTCCATCCTGTTAAATAAGGGATCTGAGATGAACGTGTCTATTGCAGCTATTGCATGATTCAACTGCTTGGGTTGCAAAGGAAAAACACCAGAAAACCATAGAAAACCTGTTTTCTCCGGATTGACACCCAAGTTCAGAGGATGCAATACCTTTATTTCCAAAGATTGTTTTCAGGGCTGTTATAACATATTCTAACCTCGTATGGGCCGTGGTACATGATAGCCACAAAGTGGACGACCTGCCTGTGCTTCGTCTTTTCAGCTCCGAAGCAGCCAGAGCCTTTGGAGTAGGGGCCGCTCTTGGCGTGTCGGAAATGCCGGAAGTGTCCGCAGATGTGCTGGCGGCCCGCGCCAAGCTTGCTGAGTGCGGGACGTCAGATGTTACGTTGCGGCACCATCCCAATTCATGGAGGCATGGCGGATCAGCAATGTTGGAGATTGACCATGACGGCTATCCTATTTGTTGGCATGGTCGTTTTTGAATCCCTTTTGGATTGAAGAAATCCCCATGTTGGTTCATTGAATCCGCGATTTGGTTTGCGAACTCGATATCCATCCGAATACCTTGGTTCGTTCAATGTGTGTTTGAAAACTGTCCTTACCCGCCCGTTTTTCGACCAGAATCAAGACCTGTTCATCCCACTTCAGACGTAAACACGGAGATGTTTGTTGCTGACACCGACACCTTGTTTTTCATGGAACACCATTTTATAGCAACATCGTTGCAGCTTGATTATGCATTTATCTTGTTGATGTTCCTCTTGGAAACACAGGTCCAGAATGGTCCACACCATTCCACACCTCATTTTTTCCACATGATATCAGTGATAGTGCCATTCTCACCCGTGATTTCCGCTGTTTCAACGCCATGGACGACCGGGTGGAAACGCCTCCTCCACCGCCTCCGGAACCGATCGAAGAAATCGAAAGCAAAGGGCAGCGGGAGCCCAGAGGGGACCAAGTTACCATCTGTGCAAATCAATGTGAATCATAATATACATTATACATCAGAAATACATAATATATTTAATATGTATATATATATATAATAATATATATATACATAATTATTACATAGACATATTGCATAGGTACCTGGGTAGCTACTTACATGCATGTATATGTATGCATAGAGGTCCCAAGAAGGATAGAAAAGTTGTTCCCCACCATTTTGGGAGTGCTTTCCATTAATTTACAATTCCATATTTTTGAGGGTCAATGTTATACTGGTTGGTGGTTTCAAACATTCTTTATTTTCCATAATGGGATAATCCTTCCCATTGACCAATATTTTTTCAAGATGGTTAAAACCACCAACTAGTATATATGCCATGGATATTCTTGGATATTTTTCTCACCATGTTTCTTGCGAGAGCCACTTTTTTTCTGCTGACTCAAGACTGATACAGTGTGATGCCAATCTTCGTTGCAGCATCTTGCGATGTACATGTACACCTGTATATGGTTTTCTCCAGAGAAACATGAGAAACAAGGTCAAATTTCCCTCTGGTAATTTAACATAGCTATGGAAAATGGCCCATTTATAGTTGATTTACCTATTAAAGCTGGCTGGTGATTTTCCATAGCTATGTTAAATTACCAGAGGGTACCATGAAAGTAGTAAGACAACACAAGAGAACGTGGCATGCAACCAGGAACCTTCTGATTTTGTGAAAGGGATTTCCACTTGCTGTACCTGTGTCATTTTTGGGACAGCCAGAAAGTATCAACATGTCGATGGGTCACAACAG
Source organism: Cladocopium goreaui (assembly GCA_947184155.2). Taxonomy (NCBI): domain Eukaryota; class Dinophyceae; order Suessiales; family Symbiodiniaceae; genus Cladocopium; species Cladocopium goreaui. The sequence continues at coordinate 49,396 of CAMXCT020001889.1, read as the reverse complement.
TCACCAGGCGATGGTGCATTGTCATGCGAGCAGTTCCAATTTAGCGTTGGTCAGTTGTGCTATACGACCCAACAATTGATACCCTTAAGGTATATTGGGGAAACTCACTTCAGCTATGAAAGGTCCATTAACAAAAAAAAGCTAGTAAGTGGCATGCGTCCACCATTCTTTTCCATATTTCTAGAAGATAAAGAACTAAGGGTTCTAGTTCCATATGTCCTTATATATATATATTATACTACCATAAATCCACATGAAAAGGAGTGTTTTCAAATTTCTGGTGGATTGTACTACCATAAATCCACATTAGTCCACAGAAAAGCCACTGTTTTGGGGGGCTTGCCGGACGCTGCTCTCTGCAATCTTCGCAAGCGCCAAGGATTCAGGAGGAAAAATATCTGAGAGACCGACCAATGGAGGCTGGGTTGGATTGAAACTACCCAACCATTTGACTGCTATTGAATGGGTATTTAATGCTTACGGAATCGTGATTGAATGGGATCTCTAAGGTATCTTGTTCTGAAAAAACACGTTGGGGATCAAACATAATTTTACTTTGGGGTGCCGTTGAACTTAAATTTATACATAAACGGGTATAACATTGTATAGCTTTTGACAATGGTTGTGACCCCCCCACATGCTGAAGGGTGAGTGGGTGGCCGTTTAAGTGGGTTGGTTATCAACTTTGCTTGGCAATAATAACGCAGGCGGAAAGAACAGGTGCAAATTAGAATTATTATGAACCACTATCACTGAAATGGCAGCTGCATTTTCTCGAAATCACCATACGCATATTCTGCAAAAAGATCTGCATAGTCTTCTACAAACAGACGGATTCATGCTGGTTTTATGTTTTTCCTGACATGATTTCGCATGCACGTTCTCTTTCTATTAGTTGCCTTCATCCAGGGGCATGAGTCTCCGCTGAATTTTCACACTTGATGGGAACGCAAGTCAACTATTAATCAAATCCGCGTGTTGTTTGGTTGGTCATCAATCATCAATCCCTCATTTTTAGTGGTATAAATCAACTACAGCCCCCCGTTTTTGGCGGTCAAATCGCCCAGATGTTGGCGGTCGAAATCTCCATCGGAATCGTCGCCAGGCTTCCAAGAGAGCCGCTCCTGGAGACACCTTAAAGGAGTTGAGCGTCCGAAGACCTAGAGAACTGTTGGTCTTGTGGCCATTTGTAGAGTTTTTACATGTTTTACCCATTCAAAAGACGATGATTTAACATAACATTTCATAAAATGTCATAAAGTACCATGGATTTAACATTACATGTCATAAATTACCATGGAAATTGATGATTTACCCACTTTTCATCGATGATTTTCCAAAGCTAAGAAATCACCAGAGGTTTACCCTCCAGAAATCAAACATTTTTCTTGGAAAATCATCCATTTAGTTCTGGGATTTTCGATTGCCACGCGTAAAAGATTACCGGAGGGTCTAGGAAATGTATGGTAAATGTTTATTTAAACGCCTGTGGCTAGTTGTCTTTACCGTTCTATCGTTTCTTCAGATGGGTGCTATGGGTAGATGATGGGGTAGACGGCCCAAAAAATGCAGTGTGCATAATTAACCAATAAAGAGGGGGCACTGTCTACAACCAACACATGTTAATTACCTTGGTAACCAATCAAAACCGGGAATATCACTATCACCAACAAAAAACTAAATATGGGTAACTTTGGGTGTCCCCTTTGCGGTTTGCCGATGGGTAATGTAGTGAAGATGTTGACATTCATCCCATCGTGGTGCGAAAAAGTGCAGCTCGATCTTCTGAAACTGAAATGTGCAGACTTACTTGATCAATTTTTGTATTTTTGATTTGGTTAAAAGGAGGACAATTCTTGAGCCTACAAAATGAAGAATAAACGATACTCTATCAAATATTCAGTATCACCAGAAGCTATGTAGGCATTTTTCTTTGTTAAAACATAGGGATTTCTATCCCAAGAATCAAAGCCCTTTTTGGTGCAGAAGGGTGTCACTGAGGCAATTCTGCAATCCCTGGGGGATGAGGATCACCGGCTTGGGGGATATCCTTTTGCAGTGCTGTTGAATCCGAGCTCTGTGAATAAATCGTACCCCTGGGGTTGGGGGTGACTCAACTACCAGTGTGAACCGGTTACAGTTGAAGTTTCTGAGCCTGCAATCCCCATTCTAGCTAGCATTCTATGCAATCTGTGGTGACTGTGTGACCGATCTCACCAAATATTGGGCCGTTGATCACCTTCGTAGTTTTTTTTTCCAAATTACCCTTTAGAAATCCAACCTGGCAGTAGGAAATCCAATTTTAACCAACAGCTACGGTAGAACGATATTCCTTTGCCACTTTGGACTATCAGATGGTATCATATGGTATCCAAGTTTTCCACCAAGTATTCACCATTTTTCTTGTGAGTGTGCTTGCTGTATCGTTTCTTACCCGCCATGCTGGGTTTGTGCCATTTGTGCATAGCAATTCAGTGGGAATTTCAAGACCTGTAGCATCTTAGGCCACATTTTCTAGGGCTGAGATTGCCAGAGGCCAAAAAAAATCTGGTTTCCAACTCTGGGATCATTTGGTGCTGAGGTTTCAGACCCAAGTCCAAAGGTTCAAGTTGCTTCCAAGCCCTGGGAAAAAAACCGTTAGATCATATCCCCTTGTATTTCCCTAAAATGGTGGGTTAATTTATCGTTGAAATATCAACTACCCCCCAAACGAAACCCTTGTTTTTTTTCATGGACCCCAGGAACCCAGGGGGGTCATCCATGTTTTAGCGGGATTGGATTGGATCATCCTCACCTTTCATGAATCCATTCCCCTTGATCATTTCCTCAGGATATTACTAGTACCCTCTGGTTATGACTAACAGTTTGCTATGGAAAATGGATGAACATGGTCCATTTATAGCTGATTTACCAATTAATAGCATGGTGATTTTCCATACTTTTTTGTTCATGTTTACCAGAGGGTATGGATATTTATAGCAGATATCTCCGAAAAAAATTATGGGGTTTATAAACCAACTTATCACTGGGACTGGCGGGATTTCAACCAGCTTGTAGCCATTGGTAAAGTTTGATATCCATTCCCCCGATGGTTTTTCCTCAGTCTCCGCGCGGTGTTGCACCTGTTGGAGCCTCAGATTTTTTCGACTTTTTGGCCGTGTTTTTGGCCGGTAATTTGTTACATAGCTATTGAACATGGCCATCTGGTTGGTGGTTTGGAACATGAATTTTATTTTCCATAATATATGGGAACAATAATCCCAACTGACTTTCATATTTTTCAGAGGGGTTGAAACCACCAACAAGCCATAGAAATAGTTGATTTATCCATAAAAAATGGGGATTTTCCATAGCCATGCTAGCTTACCAAAGGCTGATGCAGTTGATAAAAAGCTGCATGACACTTTAAACACACAAATATTGCTTGGGATTTTATGAGCATAAATAGGGACTTTATTACCACAAGATATGTATGATATCATAAACACAGAATGTCGTACTTGACCGAGGGCATTTTACTCATGTTTGGACTGGCCAGTTGCAAATTTGCAGATCTTCTGATCCCCAATTCAGTTCGAAATCGAAATATTCTGGTGCTTACCCTCTGGTAAACGTTGACAAAAAACTATGGAAAGATCCACCATGCTATTTTCATGGGAAAATCATGGAATATCAACGACATTTCGACGCCATTTTCAAGTTCGCAAGCTCTTTCCAGGTTTACCAGGCCGGGTACATCCATGATTTTCCGACGAGTCATCCAGGTCTTGCCAGATGCGACCGAGTCGTCGGAGTTCGCGACAGATCCGCCCGGTTCGGTCGTGACGCCTCCGCCGGAGTCTCCTGAGGCCCGCCGCCGGGAGGAGTATCATAACCAGCCATAACCCATGACGGATCCATGGTGCTGGTAGAAAAATGCTAACATAAATGGGGTATATTGATGGGATCCATGTTACCATATATACCGTTATATACCATGGATCCTATGGGTAATAAGGCCATTGTTCATGAGGAAAACGGATGATGTCTACCCGAAATGGTAAACGTGAAGAAACAGCTATAGAAAATCACCATGCTATTAGTAGGTAAATCAACTATTTCTATGATCATTTTCAATAGCTATGTTAAATTACCAGAGGGTAATAATCATCAATGAATAGGATGATACATGTGAATTCACATTGAAATAGCATGATACACGTGAATTCACATATATAATCATATTATATATATATAGACTTAATGATCTTAATGGTTTATACTACGGTCCCGTCAATGATATATATCCCAGACCCCATTGGTCATCGATGAATGCGACAAAATGGCGGACTTGGGTCCATGGGATGAAAAGATTGGAACTTAGATGGCACTCCCAACTGACTGAACCAATGTTGGAGAATTACAGAAACATACAGTAACTCATGTTAACTGATATGAACTGATGCAGATATGCAGGAAATCTATGGAAATTTGGCATTACCTCAATATTGATAGCAATTTTAAGGCCATTTCCGATGATCTAGGAAAAAATGTGACTAGCCATAAATATAGTGATGATATCTGATATTGGAGGAGCTGAGCGATAGGCACAAATCACTGAATCACCCTCAACGCCTTGATGGCTAGTTAGATTCCTCCATAGGTCCCAAAATGAATAGATCCCATACCAAACCTGTTTTTGGCGGATATGTGAGTAGACTTTAATTGAGGACGGAATTATTTGGGAAGAAAAAGGTCAAAATTAGTCAAAATCGTGAACCATAGAGCCCGAAGTGGTTTAGAGGTTTGGAAACTTGAGTGATGTTCAATTTCGTATTTGGGCTGATCGCATTCAAGTTTATGCATGTCTTGGAATAGGCTGGAAAAAATAACTCAGCATACCAATAAGTGTGGGATACAGATGGTAGATTACCTCTGGTTATTTAACATAGCCATGGAAAATGGCCCATTTATAGATGGTTTACCTATTAAAAATGGTGATTTTCCATGGCTATGTTAAATAACCAGATTTTAGATAGATGGGCTTTGCGCTTAGAGTTTCACTCTGTTTCACTGTGATCTGGTTTGGGAAGCGGAACTAAAGCCACAGAATCGAAGGCCCCAGAGCAACAACTCAGCTGATTTGGGAGAGAAAGCTACCTTCTGGTCATCAAACATCGCTATGGAAAACCCATCAATGTAGAAGTAAATCACCTAGAAATGAACAAGTTTCTATAGCTACATCATCCCCGCTACGTTAAATTACCAGAGGGTAGGATATCTCACTCGAGCTCCAGACCAGTCATATGTAGCTGCGAATGATATATGTTCGTCAAAAACTCAGCGAATGATAGGTACTGTAAGATAAATCGCAAGATTTAGCTTCTGACATAAAATGTTGTGAATTCTAGAGGTCCAGTGGTTGCCAATCTCCTAAGATCTACTATGCTACAGTATATGGGGTTCTGATCCAGCGAACTGCATCCATCGCGTCCAGGATGGCCGCGGTCGTGGCGGCAGGTGTGGCTTTGATGGACACCATGTTTTTTTTCACCAGCGATGTTTACCTCAGGGAAGATCAGGGAAGTCAGGTTGGAATTTTTGTTCACCTCATCTGGAAAAAGCTGAAACCGAAGATTGAAAGGCTCAACCCCCGTATCATTGTATTTTCATGTATTTTCATTGATCCATATGTCAAATTCGCAAATTTGAAGGAATATCTCCCAGAGTTTATTGCCGATAAACCAGTTATAACATGTTATATATATATACCTGGAACCTCCAGGTGATGTATAATTTCTGACCCTAATGGAATATCATGACTTTCAGATTGTGGCCGGATTCTGATGCCAGGGTCGTTTCTTCTATTTTCATGGTTTCTAGCTTCATTATAAATATGACTCCCAAGGATTTACCACTTCCCACTCAGGCCCACACCTGCGCTGCGCTGAAGAGTGGATCAATCAACATGGGTGAACATGAAGCAACAGAAGTCACACAAAATTAGGGGCTTTCCACATGGCTTCCATTGGGATACATCTATAGTGATCTTGCCCAATTTCAACTAGTAAGGAGCAAACTGAAAGCATAAACAGTGGTTCCTGCTCTCCATTTTTTCATGTCAACTGCCACGCCATTTGGTGTCTGCTGCGGCCGGGCCCTCTGCAAACAGTGGATTAGGTGGAGTGGTCGGGACAGGTTGCGGGGTCCAACTGCATGATGTTTTGGAACCACACATGCAAAAAATATCGAAAAGTGCTGGTGACCATGGATCCCCTCTTTTTCCTCCACCACTTCCATAGCTACCATTCTTGTTTGGAGGTGAGATGAGCCGTGCGGCAGCAAACTTCTCCTCTTTGACTCAGGCCACCCTTCCATGTTTGCGGCCCTCCAGGGGAGATTAAGGGCCAGATGTTTCACTCTGGCATCTCCTTGTTTCATTCTAGCTCATCATTTGATTCTACGCACACTACAAACTCATCATCTCAGTTGTGGTCATGGCTGACCCTTTCGGAATTCATGGGTACATCGGACACCCTGGATCTAAAAACAAATGTTGAGAATACTTTCAGAACCTTGGTATGGCCGCAGCCATAACTCTCCATGTGCGTATATCAGTGCATCGAACATCTTATGAAAACCGAAAGCTGTCACCCTTTACGCAGTTGTGATTCCCTATGAAACCAACAAACTGTATGTGGAACCATCCTTGATGATAACAACAAATTGATTGACATCTTCTTTCATTCTGTGCCTCTAGCCATGCCTCCCCATTCCTATGATGATGAGAAAGATGACGTGGTACTCGATCCCAAGTCACTTGCTGGGATCTTGGATTCGTCTGACTACATCAGAGCTCGCCTGCGGTTCAAGGAGGAGGGGAGGCTTCTTCGGTGGCCAAAGGGCAAAGATGGGCAGGTGCTAGTGGGAAGCATTACTATGGTTTCCGTTGCCCACAACGTGAAGGCACTCACCTTGTTGGCTAAGTATTGGTGCCCACAAGCCAAACTCAAAAAGAATGTCATTGAAGGACCTGACATTGAGCTTGTGAGAAAGGAGGCCAGGTTCGAACAAAATCCAATTACCATCAATATATACAAAGCACAAGATAATTCTTAAGTTGTTCTTTGGGGGTTAATATGACCATTCAAATTTGCTACAGCCTTTGACTTCCCTATTGCATCATTCTTGGTTCCAAGTGTTCCGGGATTTGGGGTATGAATTGGGCTTAAAACAGTTGTGGAAGGTCCTGTTGCTTCAAGTAGGTAAGAAGTTCACATGTCAAGCTGAGAACCATCAGTCCTCTAATATGTGTTTGTTTATCATCATCCCTGCCAGGTGTTCCAATTGAAGTCTGCAGCAAAGTTTCCCTTGAACCCGGCATTGCTACAAGTAGATTCGTGGGGGCTGAAAAAGCTTTTCTCATATGCGGGTCGCAAAGCCGGTTTCTGGAAGAACGGGAAGAAGAGCCCTAAGCGACGGGAAACTTGGGATGGTACGTTATTTACCACATTTCTTTGATATGTGAAACTTTCAACATCTAATATATAATTTGGGGAATTGTCATCTGGGTGGAATTACACCTCTTGTTCCATTCTTACTGGTTCAGCCTTGTCACACATGTAAAAGCCCAATAAGGTATGTTTTGTGTTGTTCTGGGGCTTTAGTTTTTGTTACCCAAAATTTCAACAATAAGGATCCAGTGGTGGAGGAATTCTACTCAGAGCTTTTTAAGCACTGGCGTTTGAAGAAGGGAGTGAACATTCCCTGCGTAGAGATTGACGATGACAAGGATGATCCCAATTTTGATCTTGATGCCTTGTTCGAGGTGAAGGCTGAGCCAGGGGAAGAGTTATCAGATGACGACAGTGATGTGGAACTCACAGACCAGCAGGACCCCTACATGGCTGTGATGGATTTGGCCGAGAACCAGGGAGACAAGACCGACGAAGACAACAAGAACGCAGTTGATCCACCTGCAGGACAAGCAGTTGAAGCAACCCAGAGAAAAGACCAACAAAGTGAAAGTGGGGATGCTGTTTCAGTGGGGGTTCCCAAAGGTGAGGTTGCTGCAGATCCCCAAGAACCTTCACCTGTGAAAAGTGTCCCTGAATCTGTTCGTCCCAGCACCACATGCCCTGCACCATCAGCTATCCCAGAGAAGAAGCAGAATGCAGCTCTTGATGAAAGAATTGCCCGCTTGAAGTTACTCAACCTGAATGGATGGTGTAAACAACTTTGCTGTTTCAAAGAGTGTGGTCCAGTCAACAATTTTAAAGGTGTTGATTGGTTGCCACGCTTATCCCAGATCTGATTTTGCGTACTATAAGCTTCCCTCTCCCTAGGTTTGAACTGGCTCAGCGCCGTGCAGCCAAAGCTGGCCACATCGACACCGTGGACACTCAACCTTTTGAGGCGACCCTGGCAGCAGAACGCTTTGAGCAAGGTTCCCCTCCAGTTGTCAGCAGTCAGGTGGCACCACCTGAGGAGCAACCTGATCCGGTGTGTAGGTCTTTGGCACGTGATTTTAGCAATGCTAACCTTGGCAAACCCGATGACAACACAGGCCTGGTTTTGGGAATATATTTTTGTATATATGCTTCTGTTTGTGTGATGCTTCACTGTGTTTCAAACATTTTGAAAAACCGGGGCATGCAAGTTTGGTTATACTTTGCTGACAGTGGTTGAGATTTATTTCCATGTTCCCTTATCAAGAGTTTTGTGCCCTAAACATAAGGGTCAGTAAGCTTTAGCAGTACCTGGCTGAGGTCGTCCTCAGGTGAGCTTGGTTGATACACCTGGTGAAGAGCTTCACACAGCATCTGGCAATGGCCAAGGCAACGCGGCAACTCAGGACACTTCCGCCACTCCTTTGCATCACCCCGAAGCATCAGCCCCAAAGGGTTTGGATGAGGCATTGGGAGGAGGTTCAGGGAAGCAAGAGGTTCAGGAATCAAAGAAGGATGTGAAGGATGAGAAGGAGGTGGAGGAACGACAGCAGGATGTGAAGGATGAGAAAGAGGTGGAGGATTCAAAGGAGGATATGAAGGATGAGAAAGAGGTGGAGGAACGAAAGAAGGTCATGAAGGATGAGAAAGAGGTGGGGGAATCAAAGAAGGATGTGAAGGATGAGGAGGTGGAGGAACCAAAGGAAGATGTGAAGGATGAGAAAGAGGTGGAGGAACGAAAGAATGTCGTGAAGGATGAGAAAGAGGTGGGGGAATCAAAGGAGGATGTGAGGGATGTAGTAGGTGAAGCAGCTTTGGAGAGGAAGGAGCGAGGGGCGCATGAAGATGAGGTGGAAAATGATCAGGAACAGGCGGAGGAACACACAGTGACACACGATGAGTCTCTTGAGCAAGGCACAGCAACCCTCGAACCCCGACAGCACCCTAGTGAAAATACTGGGCAAGTTGATGACAGTCAGCATGTTCTTGAACCTGTGTCGAAAAAGGCCAAGACCAAGAAGTGTGACACTGCACCCCCGGTAGTGCTAGAGGTTGAGGAAACCCAAGTTGAGACCATTGAGGATGACAACCCCCCTGCCGAGACACTCGAGGACGATGTGCCATTAGTTACACGTGTAAGCCAATGGGCCCAGAAACCAAAAGCTAAGGCAAAGAGCAAGGCGAAGGCAAAGGCAAAGGGAAAGCCGGAGGGCAAAGGTAAGAGAAAAAAAACAGAAGACACCCCAACACCCAAGTCCAAGGCAAAAGCAGCAGCGAAACGAAAGTGCAAGAAAGGTTCCGCACCAGTGGAGGTTGTTGCATCAGATGATGAAGGCAATGCTGCACCTGAGGCAGAGGAGACAGAAGTGGCATCACAGCAGGCTTCGTCCAAGAAGAAGGTTCGCAGCAGGGCTGTTAGAAAGGCCACGGGCAAGGCAAAGTCAAAAGCAAACGCCGCTGCATCGGCTGCAAGCACTGAAGACACAGCAAACAAACGCAAGGAGCAGGACAATGTCAAGTATGAGGTTGTCAACCAAGAAGGGAAGACTGACATTAATTCTGCCTTTGGGTGGGAGGAGGAGGAGCAGGAGCAGGATCACCAGCAAGGAGAACCAAGTGCCAGCAGCAATTTGGACACAGAGGAAAGCAGCACAGCCCCATCTCAGCAGCAGCCAGCCCCAGAGGAGCATGAGGAGCCTGAGGATCCGAAGGAGCCCAAGCTGCCATCCTTTGCCCGTCGACCCGCCCCCAAACGTAAGCTAGAATCTAACAGGTGGCATGCTATCAGGGACACGTTCGATTTTCACGTGAGTCAGCACGTGCTTGCTGTTGGCTTTGCACCTTACAAATGGGAGGCAGGTTTGAAGAAAAATGCGGTGTGGTGTGGTGTATGTTTTTTCCCTTGGGTTTGGAAAGGGATAGACCATAATAATAGACCTATTTTATTTTCTTAATTTTTGGTAGTCAGGATATCCAAGATATAAAGCTGGTGTTTGATTGGGCGTATTTTGTTTGGCTGTCATTTAGACTTACCTTGCGGTTCTCCAACATGTAAAATCAGGTGGAGTGGTGGGAGTGGTGCATGAAGGCCTTTGGCCAGGATCAGTCGCTGGAGGAAAAGAGGCAGTTCACGGAGGCTGCATTCAAACAAATCCAGCCCTTCCTGAAGGATACCTGCTTAGAGCTGACGTGGGACGATTGATTTCCCAGCTTGGAGTGAGATGAGATTTGTGGTTTTTACAGGTCCCTCCGCTGGCATGTACCCAACATTACCCAACTATACTTGTAAAAATATATTTAAAATTATATAGCCTGGCTAGGGTGACAAAAAAACACAAGTATAAAACCACCCTGTATGGGGAGTTCATTGGCCGTTTTGCTTTTGGAAGGGGCCTGTAGGGGAGTTCATTTTGGGGCTGGCTGTTGAATCAGCACTGTGCTGCTTCCAAACATCAACAGCCACGTTTTGCCATGGTGCCGTGCAGCTACAATTGCTGCATGCAAACAATCCAAGTTCCGTTAAGATCCAGTGGGGGTATTTGCAACGATTGCGTTTCTCAACGCATTAATGCGCGCTTTGGCATGCGGCCGGCAGTGGAAAAAAAAACGATTGTTTGAGTTTGAAGATTGCATTGACCAAGGGGTGATTTATCCACAAAAGAAATCATTGGTGTTTTCAACTTCTGAGAAATTCCACATGTATACAACTTATGTTACCTGATGGCTCCTACTTTCATCATCCTGGGTTACTTCCACTTTGTGTCCCCCACCTTGTTGGTGCCGCTGCCAGGTCTATGCCGTATGGATTACCACGAGGATCCTTGAACCTGGCCAAATTTGGAGTGGGCCTGCGATCCGTTCGAGGTGACCAGGGCTCGTTGATTGTGTTGCAAGTTGCTAGCTCGAGGAATTTCAAACATGTTTTACTCATGTCTGATGTTACAGATTCGCGCAGTGTCCTCTACAGAAGTGTTGGCTAAAAACAGGTTTGGGATGGAGAAATGCCACTGAATTGCAGCCTCAAATCGTTTGATTGTTTCCTCCGTTCCTATAGTATTTATTTTATAGATATCAATCAAGATGGATGGTTGTACTTTTCCACAAGACTACAAAACACTACCTTTCTAAAGGCTCTACAACATATATATACACACATCAAGGCAGCATATGAAAACAACCAAAGATACATTCTATGTGTAAATTATATGGTCTTTACTCACTATACGGTACGCGTCGGCAGCGGTCCCTATCCAGCAATGACCCCTGCTCAATTTGACCTGATGATGAAGCGTATCATAGCTGTGGGCACACCAAAGGAATCTTGGTGTGCATCAGTTTGAATGTGGGAATACAATCCAAAGAAATGGTTATACATGGCCTTATATATATATACACTTCATATCCCATATTCTCAAACCAAGGTGGTGGTGCTCCTGATACTCTTGGTTTGGTGGCTTGATCTGCCAAAATGCGATGCTGGCCCATATCAAGTGCTGGAGTACTTCGCTGGTGTGGGGCGAATTGCTGCCATAGGAAAATTTACCGGACTCACATCCGCAGCACTAGACATATCTTATGGAGAACATCTTGGGAAGCGGATGGGGAAGCGAAAGAGGTCCCCAATGGATTTGAATAGTGATGCTGGCCTAGTGCTTCTAGCTTGCAAGCATGTTTGAAAAAAAGATATCTCACAAACCCTAGAATAAGTGTCATTCAGACTGGCCCTCCAAAAAAGTAGGATCCATTGAAGGTCAAGTGGGTCCAGCTACAGATGATTGAATTTGTTTTAAGATTTCCAACTGTCCAATTGCCAAAAGCAACAGCCGCAATCTGAGGTTAGCCATTCACCTACTGCTATGTTCAGAATGGGAAGCCATCTGCACCTTCTTAGCAATTGTGTGTTCGTCATGGACGCCCGTCAATCGCGGATCGACTGGGCGTGGGATTCTTACCCCACTAGGGAATGAAGACTTTGTTGCAGTTAGACGATCTAACAAATTAGTATCAAGGCCGGAACTGTGCAAATTTTTCCCCATCCAAAGATGTTTATTACTGGAAACGTAGGTTCTTTAATTTCCCTTGAACTGAATAGCGGGGTGTACCATAATGACATCATATATCCATTATTGGCCCCTGTGTTTTCCATTCAAGCTTCCCGAGGGTCTCTATGGTTTTGTATTATTTCCTGGTATCATTGAAAAAATACTAATATCCATATATGAAAAACTGAAGAATGACTTTTCTGAATCTATCATGGGGATATATCTTTCTTAGCCCCTGAAGAAGCTGCATCTTGATGCTCATCTCTTGGGCAATGGGTGGATTTTTCCTGGTGGAAAACCCGTGTAACTCCCTCATCGCCTTGCATCCTCGGTGGGTGTGGCTTCTCGATGCTTTGAAGAAGCATGGTGAGTTGGTGCCTTGGCTGTCGAAAGGCTTCATCGCTGCTAGGGTTTTGAATTTTTGGGAATGAAATTGTGTGTTGGTATATATAGTTTATATATATATATGTGGTTCCATGCATATACTAGCTAATACTGCTATGGTGTTTTTGTGAAGGGTTTCACTGCCCAACTAAGATCCGAAAAGTTTCTTTTTGGATGAGAAAATATGGCAGCCTCAGCTGGAAACGTACATGGTTGTGGGCAAACACTCCCCGCATTGCTCAGCTGGACAAGGGGCCACTTACCGATGCAGAGAAGAGCACTTCTCGTCCTACAACAACTCGCTATATTGACAAATCGGGTAAGGCCAAATTCAAAGGCAATTCCTCTTTGAAGGCTTCTCAGAATCTTGACGTTTATATAGCGGTTTGCAAATATGCTCATAAGAAATGATTTACCTAAGCTATATTATACTTTTTTGGGGGAAATGGGGGCCCCCCTGAGGACTTATACTTACAAGTATGCAGCAAAGTTGGTGCACATGGTGCCAGACCTTCGTGCTGACGCGCAGGGGCGCACTTTTCCATTGGAGGCGTCCCCAATTGCAATTCCAAAGGGCCCGTAAAGACCATTATAACATGTCCTTTTGAACATTTTACTTGGGATCTTTTTGGGTTGGACATCAGCCCACTAAAGAATCAGATTTTAGCATAATTATACTGCCATTTATTATGATATAGCTAAATTATTTGATATATTATGTAACCCCCGGTAAGCCACTATATATATATATATATTAATTATATATATGATATATTCTGTAACCCCCAGCAAGTCACTTCTCCCTTTTGTGGGTCTATATACCAAAGCTGTGGCAGGTTTCTTCATCACCCCTCCAAGAGCAGTTTGCAGCCATGGTCTACGATGAAGAGGGCCATGCTTGGGAGAGAGAATCGGACCTACGTTTTGTAATCCGATATGCCCGGGGGTCAAAAAAACTTCAAATACCCGAAGATTGGAGGGAACTTTTGCCCACTGCCATCTGATTAGTGGTGGCTGCATGTACAGTTTCCAATTTGGAGGGTTGTATTGGACTCCCAATTAATTCTTTGCGGTGGCAACGCAGCCCAGTTGCAGCGTGGTAGAGTGATAGAGTCGGATTGAATCCTCCAGCAAAGCAATCAGTGTGCTTTTGGGTAAAAAATTGTGGTGGCCCATGATTTGAGGTAACAATCGAAAATGTTATAGGACCATTGTATATCAAAAACAAATCCGTAAAACCTCTGAAGTATCATTATGTCACTTCAGTGCTTTTGGTGGAACATTGACCTGGTACTAATTCAAAGTGTTCGGCATGATTTCTCCAACTCATGGGCAAATCTCCAAATGAAAGGGTTAAAAACTCAGAAGCCAAGGTATATCTATGAACTCAGGCCCTGAGTAAACATTAGGTATGTGTTTGGCATGATTGCTCAAACTCTGGGCAAATCTCCAAATGAAAGGGTTAAAAACTCAGAAGTCAAGGTATATATCAATGAACCCAGGCCCTGAGTAAACATTAGGTATACCACTTCAGGACCCCAAACCCCCCAAACCAAAAATAATGAAAATTTTAGGGGCGGATTTTCCCGGTCTAGGGTCGGATTTTCCCGGTCTAGGGTCGGATTTCCCCGGTCTGGGATTTTTGAAGTTGGCCCAAACAGGTTTTATGACCTTTTAAGTTAAAACTTCAGGGGTGCCCACCAAGAGACTTCAGGGGTCCCAGCAAAGAGACTTCAGGGATTTGCGCTTAGAGTTTTCATGATAGCCACAAAGAGTCTTCAGGGGCCCGGTAAAGAAACTTCAGGGGTAAAGCATTTCAGAATTTATTTTGTACTCTGGAATTCCTAGCTGGAAGTTTGGTAAAGCCACAATTGTGACACACCATTGTCCAACGTGTATATATTTACCTCAATACCGCAGCCTATTTAGGTGACCTTCATGCCTTGTCCACTTCAATCTAGGGTGTTCAGCACAGAAACGTTGGTTGACGGGCTGGACCTTGTTAAAGACATGTCCAGTCAGCCAAACCTTGATGCTATGAATGAAGCGGATATCGAGAGGGAACTCCAACGCTTAGAGGCCGGGTGGTTTAGCTTTTAGATATTGGCCTGCCGGTTTTTAAACTTTATTTTCGATATGGGATTTGAACTACCCCAGTCATCCCAAGACATCCCATGTGAAGCCTTGAAGGCGGAGAAGCAGAAGCTCCAAGAAGGTGAACAGCGTCCTGTGCCGACACCAGTTCGTGCTTTGGGTGAAGCGGGGCCGGAGGATGAGACGGTTCCTGCAGACTTAGCCCCTTGCCACATGTCTACTGCACATAGTTTTTGTAATATTTGACACCTATGACCTGATTTACCAAGTATGCATCCACACTTATACATGCATATATACGCACGATATATATCAGCCCATTAGATCTCAGGAGCTTCCCGCTCCAAGCCAAGAGTATGCCCTTCCAGATGCCCCGGATCAGAAGGGTGATTCTCACAGTGATGACTCTTGGCCATGCTACTTCATTTTCAACGTGTGTCAATGTCAGTCATGGTTTATGAACCCCCCACCCTGGCCTGCAACTTGATCAGAAACCACGCAGTCTCAGGATTCATTCGAAGTCCTGCAGCTTTCGCTGGATCCATACATGGGGCAGTTGGTGGAAGAACCTTTGGAGGCTTGGATGGATCAAATAATTTCTACAGTTCTACAACTTGTTTCAGAAACTAACTAAGGCCAGTAGAATAGTACCAAGAGTATATGTGCTGCATCTGCTGAATCTCTCTGTGCCATACATCCATGAGTAGCTTCACTCAAAGCTATACCATGCTATGCCTTGACAGGCTGGTGTTAATGGCTCGTATGAGTTGGACCTCATGGCTGCCTTGAAGGGTTTGGTAGAGGACGGGATCAGCGAGTATATATGACTGATGAGTGACATGTGCCCTTATCCATGGGCATGGCATGTTCTCTTTATTGGGCGCTGGTATAGACATGGTCAGGAAGAGTCTGCCCTCAAAGGGACTGATGATCCTGCACGTTCCACTCCAGGAGTTTCCTGGCTCTCATTCCTTCTGCGCATGGTTGTGGTGAATCCAACACCCAATGGTTTGTAATTATTTCCCTATCTCCTGACTACTTTCTTGCCTGAATCCAAGGATGTGCCCAAGGCTGAAGATCAACAGGGTGGTGACTCTGCACCGGCTCCCAGCCCTGTACCGAAAGTTCCCTGTTTGCAGTTAAACTTGGCGTGTCTTAAATTCCTCTGGCAAGTAATTTGCGAGAAGCAACGATGTGTTTTCCTAACCGTTTCTGATTGCTCCAGGCTTCCGGTGGAGACAATGATGTGAAGGTACTTCGCCGATTGTTTACACCGCGTAAAGATGGAAGCTACTTAGTCCCCATGGAATTTGTCGAGAAATTCAAAGATATCGCTGGTGGTGGCAGGGCAGAGGTTTTGCGCTTATACAAAGACAAGTGCAATGGAAATAAGGACTGAAGGGGTGAGGCTTCATGTTTTTCAAACCCACCCGCATAGACACCAAATATAAATGTTACACGCATCACATTATGGATGTTAAAGCTGCGGTACTCAGAATCACTTGACCCTTCTGACAGCTACCCGGTCCTATTTTCCAGTAGTTGCCACTCCCGCAGTCGCCGTAGGATTCCTTCATCCACACCTGTCGCAAGAAGGTGGAGCGAATCAAGGAAGACGACCTCTGGGCTGATGGAGAGTTCATGACCGAGCAAGATATGATTGATGACAACTACCGACAGAATCCTGTTTGCACTCTCAGCGGGCCGGGGTTTTAATATGGTTCTGCTTCTTGGGGCTAGCAACCAACATAGACGCATTCACTCTACAATGTGCTATACACAAGTGAATTGATGAAATCCAATTCAACATGCTTGTACACTTGCGCACTTGTGCAATGAATGTGTGGGGATGGAAGCCACACAAGCCCCATTCCCAATTTCCAAGTCAGGACCCGCATCCAAGCCATCATAGCGGAGTGCAGGAAGCACAAGGGTTGGGTCCGGCAACTTGGCATATAATACTTTCACGCCCCATAGCGATATGCCTCATTTTTGATCTCGACGTCTCCAGCAAAAAGCCCATATGCTCAGCTCACCTGGTGCTGCTCAGGAGAGACAAATATGAGAAGAATGTTGAATGCTTCTGGGTTGAGACCAAGGTTGGCGGCCGAAAGCTGCCACTAGGATGCACGAGGGGCTACAATATGTTACAATACCATGTCCTTGCCTAACCCTCTTGACTCTGGGGCCCCCTCTTGATCCTTGTAAATGTGACTCGTTCTGAATTCAACATGGGCTCTTGGCAAGCCAAGGAAAAGAAGGCGGGAAACCATTTGTGAGGATGACAGCATGTCGGAGGACGAAGCTGGGAAGTTCAAGAAGGAGTTTGATGATAATGCCATGCCTGGGGATTTTGATCTGCCAGAAGACACTACAGGTGCTATGGGATCAGGGTCATGCCTCAAAATTAAGCTCATATTTTGATCGACATGTGGTCCATCAGAAACGATTCTGAAAGAGTTGGTTCAAATATTTCAACAAAACAATCTAACACTCGCCCTGCAGACCCGGCAATTCTTGTTGAAGCTGATGGTGAAGCTGACACGAAGAAGGCTTTGAAACAGATTTGCTTTCCCCTCATGGATGATGATGGCTTGCCATCTTCGTATATCCAGAAGATCTTGGGGGCCATCGGAAAATGGAAACTCAAGATGCACGGTATCATCACATCTTTGTCCCTTTTGGAAGATCCACCAGAAACTGTTGAAGCGTTCCTCACAACAATTGGTGCATATGGTTTTCAGTCATCGGTGATTTTTGACTATCACACAATACAAATATAGTGTGATATAAAAGTTATATAATAAAATATATTATATTTTAAAACATGATAAGGTATGATATATTACAATAAAAAAATATAATATAATACAAAATAATATCAAATATATTTAAAAAACATAGCATGATAACATCCTGTTCTAAATGCTATAATATCATATGTTATTTGATTTAATACCATATACAATATCATATGTTTAAGTAATAAATAATATATCAAATATCATATATCATATATAGCATATAATTTGATATATTACAATATCATATAATTTCAAATAATACACTATTTTTAAAATATGAAATAAAACAATATAGGTTTATATTTATTATAGAGTATTAGGTCGAACCTGTGTATAGATATATATGCATGGATAGCCTATATTGTCCGCCGATGCCAGCTCAGGTTGGCCAAGCGAGCTGCTGATATCGATTCTGCCCTATGCAAGGTTGAGACGGAAATCACCCGTGTGAACACCAAGGGAATCATCGACAGTTTCTCCAGTGAGTTGCTTGGCTTCTTTGGCAATCCCAACCTGGCCCACCCCCAGTATAAATAAGTGCTGTTTTGGGTTGTTGGGCACACTGACATTCAGCTAAAGACGCCTGATGTAGTCTATCCGATATATCCCTTGCCACTCACCACCTCCCCAAAAGAAATAAATCCTCACATGTCCAAGGCACCAGGACGAGCTCGAATCTCTTTACAAAGATGCCAAGAAGGAGCGCCTTGTCAGCAGCATTGGGTGTGGTCCTACACTAATTAATTAGTTGGGTATTGTGCTTTCCTATGTGTAACAGCTGATGTCACAGACCCGGGAAACAGTGGGTGCACATGTTCATTTCTGCTGTGCATTTTTGGGCCCAAAAGATCAGTCCAACGAAGTTCCATAAAACTGACACCTCAGCTAAGTAGTGAACACCTTGTGACTCATAACTAATTTGATCTAAGTGTTTTTCACGCAACAAGACTTCAAGATTTTTTCATACCAAAAACCGTGACCCATCAAAACCCTTGGAAGATTCAATGAGGTATATATTTAATACACATTTTGTTTGTATTTTCCACCATCATCATTATACAATCAATGTCTTTTATGTTCTACAATATCTTCCTCAATATTTCCTGCATGCCAAAATCCTGGAGCCATGGACTTTTTCATGGATCTCATGACCTACACATGCCCTTTTACTGGCCAAAAACGGTGCGCTGTGAATGCGGGGCTTGATGACTACCCATTGGTTAAGAGACCGCTTGTAGCACCTACCAAAGAAGATGCTTGGCAGGACCTTTAGGGTTGAAATGCCCCAAAAAATCAATCAAATGACAACTGTCTACATTCCTTTCAGAGCTATTTGAAGGGATGCAGGTTCAACCGCGC
This sequence comes from Cladocopium goreaui, assembly GCA_947184155.2. Taxonomy (NCBI): domain Eukaryota; class Dinophyceae; order Suessiales; family Symbiodiniaceae; genus Cladocopium; species Cladocopium goreaui. The sequence continues at coordinate 30,286 of CAMXCT020001889.1, read as the reverse complement.
CTCAAATTGCATGAGCTGCTTGCATAAGGCACTCCGTGGTCCACACTCCTAGCCGGGGGTAAAGCTTATTTTGATCCACTAAATGTTGGGCTGTCCAGAAAACCTCAAACGCTTCTTTTTGTTTGCTGGGTGTTGATGTATTGTTTTCTTGGTTTGTATCTAAAACATCCAGGAAAATGAGGACCTGGGAAAAAATGAACAGATTGTCCGATCTGAGTCACAGAAAGTTGATTGGGATAGATTGCGAAGCCTCAACATCGACAACAAGACTATGAAGCTTTCATTGCGGAAGCCAACTTGTGGAAAGATCTTGGCCCATTGCAAGGCTCAAATTAGATCGTTCAGGGAATTTCTTGGTGGCTCTTTATGTATCTTCAAGATAGGTGTCACTGCTGACCCGGTGGTACGTTTTCAGGACTACTTGAACAAATCCTTTACCAACATGTGGGTCATTTACACCTGTGATGACTTGAATCTAATTCACATGTTGGAAGCAGCGCTGATTTCTGAGTTTCACATGCTGTCTGGATGCCGTAACGCACCAGATACTGGTGGGGAGGGAGGCCTCAACAGAAAGAATCACAGTGGCCCTCCATATTTTACTTACGTGACTGGTGGCCGGGCTGACCAACTAAAAAGGGTTGGATAGGATATACAGTGCAAAATTCGATTCGGTCAACTTACTTCGCCACTCTGGCCACAATGAAGGTTGTGGTTGCGATGGCAAATCTTAGGGCTGGAGAAAAAATGCTGTTCAGTGGTACGGATTTTTTGGGAGCTTCTGGCCCTTCCATTTTTGTTAATTCCACTTCTTGCTGTCCTTCTAGCCCTCTGTGGCCCGAGGTGCGCGGAAGCTTTGAGCCTTTGCACGCGTGGGCGGTGTGGAACCTGGATTTCCATATGTGGTCCAACTGAATAAGATGAGTTCAGCCGATGTTTGGAAAGATGTCTAAACACCCAAGGGATATTGGTCTATACAATGGTCTACACCAACTGTCTTGGGCCGAGGCCATTTATGAACCACATCAAAGCTGAGCAGAGAAAACGGGAACGGGATCGTGACGAGGGCAACACTCCCTGCCCCCAGAAAAAGACCAAAGTAAAGACTGAACCAAAGTCTCGCAAGTAGAAGGTCAAAGAAACAGGTGACTATGACTATGTGAGCGGTACTGCTCCACAAGGGTTTGTTATGTGCCAGCCGTGACAACAGCACATTGGTTCATATTGATTCTAGACTCTAAAAAACACCAGTGCATTGTGAAGGCTGTTTCTGGTATCATGTTGGCACATACTTTTTGGGGATGATGCCCAACAAGGGTGACAAACATCCTTGTACAATGGGCAAAACGGAGAGCGATCACATGATGCAACACACGCCCGTGCGCACCATACGCTTTGGGGCCTGGAGAAAAATGACTCACACTTGGATCCAGCAATGCAAAACAGCTTACACTGGTTCAACGAACATCAACTTGTATTCCCTGCCAACAGCTGTGCCAGGTCAAAATGATGCTGCCAATGACGTTGACAAGCCTTTATTGGAACATCTAATTGAAAAGGTTGCTGATGGGGTTTCTTGCATGCAATGGGGCTGCCACATTCCACTCAGAATTGCCTCCCAATCACCCCGGTCTTTTCGCCCAGGCTCCGGCAGTATCATTGGCTGAGCATGCTGATGCCCTGGCCGAGGAGATGGAAGGGGATGCGATGCAACTATCCACCAAAGATCTGGGTTGCCAGCGCAAGAACGCATCTAGGCAATATCAGCGAGCTGTCAAAGCCAATGGTTTTGCATTGACGCTCAGTTGGGTTACAAAAGTTTTTATACTGATGTGTTTTTGGAAAAGCCCTTGAACAAATGCTTCAATCTATGGGGTGTTTCGATCATTCGAAATGTTTCCCTTGAGGAAGGTTCCCACATCCTACCACGTGTTTGAAGAGGATGGGGTTACTGTCAGCTTGCCTTATTTGAAACCAACGCACATGCTCAACTATCTACTGACTGATGAGCCCTGGTTGCTTTTGGGTGGCTTGAAGCCTGGAGGAGAAGCACGGCAACTGTTGGCCACCTTTTGGAATCTTTACAGATCAGAGCATGGGTCCCATGAAGTGTTTCGAATGGCAGCTGAGAACAAGATTCGTTTGGACCAAACAATCCCATTGATTTTGCATGGGGATTCTGGACGCACCCTCAAAAAGCAACCATTGGAGGTGCTTAGTTTTAGGCCTGCACTGGGGCTTGACACAGAGGCTAACATTCTCAAATGCAAGTGCAGCCAAACCTCGACCTACAGTGGTGCTAGGAAGTCTAGTCCCATGGCCCAAAGATTGAACAACAAGCACTCCAGTTACCTCACGCACTTTCTCACTTGTGCGTTCCCCAGCAAGAAATTCAAATCGACGCCTGGGTTGCTGATGTCGATGCTTGAAGCGATGTCCATGGACCTCAGGGTCGCTTGCTGTGACGGCATTGCTATCGGCAATACTGTCTATCATGTTGCTATATTGGGAATGGCTGGTGATTTCGAGTGGCATGCAAAGACAGGCTTACTCAATCGCTCTTACCAGAACGTTGGGCACAAGAATTTCATTCCATGCTGCAGTGAATGTCTGGCAGGTTCTATGCAGTTTCCATTCGAAGAAGTTTCTTCAAATCCTAAATGGAAGGATTCACTGTATCGAAGCCCGCCATGGACAGAATTACCCCCATTTCGGCACATCCCATTTACTGACTGGAACTCTGGCGAAGCAGCACGGTTCTTTAAGAAAGACCCTTTTCATATTTGTCGGCTTGGCATATTTCGAAACTTCATTGGTTCAACAATCGTTCTCCTATGTTTGGAAGGTGTGTTTGACATTCAGGGTGCATCACGCGCCATTCAAGAGAGATTGGCACGTGCTTGGATGGCTTTCACATTGTGGTGTGACACGCACTCTGTTTCGACTAGCGGGGTTCGGTCGTTTTCAAAGGAGAAGCTCCACATGCCAACAATGGGGTCATTTCCTTGGCTAGGCTGCAAGGGAAGTGATTCCATTCTGCTGCTCAGGTGGCTACGATTTCTGGGTGGGCTTCAGCGAGTGGCAGATCCAGCTTCGATTGTTTTTCCCCTGATCGTTCAAGCTACTGACAGTGCACTGGCCTTTCAGGCCATACATCGGCATGGCATATGGTTGAAGAAGTCTTGCCGAAAGGGTATCTCGCGTTCAGCTTTGGGATTCGTTCAAAACTATGCAAGGCTTGCTCACAACACCTACCAGCGTCAGTTGCAATTGTATGCCATGGTGCCAAAGATCCACTCTATGCACCATTTTCCAGTGGAGCTAGAAACATCAGGTGAACATCTAGCTTGCAACCCTGCCCTGTTTGATTGCAGCATGAGTGAAGACTTTATCGGGCGCGTGGCTCGCCAGTCAAGACGTGTATCTTATGTTAACGTTGTTCACAACACCATCCTTGCATACAAAGTCAAAGCAAGGTTTGTTATCAAGCGTTTCAAGAAACAGAAGTTCAAGTGCTAGCCGCTTTGTTGCCAAAACAATTTCTATATTTGATAGCATTTGTTTCTGGTTTATGTTTGGGCTTATACCGGTTTACCCACAGTAAGCTGAAAGTTGGGAACCCTAACCAAAATAATCTTGAAAAACATCAGCAGCACAGTGGCAATAGAGCAGGCGAGTCACTTGATTGTATAGAAGGACGGTGAACCCATGGCTCGATTGGGAGCGAAGCCAAAATTGGAGGGGCTCATCGCGAGTGGTTTGATTGATGCTGAACTTTGCAATGATTGATCCTTTAAACAAGATTCAACACACTGAAATTACCCATTGTTCTTCATGATTATCGATTGGCTTCATGGACACTGCCGGCAAGAAGTGAGGCTGGAGCAAGGTGAAGTGGATGGGACAGCTGGAGATCCCCAAAACTCATAGAATCCAAAATTTCCAGGTACAGAAATTTTGATTGGGGTTTGTTTTCAGTCTTGGAGCTTGGAATTTCTGTACCTGGCACTAGGTACGCAAATTATGCAGGGGTGGAAGCTTCAGGTACACGTATACATATATAACCCCATTTATAATATATGTATAACACATTTTATAACATTTTACAACCATAACTGGTTGGTGGTTTGGAACATTTTATATTTTTCCATTCAGTTGGGAATTTCATCATCCCAACTGATGAACGAAAATATTTTTCAGAGGGGTAGGTATACCACCAACCAGATATTGTTACCTATATTTAGTGGAATCACCATAAAAATTCACAGGCCATTTTAGGGTATCTAGGATGCCAGCTGACTTTCAAATTTTTAGAGGGGTAGGTCAACCAGCAAACAGATATGAGATCCCCCCAAATCACCATAAACCACCATTAAACCACCATTAAACCACCATTAAACCACCATTAAACCACCATTATCCATGGTATTTTCCACATAACCATAAACATCATATGGCTTTTCCCGGTGGCCGTAGCGAAACGGTCAGGTCCTGCGCGAGCCGGCGAGCGGCACCCGGGGACACCCTGCGTGAGGATTTTTGGGTGACGGGACATGTTTGAATCGGATTTTTTCATGGGAAATGGGATGAAATGGGATGAAATGGGAATATAGATCTGTTTTAATTGTGATCATTGGATTTACAGTAACCTTTGGTAATACAGTTTACACTTTGCGAACTGGAAAATCACCATTTCCAAGAGCGAAGTGTTCAATATCCAAAGGGTATAAAAGGGGGTGATTCTGGGGCATGTATGTTTGTGCTGTGGGCGCCTCTAGGAGCGCGCGCGCGTTGCACTATTTTGCACTGTTGTTTCGGTGTCTGTGTGTTTTTTTTGCGGGAGAGGTTGGGGGGGCTAATAACGTTCTTGGCTGGCCGTCTTACAAAAGATATGCTCTTGGACTTGCTGCTATGCTATCAACTCTCTCTTGCACTGTACCTTGCCACACGCTTTGACCTTCTTCTTGTAAGTTGTAAGACGCTCTTGATGCTACGCTCTTAACTTCTTCTCCTAACTTGTAAGACGCTCTTGATGCTACGCTCTGAATTTTCTTGTAACTTGTAAGACGCTCGTGATGTTACGCTCTGAACTTCTTCTTGTAAGTTGTAAGACGCTCTTGATGCTACTCTCTTAACTTCTTCTCCTAACTTGTAAGACGCTCTTGATGTTACGCTCTGAACTTCTTGTAAGTTGTAAGACGCTCTTGATGCTACGCTCTTAGCGTAAGACGCTCTTGATGTTACGCTCTAAACTTGGACAACTGTGTGCAGAAACTCGCTGACCGCCAAAGAAAAAAAAGGGGGTGCTACAACTTGCGCAGTCAAATTTGATGAACCTCGCGGTGTTTTCAGCAGAAAGAAGTCATATTTTGACCGCGTTACAAGGAATTTTGACTGTCATGTATTTGAGAAATGTCATCGATGTTCTTGAAACACCCACGAGGGTTGCAAATTCGAATGAGATGTTTGAAAATGGTTCATTTCATAGGTGACAACACTCCAGCGCTCTGGTGACGTGACCTATGTTTGTCCGTTGGTTGTTATTGTTTTAAAATGTTGGGGTGAAAAACGTTTCTTCGTTGGTTTTGATGATTTATGTTATCGGGTTTCTGGGGAGAATTCGTCAAACATGTTCACCTAATGTTTGCTTTGGATAAGAGGGTTAATTGTTGTGGTTGTTAGGGTTTTATTGAGTGTATTTGGGCTGGCGATTACTTCAACACAAGGCTGTTAGGATATCATGAAGAGCTAATCATTAACTTCAGTGTCGCCATTCTTCATCACGTTGTAGAAAACAAACACGATTGTGTCTCTATCATGACCTCGTTGGTCAATCAAATGACTTAACACTGTCAATAGTGTATAGCACTTTTTGTTGTAATGCGGCCTTTCCTCTTCTGTAAATCAATAAAAAACATAATTTCCAATCTCCATAAATCACAAGTTGTTGGGTTGTAAATCACCAGAAATCACCATTTTGTTTGATGATTCAACCAACAGTAAAACGCAAAATAAAGCTATTTCCCTGGGACAGGGATAGATTTGGAAGGGAAAAATGTCCATGATCCAGTTCTCTTGGATCATGATTTTCCCTCAGAAGGCCATAAGAATGGGGGCATCCCAATCTTTTCCCGATCCATCTTGTTGTTGAATTTCCCTTTTTTTTCTTGGTTTTTCCATGGGATTTCCTATGGGATTTCCCATGGTGATGCAGGAGTTAATGGTGATGCGTTTGGGCGCAGATGCTGACAGTAGAGCCCTGGACCACACCCTGCGCCGTTGAGCTGGTCCAGGCAAGGCCACTGGCCTTGCCTGGACCCTGGACGTTTTCTGGAAAGAAAGATGGAGATGGGTCAAAACCTATATGGCTATGGATCAATATCTATTATATAATACCATTTTTAGGGGAATGAACATCCATTTTAACCCAGCTATTTTTTGATGTGAACAAAAAAGGGGTACTATTGGTTTTGACACACTGCCATATTGTTACCTGTATTTAGTGGAGGTGGAAAAAAACAACTCCTGATTGGTGCTTTTGGAACATGAATTATATTTTTCCATTCAGTTGGGAATTTCATCATCCCAACTGATGAACGAATATATTTTTCAGAGGGGTAGGTATACCACCAACCAGATATTGTTACCTATATATATTTAGTGGAATCACCATAAAAATTCACAGGCCATTTTAGGGTATCTAGGATGCCAGGGTTTTGACGTTTTGACTCATAGCCACATGGTGATGGAAAACCTCCATGGCTTGGGAAAACCAGGGTTGCTGCAAGAAATTATAGGCTAAATGATCGATAATGATCGCCACCAGGGGGATTGATAATTTTCCTTTGAATTTATACTATCTGGGGTGTTGGGAGCCGTAAATTACGTAAATTGTGAATGGAACCTGAACTGGCTGCTGGTTTCATTGATTCTTTACTTTTCACCATAGAAATGGCTTGATGCTCCCAATGACTAATGTTCTTTTCTGGGAGTTAAAACTACACACCACACCGCCCTGATTGTCAGCTTTCCTGCTGAATTTAGGGAGTGTTCTCTCAGAACTGTTGAACATACATACTAAAAGATCTTCATGTTGTTAATTATCTTTGATATCAAAATATGAAGAATGAGGAAGAATGAGATACAGAAATAGTTGTGCCAAGATCGGCCAGCAATGAGATTCCATTTCAGTTCTATTTTGAGAAGACACGGGAAGCAAAGCCGCAAGAACTGCGCTCACGGTCGCAGCTGAGTTCTTCTGATTGATGCATGAAGATGCATTTTGTCACTGCCGAACCAACCATTGGCAAGTTGAGGAAACCGTAGATCTGAGTTGTCCTCAGGGAATGACTGCTTTCTATACATACTATACAGTATACATATATTATATACGTACATTCCGTACATGATGTACTTATATGGACATTTTGTATATTACACATATACATACACACACATATACATATATACATATATATATATACATATTAATATATATATAGACCTAAATGACTTATGTATGCATGTTGCCACGGGAAATTGCAGCAGATAAGCACATTCATGGCCAGTGGTTGGCTGAGCTTTTTCCCAAAGTCTCCAAGACCTTGACAATGTGGTAAACCCAATCACCAAGCATACTGGTATCCAATCTTTACGATATGTTTCACGATTTGTTTGATAACAATGACATAAAAAAAAACACATCTAGAAAGCAACTCGTTGATCATTGAGGGATTATTCAAAAACCAGCGTACCCAACAACCAGTTTTTTCCTGCTGAAGGCTTGACCACATCACCTAGATCCAACCCCATCCCAGATGGGATGCGGAGCTTTAGAGATGACGCCCTTGCGAGAAATCAACGTGCCAGAACTTCTGCGGTTCAAATGGGTGGTGGTATGTTGAAATACACTCTAAATGGAGGTTTAAATGGAAAAACACATTTGTAAAATATGGGCAGAAACCAGGAGCTTTCTGGCGAAAATCATCTAGGCACCGGCCACTGAAACCAGCACGTGACGTTTGGCAATCGTCGCTAAGACAATGGCCAGTGGCGGCCAGTGCAATAAGAAGATAAGCCTCAAACTTCTTCGACAAATATGAATGGTTTATGATGTTTCATGACGCACACATGACCTTTTAAATTGTAGGTCCATTGGTACCCCACTTTTGAATACTTTTGACCCATTGACATACCCCGACAGCTCCAGACACCTGAGCTGTTTGAGGTTGTTGTTTGAGTCTGATAAAACCTCCTCTCAGAGGGTATTCAGAGGGTATTTGCAGCAATAGGGATATCCATAGATATCCATTATGTTTCCTATGAACTCTTTTAATTATTATCTTCCAATTTAATAGTTGCAACTTGGCCCTTGGGCCCTGGCATTTTCGCAGTCGCCGAGGCGCTTCAATGCAGCAGGGCGCCCAGCTCTGCTTTTGGAAATTGCAAAATATTAAGAGGATATAGCCATGGATATAGCTATGATATAGCCCAATTTTAAGTGGCATAAATCAGTTCACTTCGATTTAAGGACGATGTTCATCACCTTTTTCACCTGTGGCTACTGTTGTTTCATCTAACCCGGCCATGGAACACAAACAAAACTCCAAACACAGGGAGTTTCGATTGCCAACAATATGAAAATGGTATGTAATGGTATGTAATGGTATGTAATGGGATTCAATGGGATATATGATGACGTAATCATCAGATATACATTTTGAGAGGATTTACCAATACATTGTTCATGTGTCAGATCATCATGCTTCTGATTATTTATCCACGCATCCTCACTTGAGTCTGGTTTCTCCAAAACTTGAGGAATGCCCCGATGCCCCAAAATGACAGTTTTGCTGAGGAAAAGGAGGTTATGAATCATGACATTTACGTAGATTTTCTATAATTTCCTGACTAAAACTGCCATATTTTGGGCAAACCATGACAAACCCACATCATATTGTTGGCTCTATATCCCATTAATTACATCCCTCTATACCGCTATTTTGTTGATTTTATACCCATTGCATCTCATAAAAAATCGTTTTTTTTTTTGCTATCCCATTTTCTATTTTTGGTTGAACTTACACCCCAAAAATATCCAACCGGAATTCATCAAACCCGGCAGCCTGGGAAATTCGTGGAAAACTCAACGGCGGTGTGGCGAGGTCCGCACCGGTGGCAAGGGCACGGCCCGGAGAACGAAGCTCTCCAAGCACGTGAACAACGGCGCCGACGCGGCTCGGCTCGTCATTTTTGACGGTGTTGACTCGGTGATGTGAGATGGATGGATGCCCGAAATGGTAAACGTGAACAAAAAGCTATGGAAAATCAATATGCTATTAATGGGTAAATCCACTATTTCGACTGGGCCATTTTCAATAGCGAACTGTTAGTTTACCAGAGGGTATGTTTTTTTTTTTGTGTATGGAGGTGAATTTATGGAAGCGTTTCTACGAAGGGTTTTTGATGGAGGTAAAAATATGCAGAAGAATGAAACAAAATGTTGTGTTTTTCACTGGGGTTGGCTCCAAAATAGGGTGCCCATGCTGAACTGGGCTAGGCTGATCTAAAAATTGGTATCCAATGATGCCAGCTATTCGGAGTCAATCATTTTGAGCCATACCAAATTGATCCCCTGAGAAGTATCCAAAAACGGAAAATTCACAATATCCACAGCATGGTGTCGGTGCATGGGAGTAAAGGAGACAACCAACAAAACACGTAACTAATCATAAATAAATCAGTTGTAGCATGTTATAATAACACTTATAAACGCAACAGTCATAACAGTCATATCTCATCATATAGTTTCAACGCTAGTTTCAAAGCAGTTCACATCATTTCCATGATGAATTAGCAATGAATTAGGGGTCACTATCCACGGCCCCAATTCCAGGACAAGCAGCTACAAGCGCAGCTGAAGCGTTTAGGCCGCGAGCTGCTTGGGGGATTCTACTGGGTGATTCTCCAACTGGGGATCGAACTGATTCATGAGAAATGGGGATTGAACATGAGAAAATGCAGGAAAAAATGGAGATAGAAAACATGAGGTAAGAAAGAAAACAAAAAAGAGGATTGAGACTATGGATATATCATTAAAACATCCCCGTGGCAATTTCCACTCTAGAACTGGTGAACCTGTGCATAGTTTAAGCGAAATTCTTAATGTATTGGAATTTTAAAATTGATGTCAGGCTAGTCATTTTATTGTTGGGGGGTTGGGCTAAGCATTTTATTGTAAAGGTAAATCCTGATGATTTTTAACATGTTAAAATTCCATTCTCATTTTATTGCAAAACAATGTTTGCTTGGAGCATTTTATTTGCAGAATGGAACCAGTGTTTTTTCCAGGATCTTTTTATATCGATTTTATTGGGCATGTCATTTTAGATCAGCGAATTTTAAGGAATTCTAAGGAATTTTAAGGAATATTAAGGAATTTTAAAGGAATTATAAGGAATATAATTAAGGAATTTTAAAGGAATTATAAGGAAATTTAAGGAATTTAGAGAGTTTTAAGGAATTTAAAGGAACCTTAGAGGAATTTTAAGGAATTTAAAGGAATTTGACGGAATTTGAAGGAATTCGGAGGATTTTTAAGGATCTTTAATGTTTTTAAATTTTGAAGGATATTTAAGGATTTTAAAGGAGTTTTTTGGAATTTTAAGGAATTTAAAGGATTTTTAAGGAATTTTAAGGAATTGCCACGAAAGAATGCCACCGTATTTTGTTGCTATAGAATGCTATTTTAAAAAAACACACTAAATATTTGGGCACCTTTACTCTAAAATACACCTATCTAAAATGGATTTCCTGACCTCTTTTTAAAGATGCGTTTCTGAGGGTCTTCAAAATTGGATGAAATTGGATGATGTTGGATGCACATTCAAGCATGAATTTGGTGGCAAGGCATTTTATTGCAGAGCCAGTTTTCATTGTTTTTGTGCATTTTAAAGCCTGAGGCCTATGCACAAAAGTTAGACCGCTCTAAAACTCCTGCACAGCTTCACATAATGAATTGGCACCCCGATATTAAAACACGATGATGTGACAGATTGTTCTTTAAGATTGATGGTTATTGGGATCTAACCATTTTGAAAATGATGATTTCACCAGCAACTTTCTATGGGTGTCTGACCCTCTTAAAGAGGGGATGTGATTGAAGCCGCAATGAATACATGATGGGTATGGCATGTGCTTCCAATGTGGATGTCATTGATAAATCGGAGAAACGATGATATATTGGTGATTATATCTGGTTGGTGGTTTGTTTTTTTTCCATAATATATGGGAATAATACTCCCAACTGACCTTCATATTTTTAAGAGGGGTAGGTATACCACCAACCAGATATATACTGGACTGTTGAGCTGCTTGGTTTAGTTCTCGGGGACCCAATAATTTTGTGATCCATTTCATAGGGATACAGCAGTATGGACCAACCGCAAGAAGTCATGGGATGGCGGAATTTCTCCTGGACTCAGAACGAGATTGAATCATGAGATTGGATCATGAGATTGGAAGAAGCGTTATTGAAAGAACATGCACACCAGAGAAGTTCTATCTTGATAATTGTAAGAACTATATAGTTCTAATTGTCAGATTGTCAAGTTCTATAAAGTTTCTTCGATGACATTGGTGATATTTGTAGATTGTAGACGATTTTTTCACGCAATTGGCCCATTCAGAAAGGCCCCCAAAATCATTGGAACAAGATCCCTAGAGCAGCCATCTCGGATCGCCAGGTGTGAACAACATCCCAGGAATTGAGGAGGCTGGGGTCGGCACAAGCTTTCCCATAGCTGCCATAGCCGGTAATTTGTGACACTTCGCGCCATTGAAAATGGCCATTGATATGAAAACATTACCCACTAAAAACAGTGATTTTACATGATTTTACATAGATAGGTTTCAACATAGAGGATCAACAAAAACCCAACTTAGGGTGAACTCAGCATGGTGCCATGTTTACATCACCCCAGTCCTGCACCGTAGGTTGTATTCCACTATGTTCTGTGCATATATTATGTTAATGTTAATTTGAATAATGTCACACACACCTATAGTTAAAATAGTGATTTTCCATAGTTAACATTGTGTTACACACAACTGTACTCGATTTTCCATTAAATCCCATTCAAATCCATTATGAGTTCCATTTCACCCTATGAAGATCCATTCAAAATCACCGTTTTTTTGTGGCTTTAATTCCCGTATTTTTTTCCAATGTGGGGGTTTCCTGAAATAGGGGTACTCCCAGTTCTCATCCATTTATTAATGGTATTTTCCATGAAATAAACCATCCATTTGGTACCACCATGACTATGGAAACTATCATGTACTAATCACAATTAGTAGGGCTTCTTAACCACATTATTAGTAATTACTAACCAATCTTAGTCCCATATAGAATCTATTAACCATTATTAACCATTATTAATCCTTGGTTGGTGGTTTGGAACATGAATTTGATTGTTCCAGATGTTGGGAATGTCATAATCCCAACTGACGAACGAATATATTTTTCAGAGGGGTAGGTCAACCATCAACCAGATCCCATTATTAACCAAGTATCTTCCAGGTGAACATGTTCAAAGAGGACGGCGAGGTGTTACACTTCGCCTCCCCCAAAGTGCAAGCCTCCGTGGGTGCAAACACCTATGCACCCCGGCGTTACCACGATTTGTGGTGGATTTGAGCATCAAAAACGAAGATTTATCTAGGATGTAACCATCAAAAACGAGGATTTATCTAAGATTTATAGGAAAATGAGGAGTTGACCAGCATTTGATGGGACTGGGATTTTTGTGGCGACACAATCTTGGGATTTAATGGTTTTTTGTGGTACTCCCCCGCTTTTTTTCACCGCTGAAAAAATGACTTTCTGGAGGAGGATAGAACTCCAAGAGGCTTATGTATTGGAAAGGAAACAACATTATATAATTATATAGCATTCCCAGATGATTAAAAAGAATATTAACATAGATTAACATAGATAAACATAGATTAACATAGATTAAGTGTACATGATTCCAACAATCATATCAAGTGTATCTACTGAAAAAGATGGTGATTTGCCAGCCAGGTTTCAGATTTTTTTTGGCCGCAGGGACCGCAGGGAGTCGGATTGTCACAAGATATTTTTGGAGGTTTCCTGAAATGGGGGTACCCCTAAATCATCTAATTTAATAGATGGGATACCATATAGTGGATATATGGATTATTTATGGATTATTTATGGATTATTTATGGTTATATGGTTTATATAATCATAGATATATGGATTTTCCCTTAGAAAAACCATCCATTCGGGATATCCCCAGAAAAATGGAAACCCCCATAATTATGAAAGATGAATACGAAACTTGTCGTCGACTTTGTGCGTCTATCCCCGATGTAAACGGAATGTTGGCTGTTTTTGATACCACTAAGACAGTTCCCCGATATGCCCTGAGGGCCGTGAAGAATCCCCTGATCATGATTGGATCCACGACTATAACATGGTTTCGTTTGATATACTTGGTCTTACAGGGGATCCAATGGGGGAAGAGAATCCGATTACCCCATGTGGTCTTCTCCCACGCACCAAGGTCATTAGCGGGCACGCAGAAAACAAGAAGCTGGAGGACGAATTGAAGACATCAAGAAATGACCTCCAGAGACGTTTTGGATTGGTGGATGAGGATTCTTTTTTTGGGAGATGACCTAAAGAGACGATTTTGGCAATGTTTTTGGCAATGCTTTGAAAAAGCCTGCCCCTTCTTTTGGGGATCCTGAAGTGGACCGACATCAGAAGGGTTGAAAAGCCTAGAGTCCGGAGACAATATAGTGGGGATGATCATAATCCACTAGGGGAATTTCTATTCACCAGCCAGTATTTCATTTTCATGACTTCGCGGGTTCAGAACACTGCTGGCGCTGCTTTTATGCCAGGTGATCCCAGAATTTCTCGCCTCATTGTGTGAAAAACTGAGCCAAAAGGGATGACTCTTTCCAACTGGATGGTAACTCTTGGATCTATTGCTACGTCCCCGTTGGAAACCGTTGGTTTTACCGTTGGTTTTGCCGTTTGGCTTTCCCCTGCTTGGTCTTGGAGAGATACCCACAACGGGTTGTTGGATTGGAGCATTGGAGCCAGTTGTATGCGTTTACGATGGCACAATGGGATGAGTTAGTTTACTGAGTTAGTTTACTGGTTCTCCTTATAACATCTTACAACTGGGTATATTTCAGGGGCTACCCTCCGGGAATCAAACATGGCTGGACCATCCACCATTTATAGACCATTTTCCAAGACGATGTTCGATTGCCGTGATTGGTTGGTGGATAACTTAGCTAAATAAGCTGCTTACTAACCCACCAGTCCATACCAGTCCCATATATATGGTATATTTACCTAGACCTACACAACTGGGTGATTTTGTTCGGGCAAATGTTGGTAAATATTCCAGCACCATGGAGCATATGGGAGTTATCACAGTTCACATTCATCCCATGGCCGATCCCAGTAGCATTACAGACGCCGCTGGCTCAAGTGACGGCTGCCACCAACCCGAGCCGACGCATCTTGTGGTGGAACTGTTCCTTGGACGTTCAACAGCCAAGACGGCTGGGGGCGCACGCAAGTTACGAAGGGCAGGCTTTTTGGGGACGCTGACTACGTAGCATGTTGATGAGGAAAATCAGATGATAAACAACGGGATTGCGGGGTTGCTGCACTTTTTCACCTTTGTAAATGATGACAGAATTAGATAGAATTTGATCACGTGATGGAGTGGCAACTAGGGAAGACACTAATTGACAACAGCATCACGGGAATATCGGGCCTCTGTTCTCAGGCTCAGCAGTACCATTTTAGGCATCAAAAAACCTGGCTGAAGCAGTGATCCCAGATCTAGGCTATCGCCTTTCGCCTGGCTACATACATGTTCTGGTTGGTGGTTTCAAACATTTTTTATTTTTCCATATATTGGGAACAATCGTCCCAACTGACTAATATTTTTCAGAGGGATTGAAATCACAAACAAGTGTTTGTACATCCTCATATTTGATGGTTCGAGGCAATGTTCACTCCTTCGATCCCCGAAGATTCAGGAGCTTTGCAGCATGTTGCAGCCATTTTTGACATTTTTGAGCCCTGCTTCTGCAAGGTGACTGAGGTTCAAAATTGGACTCACATTACCACCCCTCATTACAACTGTCCCCGATACTTCACAACTGTCAAGGCTGGTCTTGGAATTTGGATCCACGTTTTATCATGTGTCCTTAAAATATGTCTAATTGTTGTTTCCATATATATATATACATGTTTCCATTCATTTTCCCTCACTTTACAAATTTGCAGTGCCCCACTGCGACTGCTTCCTATGACGAAGTCCCATTCTCCATCATTCTCCTGCGCCTCGGCGCGAACAAGGCCAAGTCAAGTCGAAAGCCGGCTCAAGTCGAGGCAGCGGTTTTGACGCCCGTTTTTTGGGCGGGCGCCGGGCGCCTGGGTGCAAAGATTTGAATTTAACGATGATTTAACGAACAAGAATGGTAATCTGAGATGGATATAATATGAACTGAATTAATGGGATGTGAATGATATTAGAGGGATTTATTCCATAAACCTGGTTGTTCGTGCCCAAAAGGGTAATTCAACCGTGAAAGCGGGAAGATTTCAATTTGTGCGGTAAATCATTGGTTCATCCACCGGAAAGGGGCAGTATCCTGGACGAACAAAAATTCTTTTTTGGTAGTACCCTGAAGCAAATCCAAGGGCCAGGCGGTTGATTAGAGGGGTGACCACCAGGTTTCACAACCAATTATACATGATATATATATATGTATATATATATGTATATATATATATGTATATATTATGTACAGGATATATATATATATACATACACACCTATTCATATATATATATTTATCATGGAAGAATTGGTATCCCAGACACGCTCAGCTTCTCGGAGATTTGCCGATCAGATTTTTTTTCGCTATGGAAGCCACGGCCCATCTGATGACTTACCTCTTTAAGATTTGTGATCTTCCATAGTTATGTGAAATGACCGGTACCAATGTACCAACAACATGATGTTTTGGTCAAAAAAACGTCTCTACTTAAAAAGATAGCCAGAAGTTGGGGAGTACCCTGGTCTTTACTTTGTTCGCATCCAAAATATCCTTCTTCTTGCTGAATGACCGGGAACATCCAATGGAACTTGCCAAACATCCCTATGTTTGCTGACTTGTAATACACTAGATTTGTTGCTTAAATCCCCAAAAATACTTTGATTGCCAGCAAAAGCAGTACTCCAACAATTTCTGCTAGATCAACCTTTGCTGGGCACATCCATTCCCAGTTTTTAGGTAGTAAGCACCTCATTGATTTCAGTACCTGAATTATTTTGCGGGAGAGTCGTCATTTTCAAGGTACCCAACGATGTCATTATCACTGGGCAGTGTGAGTAGAGATGGGCAGGAAATAGCTCAATGTTCAATGGTACATCACTGGCACAATTCACAAACACAGTCTCATTTTTGTTTGAATGAAAGTGAAAAGTGCCAAGTGCCCCAAAGAGTGTTATTAAATAAATAAATGATTTTCTTCCAACAAAATGACTCCAGCATTGGCGTAAAATTACACAAACCCCCGTAGATTTGGCGGCAGTATGTTTGGTTTCCCCATGACAATCCCACTACAATCCGATTTTAATCTGATAATTGCTCATTAAATCCCCATAAAAAGGGAGCGGTTTCCATATGATGTTTCCATTGTTATGGCCGTTTTACATCCCTTGCTTGATCCCATCATTCCTGGCATTTTGTAGGATTTCCATGGTCTTTTCCCCCCAAAGTCTTTAAAGATGGCATCAACCAACCATTTCTGGATGAATTGTGAGGACCTCGCTGCGTGAGGGGGCGACTATACCCTGTTTGATTTCAGGTGAATTATAACATCAGAAATACAGGAGGCCCCCAAGATAGCTAAGTTGCCTTATAAGTGGTTTAACTATGGTTTATGGTAGATATAACTATACGTAGTTCATAGGGTTTTTTAAAATAGCTGATAACTGGGGGGCACTGTCCTGTATAGAAATCAAAACTATACCTGAAATCAGGTACTTCACTATGCACCCAGTTTCTTTTTGTGATTTCAGTAAAATCAGATATAAAGGCCCCCCCAAAAAGATAGAACATACCTTGGAAAGCTGGAAATGATAGGGAGCTCATCCTCTCCATGGAAGTGACATGATCTTTGCATCTTTGCATCCATGGGGTACGACATGTTACGACATTTAAGGTGGATTTCCAAAGATGGCAATTGAACATCCTTCCATAAAGCAGGGGTTGAATGGGAACATCATCGAAGTTTCCATGGGTGATATTCCATAGATTCCTTTGCCACGTCTGATTACTGGTGATAATATGTGATAATCAATAATCATCAATAGTTTTATTGGTGTTCAAGGGTGAAAACATGATGATCACCCTCCAGTGATGAATTATGATGAATTATGATGAATTATGACAATGATGAGTTCTGATGAATTATGATGAATTTTGATGAACCCATGAATTATGATTATCAGATATTATCAGCCTCCAGCTGGTGAGTCTCTGGCAGCTTCACCGAAAAACTCGCGGCGGCGTCGCGAGGAGATGTTGAAACGAGCCGCGGCGGCGAGCTGCGAAGCGCCCAACCGGGCCATGAAGAGGTGGGAGGCTACTCCCAGTTCTCATCCATTTATTAATGGTATTTTCCATGAAATAAACCATCCATTGGTACCACCATGACTATGGAAACTATCATTTAATTACTGATTACTAATCCATGCTGGTTGGTGGTGACTGGAACCATGGAATTTTGAATGACTTTCCATATATTGGGAATTTCATAACCCCAACTGACGAACTCATATTTTTCAGAGGGATTGAAACCACCAACCAGTAATGGTATTTTCCATGAAATAAACCATCCATTTGGGGGTACCACCATGACTATGGGAGCTATCACTAATCACAAAAAAAGTAAGGCTTATTAACCACATGATTAACAATTACAAACCAATCTTACTCCCATATAGAATGTATTACCCTCCAGTAAATTAACATAGACCCTGGCAGATAGGGGTTGGAAGATTAGTTTTCACAAACAAAATGTTATTTTCAGGGTCTATGTTAATTTATCAGAGGGTAACCATTATTAACCATTATTAATCCCTGGTTGGTGGTTTGGAACATGAATTTTATGACTTTCCATATATTGGGAATTTCATAACCCCAACTGACGAACCAGTGATGAAATGATGCTACCCTAATAATTGGTAATACCCTCTGGTAAACGTTTACATAGCTATGGAAAATCACGATGTTTAATGGGTAAATCAACAAAATTTCTATGGCAATTTTCAATAGCTATGTAACAAATTACCAGAGGGTAAACCAGCCACAAGAAATTTTGGTACTTTGTGGTGAATAGCTGGTACCCATTAAATTGGCCTTTCCAATTGGGGCTACCCCAAAAACGCTGGCTGGTTTATATATATATATATATATTTTTTAATGGAAAAAGCATCTATAAAATGGATGAGACACGTGGGGTACCGATGATAATTTGTTACGGCCAGCTACTGGAGATGGCCATAGAAATACTATGACATAGTTTATTATAGCATGATTCTGGTGATTAAATGATTGAAATACTATGTTTCATAGTGATCAAACGATGATTTCTGGGCAAATTATAGTGACCTCACTGTTCTCCCTCACCCTGGAATCATGGGAATTGGATTCGGGACATCATCCCCAGCCATGGCCTCCTGGGATTTTTCATGGTGATTGTGGAGTGTTTATGGCTGGTGATGGCTGGTGAGGAAAGATGGGAGTGAATCTCGTTTAGTATATTTAGTTGGGATTCCATGGGAGTTCATGGTGCAATAAAAATTTGGGATTCCGTGGGAAATTCTGGAGGATATCATTTTTTTAAATCCCAAACGATAGCTACCCTCTGTCAATTTAACATAGCTATTGAAAATGGTGATTTATAGTTAATTTACCCATTAAAAATTGTGATTTTCCATAGCTATGTTAGTTTACCAGAGGGTAAGTTATGCCAAGTTGTTTTTTTTTTGCCTAGGTGAATTCGATGGTTTTTGGTGTGAGTGATATTGAGCTAGTTAAAGGGAAATACATCACTCGGGGGTCCACCCTGTAATACATCAACATGCTGGAATCTAAGATAATCTAAGATAACCTAAGGGCTTTGGAAGATGAAGATGTTGATTTGGCAGAGTTTTCGATTGCCTCAAACCCCTATTCTTCTTGCAAAATGGTGATGTAAGCCATAATCACAGGGATTTGCAGCCATAAAATAACTTGGTTGATGGATACTGGACTGGACATTCAACCCGCAAATGGAGGGACCAAAAAACTACAAGAACCGAGAGTTCATCAACAGAAGGGGGGTGAACCGGTGATTTCATCCAACAACCAAGCACCGAATTGGAGATTTTTTTCATTCGCTGCATGGCCATCCAGCATCCCTAGGAGAATCCGACAGAGGCTTCACAAAAAGCTGGGCCTCATGGTGTCAGGCCGCCGCCAAAAAGCCCCTTTGGGGGTTCGTAAAATTTTTTTGGGGGTACCAAATCATCCAAAATTGGAGCATTTTAGGATTGAAACCACAGATTCGGATTGCTTTTGGGGACGGGATGCCCCATTTTAGGAACCCCCCACTTAACAATACAACTTAGCTATGTAAATATATGGATGGGTTTGAAAATGGGGTATACGGTGTACCTTCTAACTATCCGTTTAAGAGGGACAATTATGACCAAGCATCAAAATTTGGGCTACCCTACTTTCAGACATATATATATATATTGTATGTATATTATGTGCATACATAGCTATTTGATGTTATTTGGATAGTTGGCCCCAGTTGATGGCTTACTGGTTGTCTGATCTGCAAGGCCTCATTGTTCACAACTCATGGGTGAAGCATTCTTGCCATTTGGATGGAAGAATGAGGAACAGATAATGTGGGTAAAACAATAATCAACAATCCCCTATCCCCCAAATCAGCATAAATAGGTGGTATGAACCATTCCCAAATGGGTAGTTTATGACATTGCTTTAGCCAAGTTACTCCCCATTTCAACACTTCTCACTCTGAGCTGATCTAATTCTCGACAACCACCACGGGACTCCGAAGCTGATTTGTTCCAAGGGCCCTAAGTCTGTAGTGTCCTTTTAGTACCCGGTGGATGGTGGGTGAAATCCACGCAAACGTTTGGGGGTTTTGGGCGAAGCAACGACACTTTCTTAGGAGTTTGCTATTTCTGTTTTTTTTTTCAACCCAAAGATTCACCAAACTCAGAGGATGTAAAGAAACAACAAGCAACTTACCAAGCCCTGCTTGGAGCCTGCCCTGCCCGTGGCTGGACTTTCCGCCATCCAGGGAACGATTTTGACAAGGCCATTGAGCGCTTTCATCTCTTGGAGGCCTCCAAAGAAGGCGCGGCAAGGCTTCCATTTGTGGCTTCAGGATGAAGCCCAAGCATCTAAAAATTATGATGATCTAAGATGGGGATTTTTGTCATACAATGTGAGGCCCCCCCAGTGATGTTTGTTGGTTAACAAAAGCCCCAGTAACTATAGTTATTTGCGTACCATAAACCATAGCGACATTGGAGTTATGTTCACCAACTGAACGCTATCGAACGGGGGGCCTCACATTGTATGAAATTCACATGATAAAAAAAATGGGGAATTAGGAGCAGGTATTATGATCTGCTTCGTGATTAGCCCAAAAAAACTGAGTATCCCATGGTATCCCTGTGATTCTTTGTGCTATTTATATATCCCCACAGGGATACCATGGGGTATCCCAGAAATCACAGAAATCACAGGGATCGATATCCCATGGTATCACTATGTAGCACTGTTTCTGTTAAATATGAAAGAATCCCCTTGGCCAGAAACAGTGACTTCAATCCCCGTGATTTTTAGTTTCTTCCAGTCGACTTGACTGCATGGCACGGAAGGAAAAGGTCGTGACAGAAAACCAGAGAACAAAGAAAACAGGAAATCACCATCGAAAAAGTGTCAAATTTGTTTTCTTCACATTGTTTGACCTGTATCTTGATCCATAATTGGGAGATATTGGGAGTATCTAAAAAACAGAATGTAGCAAATATCTGAATTATTCTGAATTGTTCTTCTGGAAGCTCAAGATTTAAATCAAAGATTTTGAACATTTTGGATACTTCACATGGACAAAGTTATGCAGCTCGGGACTGCCTCTCTTGTGCCAGGTCAAGTGTGTCAAGTGCAGGCCGGGTGGTCACCGGTTTAGGGTGATTTATCATTATCCATGGAACATGGGGATGTCATGACTATAATGGTGATTTAGTTGTACAACAGCTAAGAATGATGATAAACAAATCATGAGTTGATGGTGATTTAGATGGTGATTTAGCCATTTTTTGAAGAGATTTCCTCAGGGGAAATGAGACCTGAATCATGGGTTACGCCATGTCGAGATTACCCTTTGGTGTCATGCATTTCACATGGCGAGCTGCTGGGAAGCCGGCCCGAACGAGATCCATGGTTTCGGTGTCGGAACTCGCT
Source organism: Cladocopium goreaui (assembly GCA_947184155.2). NCBI lineage: Eukaryota > Dinophyceae > Suessiales > Symbiodiniaceae > Cladocopium > Cladocopium goreaui. Next base: position 8,665 of record CAMXCT020001889.1, on the reverse strand, counting down.
GGCGAGTTTTAATCCATGTTATCCATTTTCAGGCTGGATTTCCAGCAAATCATTTTTGATACCCGGAGGCTAGCTGTCTTATTTTCCGGCGGGTAGCTACATAACTTCTTAAGAATGAAGGTGAACTAGAGCGCAAGCCTTCCATTTACGCGGAGATTTCCTGCATGTTGCTGATTTGGCCTTGATGTTGGTTGAAAAAACCCGAAAAGACCTGCTTCACGGGGAAAAGGCATGAGATTTTTTTCAGCTCGGCATTTACATCAAGATTATCAAGGTGAACATCCATGGATTGACCCAAGGATATTCGTTGAAGGACACCGCAGACCCATAGGAGACTCATGCCATGCTAGCCGCAAAGGACTTTGAAGGGAACATTTGCGGGGTAGACCACCCAAAATTGACGGAAAAAAAAATGCTAAAAAATATGAACTGTATACGGTCTACTGTACAACGATTTACCCCAAATATGTACATTGAAACATACTACACGGAGTAAACATCAGCAACTTTTTTCTTGTGTGTCCGTAGACATGTGTATCTAATACATATACAATAAGACCCCAATCAATATCCCAGCAATGGATTGCATTTCCTGCAATTCTATAGAATTACTGCAAATAAAATGAATCGATACATGACCATGTATGGATGTGAATATATATATATATAATGTATGATATATGACTGTAACAGATTCATAGCCTAACGAATTCACATCTTTACACATGTTAACTGTTAATTACTTGGAAATCTTTGCCATTACTATACCTCAGCTTTACACACTGCCTTTAGAAAGAGAAAACCCATACGCTAAAAATATACGGTATATATATATTTACATTACATTTCATGATTTCTTTTCGGGAAAAGGTGGGCACGCATTTTTCAAAACAGAAATTTGTGATTCCAATCCGAAAAAAAGATCCAGCAACGAAAAGTGGGCCATGGAACTCCCCAACATTCCCCATAAAAACCTGCACTAGTTGGGACTGGGAGTTCTGGTCGTGATTGCTACGTGGCAGGACGATGGGGACGATGGGCGCTTCGCTTGGGAGGGTGCCTGGCCTCTGTGTGCCGTCCAGGCTGGAGATTCAACAGCGCACATGGACATGGTGGTCATATTTTGTAGATCTGTAATGCAATATCTGTAATTCAGTTATTACATGATATATATATGCTTATATATGTGTACACATATTTTTATATGACGAAATAGAATGAATCGTAATAATATATATATATAATTATATATACATATGTTGATACAACAGAATATATATACACCAGAAAGATCCAATAGACCTAGCCCTGCCTCTTGAAGAGGGTTTCAAAAAATCCTTTCGTTTGGGGTGTTGGAGACACTTGGGATATGCTCCGAAGGAACATCTTAGAAATCAGACATGGTGGCGCGGCATTTCAGACGATGATGAGCTTTGCGGACGAAGCAGGGCCAAATTTTCGAGCAGAGCATTGACGGCAGCACCTTGCGCAGATCACTGATTGAAGATGTTGTGGGAACGAACTCTATGATGTCGCGGTTCCAAAGGGCGGTAGTGGTTGTGGTAGTGGTAGAGTGCGATGCTTCAGATTGGTGAACTGAGTTGTTTGTTCCACTTGGTTTGAGTCCCAACCGGCAAAATCTGGGGGATTTGGGACCATAGCGCCGGAGATGCGAAACCTGCAGAACAAGATTCAACCCTACCTGTGATAACCCCAATTGACAAATGTCTTCAAATTAGCTTCAAACCAAACACCACTAATTAGTACAGTTGGATGGGTTTGAAATGGTTTGAAGAAGAAGCAACAAACCAACTACCACCTGTAAATCCAGTGGTTCATAGCCACCGATGGTTTCCCCAGATTCCGTAGTCTCGGTAGTTTGTTCATGTTCGTTCCACCAAATCATCTTCCAAAATGATGGGAGGCATATGTGTATCATACATATCTCTGCATATATATATATATATATGTATGTATATGGATGGTCACCCCACCAGGGCCTACCTTGAGCATTTTTCGGTGGTATTTGCAGTAAACAAGCCTCTTGTTTTGTTGTTCATCTTTTCGTTTTATTTATACACAGCCAGTCAAGTACAGTACCTCTTGGCTCTTGCTCCATTTCTTTTGCAATTCCTAAATAACAAATGCACAGACTGCACTTTTAAGCACATATTTTCCACCCAAAAATTACGTACTAAACATTACCATAAACCCATAAGGTCATGTTTTTATTCAGAAGTTCTTGGATATAATCTAGTTCCATGCAATTCCCATGCAATTCCCATGCAGGATCATAGTTACTGTGTAAGAGTCACCTTGTGAATGATATCTGTTATCTGCTGGAGACATTGAAGGCAATTAAGGAAATGCATCAGAGTCATAAGGCAAAGGATCACAATTCAGGAATAAACATTTTGATATATATATTTGCACCCTAGTAGCATTGAAATAGTTGCATAAACCTGTCCACCAAACCTTGCAAAATACAACATGGTTTGTTCTAAAAGATGCAGGGTATCTATAAAAGAAGTACAGTCTTCCTTTGAAGGGTAAATATGTTTGTAAAATGTGTAGCATGAGTTTAAAGTAATCATTCCTGCTCTAAAATTTAATCTTTAATATAACAATGAACGGTCCCCTGCTTGCAAAAAAGCATTGTTCATTCATTGGCGGTTTTCCTTTGAGATAATTCAGTGCAATGGTTTTTCAACAATCAATACCCCTACAAACTATGGAGGAATCCTCTAAAGGACCTTTTTAAAAAGTATAATCTTCTTTCACACGGTACAGTATCCCTTTAAACAAGCAATATTTCTGTACCATATGTTTCGTGTTTTCAAATTTGCAGCCACCTTTTTTGAGATGCAATATCCAATGCACCAACGCACTATACCTTGAACTGGTCCTGTAAAGATGACTATTGAAAACAAACGGCAAGTATCCTACAAGACAGAATAATATTCTCTTCAAGAAGCCATGTTCCTGCAACAATATAAGATATTTTTCTTGACACATGTAATATTCCTGTTCAAAAGTTTCAGTCTTCCTTCTTTAATGTTGTTTTGAAGCACCAGCTCTTTCTCTAAAGGATCTATTTCATTTATTTTTATAATATTAAAGAACTGTGCGCTCTTCCTAATAAGTTGGTTGAACGTGTTTGAACCATTTTGCAGAGGGTATTTCCCAAAATCATGACCACTTGTTCGCAATAGTAGTTCCGAGTGTCAGAAGTATAGCCATACACATAATATATTCAAATTCTTGGCTCACCACATCCCCACACCAGAAGGAACAAGACTATCAATATTAACAGGGTGACCTGTTTTGGGTTGGGGGGGAAGAACCACCCAAGAAAAAACTAGGAGACCTACTTTCAAAAAAACAACAAATACTAAGTTTTAGGAGACTTGCTTTGAGGGTAGTACTGTAGGTGTTTTAGGAGACCTACTTTGGGGTTGGGGGATAGTGGGTAGGTCCTCAAATTCATGTGTTTCTTTTGGTTTTTGACGTTCCCAACAATTCCTAAATAGGCTTACTTTTTAAAAAAGTGTTCTTTTGTGTGTAGCAAATAGCAGATGGTTGCTATCTGCCAAACAAAAACAATGCATTGGAGAGCCTTCTCCCCTTCCCCCATCCCAAAGTAGGTCTCCCAAAATTTTGTTTTGTTTTTTTACTATTATGTTTTGTTTTTTGTTTTTGTTCAAGGATTTGATCCCTGGAATTAATCCAGATTAATCCAGATTAACCCAAGCCAAATCTGATTCACCTGGCCTCTAAGGCATCATATGTCTATCAAATGCATCATCCTTCACACACCATAATCAAAAAAGTATTGTATGCTAAACATGCGCAGGTATTCCTTGGGGGTGTGCAATTTTCCTTTTAGGTGTGTGGCCTTTGGGAATGTACAATTCTCCTTGTGGTGAGTGAAGCCTTCCCTTCAAATAAATGGTGTTACCTTCGAACGTAAAGGACAGCTGAGCTTCTTTGAGAGGAGTACTACATCTTTAAAGGATACACTGCATATTCTGAAACAATATTGTTTCTGTTGCTTAACAAGGTTGCAGCTTTAGGTTAATTAAGTATTCAATCTTTGAAGAATACAGCATCTGTTGGAGGGAATGTTACCATGATAAAGAAAGAACACATGAATGCGGAACATTAAAACACAGTACACTTTGTAGAGGGCTGTTTTATTTTTTAAAAGGATTCCAACCTTCATAAGGATATTTCTTCTTGGAAAAACACTGCGCATTTTTGAGAATTTCTGAGTTTTCTTCCTGTATCCTTTGGAAATTTAACCGTGCTATTTGATCATATTGTGATGTGATGTTCATAAAGAGGAAACCTGATCCAGAGAAAAACAAAAAAAACTTTCATGTGCAAAATGGATTACTTCATGACAATGGTCGATATAGGTTTCAAAATGTAGCCAAATCCAAGAAGAAAACACACCTTGGAAAGCAAAATACATCCAGTAGAATGCTTTGACAGACAATGCAAGATTGCAGTGGAGAAGTTCAAGTCATGTAGTTCCCAGGCAGAATATTTATCATTTCTTTTGTGTGGCGAAATTAATTTACAACTAGAAATATATTGTTTTGAAGTCGGGGAAGACACTATTCTAGTGTTTCCATGTGATTGTGTTGCAGTACTACATCCCAATGAAAAAAGTGAAGCATTTTTTGAACAACATACCCCTAATTCACCCTCGGAGTCTACATACGTATGTATAATATATATATATTTACAGTATATGTATATATATATTAAATGCATTATACATGTACATATACATCCCGCCGGAAGCGTTACCGGCGCGAGAAAATGATCAAAATTACGACGCCCTCACAGCGAGAAGCCAGATTTGAGCATTCGAAACCTATCAAAAAAAAAGCTCCGTCTACTTTTGGAATGACAACCCTTCCATCACTTCAGCCTCATAAAGGGCAACCGCAACTTTTTCTCACATTTTCTTCAACGCGTCAGCGGTGGCTTCCATCAGGTTTTCCCTGTGCACTCCCACCGCCACTGGAAAGAGCGCATGCATTTCCATATTTGAGGATTGCGCGCCTGGCCCTTTTTCGATGGCAAACTTCCAGGGATGGTTTGCTTGAGGACCTTCCAGAAGCCATCTACGTGACCCGTGTGGATCTTGACTTTCCCCTGTTCTTCAGATTTTTTCTTACAATGTACACATCTACTGCTATTGACATAAGTTCATGTGTGAAACCGCAGTGATACAAGATATAACATTAACAGAAACGTCATGTAGCGTAGCATCTTCATGTTGCGTAGCATCGTCATGCTGCGTAGCATGTTCATGTGGCGTAGCATCTTCATGTCGCGTAGCGCAGCGTACCTTGTCCCCTGCGGTTGCTGCATAGAGATGTGAGTTGTGTAGCATCAACAGAAACGTAGCATCAACATCAAGATCATGAAAATTTTACGTAGAAATTCAAGTAGCGTAGTGTGAAGTGCAAGTGAAGATCATGAAAGTGCAAATGAAGATCATAGAGCGTAGCATCAAGTTCATGTAGAAATGCAAATGACGGTCAGAGAGCATAGCATCGCGTTCATGTGGAAATGCAAATGAAGATCATGGAGCGTAGCGTCCAGTGCATGTGGAAATGCAACTGACGTTATTACCCCACCCCTCCCCACCCCACCCCAGACTACCGGATGTAGATTTGTGAGACGGTAGCGAGTCCGTTAGCATATACATATATATATAGAAAATGCATTATAAATATATATGTACATATGTATATATGTATATATATATATGTATATATATATATACATATGTATATATATATATACATACATATACTTTTATACATATATACACATATATATATATACATGCACATATTATATATATATATTATACACATTATATTATATTACATGTGTTTAATGAGCAAGATATATCTTTGTTTTGAGATCCAACCCCCAAGCGAAAACGATCTGGATCAGGATGTGAAACCATTGGAGGAGAAGGCGATTGTCCGAGTAGAAGGCATGGAGTCCTTCACCCACTGTGATGTGGCCCCTGGACGGCATCGGTAGCCGGTAGCAGTTTCGCTACTAAACTTTACTAAACATGGCTGAGTTCGTTGATTTAGCTATAAAAATGGATAAACATGGTGGATTTGCCATAGTTGAGAGGTTACTCTAGAGGGTAGCCTCTGGTAGACGAAGTGACTTTGCGAAGTGGTGCCCTGAAACCTCGCTGGATTGGTGAATTTGGGACTGATACGAACGTGGGTCAAAGAATGTCATGTTTGCCACCCATGACTGGGAATGGTTTATTTATACCACCTATAAACATGGTGATGGCTAGGGATGGTTTATGAAATTGTTTTACCCACATTAGTTACAGTAATTTGGGGATTCTGATAAGCCATAGTAATTAGGGAAAGCGTTACGAACGATCTTCTTTCGATGGGAAAACGGGCTATTCTTAATGGCTCAGATGAAACTGATGGTGAGTTCATTTGAACAGCCCAGGGGTGAACAAAGATATGGGTTGACCTATTTTTTCGTGGATATTAACGGGTATGATTAGTGGATATTGATGGACCATACCGCAATATACTTAGGATCCCAATGGATATGGGGATATGGTTTAACCAACAACATGGTTTTCAACTAGATATTGAACTTGAGCGGATCATGTTGGGATATTTTTCCGTAGCCAAGAAGTATATTCGGGGGTGAGTCAGAGGGGATAACCTCAATGTGTGGCAGTTTCATAGGGCAAGTGGAGGATGGATTTTTGTGGAGGCAACCAGAAGGCTGGTGGATCATAGCGTTGCAGCCAAGAAGTTCATCATTAGATGTGGTGCTTTGGAACCATGGAATTTTATGACTTTCCATAAAAAGTTGGGAATTTCATCATCCCAATTGAACCACCAACCAGTTATAGATGTGGTGGTGGGCCAAGACATTTCGTTGATTTCCAGCCTTTGAAAGAAGTGATGGTAGGATACACATCAGCAACCACCGAAGCCATGATAGTCGTGGAGCACTAAAGTTTCTCCAATCCCCAGCAGTTGACGGACAACCCAAGCATGAAGCAACTGTGGGTCCTGGGGCATTCCTCACATGGCTAAGTGGTCCCTATCCTGAGGACTATGATGCAATGCGGAAGGAATGGATGGAGGTCCGTTTTTCCCGTTAGGATGGTAGTTCAGATCAGCGGCCACCCGGCAAGCCAACTGGAGATCTACAACTAGCATAACTGGTTGGTGGTTTGGAACATTTTTCCCCAACGGCGTAAGCTTGGGGTCTTCAGCCATAGTAAAGGTTCCGGAGCAGGTCGGAGCAGTCAAATCCGCACGGCGCAAGGTTGGGAACCGGGTTCCCAGGAAGAGGTTCCCAAGCAAGGTTCCCAGGAAGAGGTTCCCACGCAAGGTTCCCAGGAAGAGGTTCCCACGCAAGGTTCCCAGGCAAGGTTACCAGATTCCCAAGCAAGGGTTCCCAGCAAGAGGTTCCCAAGCAGGGTTCCCAGGAAGAGGTTACCAAGCAGGGTTGCCAGGAAGAGGTTCCCAGGCAAGGTTCCCAAGAGGTTCCAAGCAAGGTTCCCAGGAACAGGTTCCCAAGCAAGGGTTCCCAGCAAGAGGTTCCCAAGCAGGGTTCCCAGGAAGAGGTTACCAAGCAGGGGTTCCCAGGAAGAGGTTCCCAGGCAAGGTTCCCAAGAGGTTCCAAGCAAGGTTCCCAGGAACAGGTTCCCAAGCAAGGGTTCCCAGGCAAGGGTTCCCAGCAAGAGGTTCCCAAGCAATGGTTCCCAGGAAGAGGTTTCCAGGAACAGGTTCCCAAGGTGCCCAGGAACAGGTTTTGCAAGCACGGATTTCAGGAACTGTTTTCAAGGTTTCCAGGAACCGTTTCCCAAGCAAGATTTCCAGGAAAAACCCAGAACAGGTTTTCAAGCAAGTGTTTCCAGGAAGAGGAGGTTTCCAGGAAGAGGTGTCCAAGCAAGGTTCCCAGCAAGTTTCCCAAGCAAGATTTCCAGGAACATGTTTTTCCAAGAAAAGCACGGTTCCCAGAACAGGTTTTCAAACAAGTGTTTCCAGGAAGAGGTTTCCAAGAAGAGGTGTCCAAGCAAGGTTCCCAGCAAGCTGGTTCCCAAGCAATGTTTTCAGGAAGAGGTTCCCAAGCAAGGTTCCCAGCCACAGGTTCCCAGGAACAGGTGCCCATACAAGGTTCCCAAGAACAGGTTCACAAGTAAGGTTCCCAGAAAAAGTTCCCAGGCAATGTTTCCAGGAAAAGGTTCCCAAGCAAGGTTCCCAGGAACAGCTTCTCAAGCAAGGTTGCTAGGAAGAGGTTCTCAAGCAAGGTTCCCAGGAAGAGGTTCGCAAGCAAGGGTTGCTCCCGGAAATTTTGCTTTGGAACCAGCTCTTCCTGGGAACGCTTGCTTGAGAACCTGTTCCTGCGAGCCTGTTCCTGCTTGGAACCTTGCTTGGAAACGGTTCCTGGGACCTTGCTTGGGAACCGTTTTTGGGAACCGTACTTGCAAGCGGTTCCTAAGAATTTAACCTTGCTTGGGAACCTCTTCCTGGATACCTGCTTGGGAGCCTCTTCCTGGGAACTTGCTTGGGAACGTTTTTCCCCAACAGCGAAAGCTTGGGGTCTTCAGCCACCCCCAAGAACAAGATTTCCA